>OX940878.1:82997543-83052543 GCA_954870665.1 Stratiomys singularior | reverse complement strand
GTATGTTTGCATGTGTGTATGTATGTTTGTATGTGTGTGTGTACGTTTGTATGTGTGCTTATGTATGTATGTATGTATGTATGTATGTATGTATGTATTTATGTATGTATGTATGTGTGTATTTATGTATGTGTGTCTGTATGTTTTTATGTGTGTGTGTATGTATGTATGTATGTGTGTATGAATGAATGTGTGTATATGTTTGTGTGTGTGTGTATGTATGTATGTATGCATGTATGTATGTATGCAAGTAAGTATGTATGTATGTATGTATGTAAGTTAACAAAAATCAAATGGTTGATTTTATTTAAAAAAATATATTTAGGGCTTGGGCCCGTCTTTTCTCGATGAAGTTCAAATAAAGACTCAACTTGAAACTAGTTACAATTTATTATTACGATTTTTGATGAATGTGCAGTTCACCTGAATAGCACGTTTTCGTTGGGCTTGCATTTACTCTATTCGATACTTTCGTTTTAAATTTCGCCTTGGCGTCAGCAGATGTTGGCCCGAGCGTGTGAATATGATGTTTGTCTGCTGCGCGTGATAACTCTTCCACCAACAAATGCGATTGCCCTCAATCGTTTAGAAAAATCCGTTTGGATTCCCGTGTGGAGGGTCCACTATATTAAGCGAGGATGACCTTGGCGTTTGGATCAGTGTCTCGGATCTTGGTACTATTGTATTACTGGAGATGAACATTCTGTGGAGGATGTGGGTTTAAAAATGTTGTAAATTTTATATGATATGAGGATTGCTAGGTATATTGCGATGATGGTAAGTAGGGAATATGTTGTGGTAGTTTGGATATCATTTTTGGATCGAATCAGTTGGATTTCTTTGGTATTGTTGATATTTAAATCTTATAGCATTTCCAACGAAATAACTTTTTGCGAGATTTTCTCAATCGAGGGCGGTTGTAGAATTGCTGGTGAGACTCGCATGCTAGTTGTATCTCGGCTGATGAATGTTCTTACGTTTGCGACAATGGTTGAGTTTTGGAACTTTACTAAAAATGTTCCATCTAGATTGTGTCGAGATTCTTCTGTTGACAATGTTAACGTGGACTGGTTTAGCAGCACGATGCCAGGAGCGATTTCATCGATCGTCGATATCTGCGAATTACTTATACAGGTGCAGTTTGCTGGAAGACGTTTTAAAAGGTTAGGCAGGCATGTCGTGTTGCTTATATCTACAATCTCAGATGATTTACAAACGTTCAAAAAGTTAATTGTTTTACATTTTCCTTTTACTCCAAACAGCTTATCATCATTTTTCAGGACTTTTGTAAAGTACAAATCGATAGCAAAATGATTTCGTTTTACAGGTTTTATAAGCAAGGTTTCGTAAACGATACTAGTTGTCAGAGGATATTTATTATATAAAGTAGAGATGTAGTGTTACTTATTATTTTTGTTTCTGCGGAACCCAAGGCTTCTTCTATGGTACTGTATGGGAGTAA
Source organism: Stratiomys singularior (assembly GCA_954870665.1). Classification (NCBI taxonomy): domain Eukaryota; kingdom Metazoa; phylum Arthropoda; class Insecta; order Diptera; family Stratiomyidae; genus Stratiomys; species Stratiomys singularior. The sequence goes on along the minus strand of OX940878.1, from coordinate 83,051,081 downwards.
TTCTTTGTTCAAAATATCGGTTGCCATTGTGATTTCAGACTTTGGCAATACTACTGAGTTGATTACACCTAGTTTTGACCAGTGAATTGCTTCATTGATATATGTTAATTTTTCCTTAATGAGTCTGAATCTAAACTGAATGTCTAATATCATATTAAAGTTTGTCTGGCTATTTTCTTTGAATAGTTTTCGTATTTCATTGGTGATTCTTGTTATGTTGTTTATTTTCTAATACATTATTTAATTTATCTCTGATGGTTACGAAATCTTCATGGTCCGGATTGCCTGCGATCCATTTCCATGCAGATCCAATAAAATTTAGTGACCTCTTGATTTAACGCGGTTTTAAATTTTTTACAAGGCTGATAATTTGCTGAAATTCGTAGGATAAATGTAAAAATAGAGGATGGTGTCGGACAACCGTAAGATTGAGAATCGGTTCGATTTCCTCAATGAAGCGTTGGTATTGATCGATTTCGATTATGTGTATGAGCTTAAAATTCCCGTCCTATACTTTAGTCTGTCCAGTGTGTAAGGAGACAATTTGGGAGTTTGAGAAGTCCAGAATCTCGACCTTCGCAAGCACAATGTACGGTAGTAATCTGAAACGTAAGATCAGTTTCGTATATTACTTTTATGTACAACCCTACCAGATTCGGTTAGAACTGTTGAATTATTGTTCTCTTTGATAATCTCCTGTTTATATCTAGGGGTTAGTTTCGATCCAATCCTTTTGTTTTGCTTAACATAAATCACCTCCCCAATTTCGTATTGTTTTGTCGGTTGTCTTACTTTGTTGTGTGCCAGGATGTCGTTCTGTTGCTTTTGTTTAAGTCTGTCTATGTTTGAAAGCCGTACCCTTTCAAATTCGTCAAGGCTGATTCCAGGGACGCGACCAAAGTGTAGTTCTACAGGCTTTTTTCCAGTGGTGGAGTGGATTGTGAAATTGTATTCATTAACAGCGCACTGTAATAAATTCTCGAAAGTCCTAGGTGGGCCATCTTTCTTTAAACAACTCATGATCTCCGTGAGGGTACTGTGGCATCGTTCGACTTGCCCGTTGACTTCGCTTTTGTACGGGCGTGTCTTATATACCTTTATTCGAAGGTCATCCTCCATGAGCAAAGTTATGGAGGCAGATCGTAGGGCGCTCTCGTTGTCGATAACAACGAGCTCTGGCACGCAGAAATAGAAGAGTAGGTCTGTTAGTGGTTGCTTTATATCCTCGATGGACTTAGAGGCTATTATCTTGGCTTGGCCTAGCTTGGAGAACTAATCGATGGCAGTTAATATCCGGTGTTTCTCGATACTGAAAAGTTCTATATGAATCGTATGACCAGGGTAGGATGGGATAGGTGTAGGGTTGAGAAATGGCTTATTGGGATGCCTATTGTACTTGTTTTCCTTACAGACAGAGCAGTTTTTCACGATATTCTTTGTTTTAGCAGCCATTTTTGGGAAGTAGAAGTTTCGTAAGAGTTGTAAACGGTTTTCTTCGGCGTTGCGGTGTGCACGCTTGTGTTGTTTCAATATTCTTTCCTCTTGTTCCGCCTCGTTGGGAACATCCTCATCAAGTTTCTGCGTAAAACGAATTCGGTAATCAGAGAAATGTCTGGGAAAGATCTGCTGAATTCGCCCCATGGTTTCTTCGTCGGCCAGGAGACCATTTATAGTAGTCGGGTTGAGGTAACGTTTAAATAGATTAATGATATCAGTATCTGAATAGCGGAATTTAATTAACGTATGCCGTGTGTAGTTGGTGAAAGGATTCTGCAATTGGTAGCTATCCTCGCTTCCAATCCTTAAGACAAGCTGATTCCTGAATACATTAATGGGGGTCTCGACTGTTGGGATAAGATTCTGTAACGAGCTTTCGTCGCTATGTTCTGTCGGCGTTAAGGAATTCAGTTCTGTAGGTTTCGGGGGTCTCGAAAGGGAGTCTGCCACGACATTCGCCCTGCCTGGCATATACTTAAGTTCGTAATTGTACTCCTCTGAAATTGACTTCCATCGCTTCATTTTGCTGTTGGTATTTTTGTTGCTTAAAGCATATGTAAGAGGCTGATGGTCGGTAAAAATTTTCACTTTCTTTGATCCGTACAGGAAATTTCGCAACGAGTTAAGAGCCCATATGATTGCGAGCATCTCTTTCTCGTTGGTGGCATAGTTTTCTTCTGTCTTAGTTAGGGTCCTAGACAGGTAAGTGATTGGTTTACCTTTCTGAGAGAGGACTGCCCCGATGGCGTAGTCGGAGACGTCAGTTGTAAGCTCGAAATCTTCTTCAAAATTTGGATGTGCCAACTTCTTGGGAGATAAGGCAATTCTTTAATGTATTGAAAGCATTCATGGCTTCGGAGTTTAAGTCTATTATTTTGTTTCTAGATATATTTTTGGACACACGTCCATCCTCCCCTCTCAGAAGGGATGTCAGGGGCTTCGCTATTTGTGCATATCCTTGGATGAAGCGCCTATAGTACCCTGACATTCCTAGTATTACCCCTTTGGTAATCTGTTCCAATGCCCGACAAGAGGGCTTAAGGAATCCACCTCCGAGGTGGGGTTATTTGGGTCCCGGAAGCTCCGTCGGAGACGGGCGTGGGCGCCACTCCTCTACCCCAATAAGAGACCCCCAGCCCTTAGAGGAGATGGGCTGTCCTCGGAAGCCAGACACTTACAACCTCTGGTGGATGTTTTGCCACCAACTTGCTGCAAACGTTTTATACGTTTCTTTCGCGAGGATTATGCCGCGAGCCCAATGTCGCGAGCTGTTCTCACCTAGACCAATGAATTTCGTTAAAAATTTTACCAATCGTAAGATTGATGTAAACTTCAATTTATTGGCTAATAACTTAACTAATTCATATTATTAATTTTATTAATGTATTAATGTATTAATGTATCCGACTTAAACTATTATTATCCTATTTACACTAATTATTACTCCTACTTACACTAATTATGACTCCTACTTACACTAATTATTACTCCTACTTACACTAATTACGGCGGGGGCCCCCAGACGACTTGTGTTCGGCTGCGATGGCTGCGAAAATTCTAGCCTGGACGACTGGCCTTCCGTTGTCGCTTCTCACTTTTGCTGCACTTACTTGCCTTAGGCGAAAATCTGAGCCTGGATGACTGGCCTTCCGTTGTCACTCCACGCGCTACTTCGGCTTTGCACTACGATATTCGATCCCTCGTCGTTCGGCTGTCGTTGACAACTTTTGCTACCCAGAACTTCGCAAATTTGAATCCTCCACTGCAACTTTTCCACCTCCGGGCAATTTGCTTTTCGCGGTGCTATATCAATAACTCGCACACAATCTAACCTCACGGCATCCAGCAGAAGAAAAAGGGACTCAGCTCCGGCTCGTCGGGCTTTTATCCCTTTTGCCCAACGGTCGCCCGCTAAGATCAATGCCCGCTAAGGTGATTGCCCGGTGAGGTGATCGCCCGCAAGGAGGAAATTCCCGGGTTTCGAACCCCGCAATTAGTATAGCCGCAAACCCCTTTCCCGAGCTTTTGCGGCGACTTGGTTGCTGCGGCGGAGCAAAATTTTCCCCCAGTGCACGATTGGGCGGCGAATAATCGCTGCTCGTTCCCTGACTCCGCCTCGTCTTCCAATCCAGTAAATCAAAATGTGGTGATATGTTTAATGATATTTTCCACCAGAATTCATTTCGTCGTCAGTGCTTTTGAGCACTTTGTGTTTCTTCACAAACAAATATCTCCTTTTCGCCGATGTCTTCAAGTCACTTAGCTCATTAAAACTATACTATCATTATCACTCGGTATCATAGTCATTTTATATATACTATATAATTATATATTTATACTATTTATTTAATTAGCTCATTAAAACTATACTATCATTATCACTCGGTATCATAGTCATTTTATATATACTATACTTTACTATACTTTACATTTTATATATACTATACTTTATTATACTTTACATTTTATATATACTATACTTTATACCTTACTTTTTATTTTTTTTTTTTTTCGTGGAGAACAGCTCGCGGGACGAGCAATAACCCTTCGTTAAATTTATTCTTTCGCCAAGAACACAAGAAATAATATGGTCGCGGCGTGTCGGCTAGCGAGTTGACTGAGGAGAGGAGTCGACCCGTAACACTAGGAACGAGCGTAGGTCTCTTAGGGTCTTGGACGGAAGAAGTTCTGCAATCGCCTGCACCTTTTTGGGGTTGGTGTTGGTTTTAATTCCATCATGACCAATCACGTATCCCAAAAATTCTACCTCATCTCGCAAAAACTCGCATTTCTCCAGCTAAATCTTCATATTAGCCGTTTCTAGCGTTTTCAAAATGGCTTCGAGGTTTTCAAAATGTTCATTTTCATCCTTCCCAAGGATGACGATATCATCAATGTATACATAACATCGCTTCCCTATGTGCTCGCGAAGAATGTCGTCGAGCGCCCTTTGAAAGATAGAAGGGGCATTTCTCAGTCCGAACGGGAACCTCGTGAACTCAAATTTCCCGCTGTTGATTGAGAATGCAGTTTAAGGGATGTCACACTCCCGAAGCGGTATTTAGTGGAAACCGCTTTTCAAGTCTATGGTTGAAATATAACGCTTCCTGCCGAGGAATTCGCGAGGATTTCGCCAATCTCTGGTAAAGGATATTTATCGGCTACCGTAACGGAGTTCAGTTTCCTATAATCTATTACCATGCGGTACTTCTTCTCATTGTCACTTGACTTCTTGGGAACAATCCAGTCAGGCGAATTATAGGGTGACCTGGACGGCCTTATTATGCCGTCCTCAAGTAGTTTGTTAACTTCTTTTTCTACTTCAACCTTCAATGCCATGGGGTAGGGATATGTCCTGGAATAGACTGGGTCGTTATTTGTAGTTCGTATCTCGCCCTTCACGCTGGTTGTGAAGGTGAGTTTCTCGTCCGGCTCTGAAATGATTTCGTAGAATTTTTTCTAATCTACTAGACTGTTTCTTGCTGAGATGAGACAATTTTATATTAATGTTATTCACATTTTGCGATAGATGCTGTTTTAGGGGTATAAACAAGTAGGAATGTAGAGTCATGAAGCTATCGTTTGTGTGAATAATGGCCTTTAATTCCTTTAGCGTATCGTTTCCTATGATACTATCAGACGAAATGAGACTGGGTAGTATAAAAAATTGAATTTTGCTAGTATTTGGGCCGAAAATTCGGACAAATGCATGGTGCGTAATTTTAACGCTTCCTGCTACTAAATGCGCGATAAAACTCTTATTATTGGGTAGAGGATTTCTGATGTGTTTAGGCTGGATGTAGTTTCTATTTGAGCCGGTATCGATGAGAAATTTTAAAACCTCTCCACTTCCGATGGTATATTCAAAATAAGGAAGTGAAGAGCGCCTCAGCCTAAAAAATATATGTCGTCGAGCTGTTCTTCTTGTTCTAGGGTAGGTTCATCGTATGTCTCGGTATACTCGTCTAATGTTTGGTCATGGTTCTCGTCTTCCTCCTTTATTTCTTGTGCGTATTGTTCTTCCATAGTACCGGTGTCTATCTCTGTGTCCGTGAAGTGGAGCCTTTGTGCCTTTCGTGGAGGATGAAGCCTTTGGGACGGCATTTGTGGACGTTTTTGTGCCCATCCTGGATTCTGTGGTCTATTTGCATAGTTTACTGCGTGTGATCTAATGGACTGATCCACATCCATAGGCTCCGGGCCTCTCGGAGGCCTGGGTGGTGGGACCTGATGATTATGCTGTTGCTGAAATGGATGTTGTAGAGGCTGCCTGAAAATTCTTTGTTGCGGAAACACTCGCGGGTTATGAAACAATTCTGGGTACATTTCACGTCTGGGGGTCGGAATGGGGGTTGGCCTAGGATGGTTCGATAGGTTTCTTCGTGGTGGAATGGGTGGCGGTGTATTATGATGGGCCTTTCGTAGAAGTGTTTGGGTTGAATTTGCGTATTGTGCCCTATAGTCCATATTCTGGAGTTTAAGGCACAGGTGCAAAGCTTGGGGTAAGTCTGCTGGCTCACGTATACTAAGAAGTCTGAGCAGATCACCTTTCAGACCTCTTATGAAGGTGTCAAGAGCCTTGTCCCGATATGATTGGGTCATAATACTCATGGACTCCGGGCTCATTTCAACAGTCGCTAGTTTGTTTAGGATGAGAGATAGATGGCTGTACACAGCCTGGTAGAATTCGGGAACTGTATTTCCACCCTGCACCAGAGTGGCCATCTGGTACTCTAAGGTGGTTAAGTCCCTTTTGTCTGCATAATGCAGGGTTAGACACTTTACAATTCTATCCCAATTCAACGGAGTATTGTACAACTCCAACTCTATGTCTGCTTGGCCGGTGATTTTATTTCGAATCACCGAAAGGATCCCGTAATATTTCGGGGATCCTTTGAGATTGTCGTAGATTCTTAGGATCCTGTCCACGCTTTTGCGCCAGGAGCTAAATTCGCCTGGCTCTCTCGAAAATTGTCTCAAACTTTTGACAACATCCGGGATGCGGTCCATTTCCGAGAGATTTTCGTTATCACCGATAGTAATGGGAATATCGGCGTCGATGTTAACGTCAGATGCCGGATTCAATAACTGGCTAAAAATCTGACGTCCCTGGGTTTGTAGCGTTTCCCTAACCACTCGCGAAATGATTTGGACGAGATCTTCTTCCGGGTTACGATTTCTGCCGCTAGGGCCAGCGTTAAGTTCAGGGAGAGCATCGCGAAGCTCATTGAGTTGCAACACGGGTGGTCGAATCAGATTATCCAGGTTAGACATATTTAGGGAATTACTTTAACGCAAATTCGCAAATCAAGAGATCACCACCTTTTAAATGTTACAGACATCGACACTAATCCGGATCACTTTTCACAATAATATAATAAATGCAATTTCAGAAAAAATAGTTTAATTCCTTAATATAATTTCCAGAGCTGTTTCAATCGTTAAATTTTTATGTATACTCAATATATTCGCTATTTGGAGTACTTACAATACTAAGATCATCTGAGAGGATACTTCTTCCATGTTAATTTTGAAAAATCCTATGGTTTATTTTTCCGAAGGGATCCTGGCTCTTCCGCCTCTCCTGGTGTAGGTCAGCTTTATGGATTATCCTTTCGGGGTATCTTTCGCCTCTCCTGGTGTAGATCAGCTTCATGGATTATCCTTTCGGGGTTCGGGCTGATCCAGCTACGATTTGGCGTTACCCTTTTTGCCTATGAGGTTACTTAGGAGCCTCTCGCACACGCGCGCACTTTGGTTTTGCACTGGTAACTACTCGCGTTAATTTTTACGTTTTGCGAAGTGACACGTTAACTCTTACGTTCCGTGTAGCGATAAAAAGGACCATAGGCCAGCCTCAGCTCTATGTTCGACCTGTTAAGGCTTGACAATTTTAAATTACCTGGTCTATCACTATTGCACATGCGAAGCAGCCCCACGTTGGGCGCCAGTTAAAAAAAATCAAATGGTTGATTTTATTTAGAAAAATATGTTTAGGGCTTGAGCCCGTCTTTATTCGATGAAGTACAAATAAAGACTCAACTTAAAACTAGTTACAATTTATCATTACGCTTTTTGATGAATGTGCAGTTCACCTGAATTGCACATTTTCGATGCGCTTGCAATTACTCTATTCGATACTTTCGTTTTAAATTTCGCCTTGGCGTCAGCAGATGCTGGCCCGCGCGTAAGAAAAGGATATTTGTCTGCTGCGCGTGATAATTTTACATATGAAAGATTTTCATCAGTGGGTTTTTTGATGAATGTGCAGTTCACCTGAATTGCACGTTTTCGTTGCGCTTGCATTTACTCTATTCGATACTTTCGTTTTAAATTTCGCCTTGGCGTCAGCAGATGCTGGCCCGCGCGTGTGAACAGGATGTTTGTTCGCTGCGCGTGATAACTTGTATATGTGTATGCATGTATGTATGTATGTATGTATGTATGTATGTATGTATGTATGTATGTATGTATGTATGTACATATCCATTCATCTATGTTTGTAAGTACCTATGTATGTATGTATTCATGTTTGTATGTATGTATGTATGTTTCAATGTATGTATGTAAGTGCATACGTATGTATGTATGTATGCATGCATGTATGTATGTATGTATGCATGCATTTATGTGTGAATGAATGTATGTATGTATACATGTATGTATGCATGTATGTATATATGTATGTATGTATGCATGTTAGTATGTACGTATTTATGTATGTATGTATGTATGTATGTATGTATATGTTTATGTATGTATGTATGCATGTGTGTGTATGTTTGTATGTATGTATGTATGTAAGTATGTATGTATGTATGAATGTGTGCATGCATACATGTATGTATGCATGTTTGTATGTATGTATGTGTGTATGTACGTTTGAATGTACATATCTATGTATGTTTGTATGTATTTATGTGTGTGTGGATGTATGTATGCATGTATGTATGTATGTATGTATATATTTATATGTGTGTGTATGTTTGCATGTTTGTGTATGTATGTTTGTATGTGTGTGTGTACGTTTGTATGTGTATGTATGTATGAATGTATGTATGTGTGTATGAATGAATGTGTGTGTATGTTTGTGTGTGTGTATGTATGTATGTATGTATGTGTGTATGTATGCATGTATGTATGTATGTGTGTGTATGTATATATGTTTGTATGTTTGTATGTATGTATATGTGTAAATATGTATGTAAATATGTATGTGTGCATGTATGTATGTATGTATGTAAGTTTGTTTTTTATATATGTATTTATTTTTGTATGTATATTTATATATATGTATATATGTATATATGTATGTAAATATGGATTTGTGTATGTATGCATGTATATATGAATGTATGTATGTATGTATGCATGTGTGTATATATGTATGAACGTATGTATGTGTGTGTTCATGTTTGTATGTGTATGTATGTATGTATGTATGTATGAATTTATGTGTGTATGTATGTGTGTATGTAAGTATGTATGTACGTATGTATGTATATATGTAATTATCTATATATGCCTGTATGTATGTATGCATTAACGTATGTATGTATGTATGTATGATTGTATGTATATTTGTATTCATGTATGCATGGATGTATGTATGAATGTATGTTTGGACGAATGCATGTGTGTATGTATGTATGTATACATGAATGTATGTATGCATGTATGTACGCATGTATGTACACATGTATGTACGTATGGCTGTGTGTGATCATGTTTGTATGCTTATGTACGTATGTATGTATGTATGAATGTATGAATGTATGAATGTATGTATGTGTGTATGTATGTATGTATGTATGTATGTATGTATGTATGTATGTATTTATGTATGCGTGTATGTATGCAAATATGTATGTACGTATGTATGTATGTATGTATGTATGTATGTATAAATGTATGTGTATATATATTAATGTAAGTATGTATGTATGTTTGTATATATGTATGAATGAATGTATGTATGTATGTTAGTATGTATGTATGTACTTATGTATGTAGGTAAGTATATATGTATCTATGAATGAGTGCATGCATGTATGTATGTATGTATGTATGTTTATATGTACTTAAGTATATATGTATGTTTGCATGTATGAACGTATGTACGTCTGTATTTATATAAATATATACGTATGTATGTGTGTGTTGATGTTTGTATGTGTATCTATGCATAAATGTATGTTTGTATGAATGTATGTATTTATGTATGTGTGTATGTATGTATGTATGTACTTATGTATGTGTGTATGTGTGTGTATGTATGTATTTATGTAAGTGTTTGTGTATGTTTTTATGTATGTGTATGTGTTTTTCTACGTATGTATGTATGCACGTATGCATATATGTATATATAATCATTTGTGAATATTTCTTTTAATGAAAACACAAGTCTTCAAAAAAGATGAATTTTATTTTTAAACGTTCAAAATCTTACTGACTAATTGCATTCGGTTCTTAAACTATTTTTACAAATTTCATCTTATACCTTTTTCTATTAAAATTACGATTTTCCTATATTTACACGTATTTCCTAAAATCATAAAATATGTGAAAAAGGATCGATATTGTGCCAACACCCTCATAAAATAATTTTGGACCGAAAAACGGATGCAGAATGCAACGAAATAAAAAGCAATAAAACGGGGATAAAGGGCCATAAAACAAGGATCTTTAAGGGATGTAAAGGGTTTTGTGTCGGGATCGGTTGTAACTCGTCCCCCATTAAATAGGGTCGCGTCCTCGCGAGTCGAGGTCGGATTTTTTTTATGGTTATTTGATGAGGTTTTACATTTTTGTTAGAATTTTTTGTGAACAAATTGTATGTGTCAGCTTAGCATGTTTTTATGCAAAATTAAATATTTTTGTTATTTATTGTTATTGTTTGTTGCTTTTTTTTGACTAACTACTATACTCCTTGTCTTATAAAATTAAATTTGTTCTTAATTCATGATTATGTGTCTTTTACAGAAATTTCCGCTCTAAGAGATTTGAAATTTTTTGTTTATGCGTTATTTCATTATGAGTAACCATAAAAGAATTGTTTTCAACAGGCAAAATGAAGGTATAAAGATAATCTTTTACTTCTTGCGGTTTCATGAAAATTGATATTGCAACGAAACATAGGGCAAGGATGAAGATTGTTATTGTGGCGTTACTTTATTAGGTTGAAAATTCTTATGTCGTTTGAGTAGTTTTTTATTAATATGTTGTCTTTCATTGGTTATCTTGAATTTTGGGTCATGTTTTTTATAGCCAGTGAATTTATTACATACTTCGGGTTATACTCGCAATATTTTTTATTTTTACTCCAGTCTTTAGCTCTGTATGTTTAGAATCCTGTTTCTAATATCTTCATATTTCGTTGGTAAAATAGTGCCATTTTGAAAATCTGTTGTGGGTTCATTAGTTGTGCTATGAATAGAATTGTTGTAGAATATAACCGCTTCGTGAACACAAATGGGTTTCGTTTTATCCTGTTTGTTTATTTCAGTCATAATTCTCAAATTCTCGTCAAGGGTATTATGACATCTTTCGATATCACTATTTCCAGTTTTTTATATTTTGTGTACAAAAGTGAAGTTGAACTCCTTCATTTTGTAGAAAAAACTGCAAATTATTTTGGTAGGCTGATTCATTATCCGTAATTATTTTTTTCGGTTTGTCATTAACAGCGAAAAATTTATTTAGAGCCCTTCTCAGCTCTGGCCAAGTTCTAAATTTTATTGGAGTAATGTGTGCAAATTTACGGAACTTATCGACGAACGTCAAAAACATTGAATTTTTATTTTGGAACCAAATATCCATATGTACAATTTCGTTTGGTTTCTCGGGGATTTCGGTTTTGTAGAAGGGCGGTTTGGGAGGATTTCTGTCGTATTTTGCGATATTGCAAACGTTCCAGTTATTAATTAATTTTGTGATTTCTGTTTTCAAATTAGGATAGTAAATTTGGTTTTTAAATTTTTTTAAGAAAAATTGTGGGTTTTTTTTTAAATGTTCTCTATTTATTTCCTCGTGAATATCTCCTTGTTCGTAACAGTCAAATAGAAGATAGGGACATTTTATTAGCTTTGTTGGGTTGTGCGCGGTAGTCCATTTCAAATAAGCATTCAGAAATTCATCGAACAATTTTTCGTTTGGGAAGTAGACACCTACTAAGCCTTTCGGTGGATAAATGATTTTTCAAGATGTAAATAAAAAATTTCTCGGTAGGTTCTTTAGAGATGAATATTTTTCTAGTTCTATTGAAATGTTTTTTCACTTTTGTGGAACTCTGATGTCCCTATTTGATAATTAGCTGAGTTCTAAAAATATTTAGAGGTTTCTGACTTATCTGTTAGAGTTGTGCTCGTCAGCACTATGACATGTAGCCCCCGTTGAAGAGTTTTCATTGTTTTCGTCTATCATGTTTATGACTGGACGTGAAAAGTAATCTGCAACAACATTTTCCGTTCCTTTGATGAATTCTAAATTGTAGTTATACTCCTCCAATTTCATCTTCCATCTTTGAAGCTTAGGATTGGGTCCTTTTAAATTGGCAAGCCACTTTAAAGGCTTATGGTCAGTTTTTATAGTGAATTTGCGACCATAAATGTAAGGCCTGAAATATTTTTCAGCCCAAAAAATAGAAAGTAATTCTTTTTCTATAGTTGCGTATTTTGTTTCGTGATTATTTCGATTATGCTTCGTGTCCTACTGGCGTAACAAATTGGATGTCCATCTTGAGACAATACTGCTCCAATTGCGTAACCAGATGCATTGGCAGTGACAACAAATTTTTTTGTGAAGTCTGTATATTTTAGTATTGGATTGCTCATAACTAGAACTTACAAATGTTCAAAACTATCGTTATAGTCTTGATCGTTAATATTTATTTCCATATCTTTTTCAGCCTCAGAGTTAAAGGTTTTGCGATTTTTGAAAAATCTCGAATAAATTTTCTGTAGTTTCCCACCATTCCCAAAAATTGTTTGATTTGTTTCTTATTTTTGGGAATTTTCATTTTTGATATTGCTTCTATTTTATTGGGATTTGGTTTAACTCCTTCTGGAGTGACAATATGTCCCAAAAATTCCGTTTCATGCCGTAAAAACTCAGCTTTGTCTAATTGCACCTGTAAGTTTGCTTCATTCAACTTCTTGAAAACTTATTTAGAGTAACAATATATTCTTGTAGAGAAGTGCTGAAGATTATTACATCATCCACATAAACTGAACAACTTGATCCGATCAGATCGCGTAGAACGAAATTCATAAGCCTTTGAAATGTGGCGGGTGCATTTTTAAGACCGAATGGCATTCTTGTGAATTCGTAACGACCAAAATCCGTAGAGAATGCGGTTTTTGGTATATCGCTTTCTTTGACTTCGATCTGATGGAACCCTTTTGCTAAATCCAATTTTGTGAAATACATTGATTTTCCTAGCTTGTCCAGTATGCCATTTATATTAGGTATAGGAAATCGGTCATCTATTGTGATTTCATTGAGCTTGCGGTAATCTACCACAATTCTCCATTTAGCTTTTCCAGAGGCATCAGGTTTTTTTGGAACCACCCAAATAGGTGATGACTATAGGGAGCAGACATGCCTGATAATGCCTTGGTTTAATAAGTCCTGGATCTGGCTGTGGACTTCTTTGTTATGAGCTTCCGGGTACCTGTAAGTCTTGGTGTAAATAGGCTGATCATGCTTTGTTTTTATTTCATGTTTAATTACCTGGGTAAGATTTAGTTTTTGTCCCTCCTGGTAGAAAGAATCACGGTATTTTCTACTAACTAGCAACAACATCTCTTTCTCTTCATCATTCAGATGATCTACTCTAATTTCGCCAACAATGTCTTTTGCTGGTTTTCTTTCGTCGAAAAATGTCATAATTTCATTGCAGGGAATCTTAAAATAGTTTTCTAGTTTAGAACCAATCTCCGGAAAGGTAGAATTGCTTCGTTCCTAGGAATTAAAAGGGTATGTTGTATTTGGATTGCAGGCTTGATTGATATTCTGCGTATCATTTTCATTATATTCGTTAAAGGAAATTGGTATGATTTTTTGGTCCAACTGGATTAATTTGTTACAAATATTAATCTTGGTATGGAAAGCTGATAATATTTTGTTACCAAGTAAACCTAACCTGTTACTAAATTTGATTTCAATGATATCAAACTTTTGTTTGGGGGCCGAATTGTAAAATTCTTCAAATGGTTCTATTGAAACAACGTAATTGTACTCGTATTCAGAGTTAATAGTAAATAATTTTGATCTTGGATGTTATTTCCTTATCTTGGGGTCACATAGCCCAGGGCGAATGGCACTAATTGTTGCACCAGTATATATCAAAAACCTTAATGGAGATCCGTACGTGTTTATTTTAATATATGGTAAGTTTGACCTGAACCCGAGGCTTCTTGCCGAAAATTTAGATTTGTTTCGTCTATTTCCATACGTTTTGGATAATCATATTGATTAGTTCTTGTTTGAAAAGATTTGTTAGGATGACTGAAGCGATTACTTTGGTAATTGCTTGAAAATTGTGGATTTTGCCTATTATTATAGTTAGTTCGAAATTGTTGCGAGATATTCGTTGTTTTAGAAGGTATTATTCTGTTCACCGCCGGGATTTCATGTTTATGGGTGGAATTTTTTGGCTTACGTGTTTTATAGTGTAAGTAATTACCCTCTGTCAAAATTGTCAGCGCTTCTTCTAAAGTAGTAGGATTTCTACTGAACAAAACACCACGAACTGGCTCTATCATTTTGCCTAGGAGAACGTGTAGGGCAATTCTTTTATTACCTTCTATTTCGTGACATCTATTTTCGATCTCTGAATTTATATTGAGCCGCTGTAATTTACTTATGATCTCATTTTAAGAATCTAACACATTAGAACGAAATTCTGTTGACCTTAAATGGTCAAGTAAAAGTAGGCTGTTTCTCTTATCTCCGAAATTTGATATTAGAATATTTTTTAAATCGTTCCATTGACTTATTTTATTATTAATATTTAATATTTTTTTGAGCTCTACTGACGAGCTTTGTACGGAAAATGTTGAAAATAATTAAATGTTATACCTGATCATATCCGGATAAAGCAGCAATTAGAATTTCGACGTTATCGATCCATGTTTTCAAGCAATCCTCTGATCCGTCGTATGTTGGTAACTTCGATGCAAATTTTAATGGATTCAATTCCAATGTTTGTAAAGCTGGGGCTGCAGTTGACGCTCCGAATGATGGTTCAGCATTGATTTGAGGCTCGTTGAATGCTTCTAACTTTCGCTGATCGTAATTTTGATTCGCCATTGTTATGGTGGCTCCGTCCTTAATTGACACACTGCACTATTTGGGGATCACTTTTAAATAGGAGCATTATGCACTTGTAGATAAGCAGTTGAAACAATGCACTATTTAAAAAAAATGTTGGTGGCAGATAGCTTCCACTTCCGAACGCACTTTCGTACTTAAAACAAATTTCACCTAATACAATTTGCATTTAGCGGTGCTATATCTTAGTTCGATTTTTGTCCTTTACTCGGACGACCGACTGCGCCAATTATTTGTGTATATTTCTTTTAATGAAAACACAAGTCTTCAAAAAAGATATGAATTTTATTTTTAAACGTTCAAAATCTTACTGGCTAATTACATTTGGTTCATAAACTATTTATACAAATTTCATCTTTTACCTTTTTGTATTTATTTTTGGATTTTCCTATATTTACACGTATTTCCTAAAATCATAAAATATGTGAAATAGGATCGGTCTTGTGCCAAAAACCTCATATAATAATTTTAGAACGAAAAACGGATGCAGAATGCAACGAAATAAAAAGCAATAAAACGGGGATAAAGGGCCATAAAACAAGGGATGTAAAGGGTTTTGTGTCGGGATCTGTTGTAACTGTATGTATGTATGTATGTATGTAGGTATGTTTGTATGTTTGTATGTACGTATGTACGTTTGTACTTATGCATTTATGTATGTATCTACGTATGTAAGTATGTATGTATGTATATATGTATGGATGTGTGTACGTATACATGTGTGTATGTATGTATGAATGTATGTATGTATGCATGTATGCATGTATGTATGTATGTATGCATGTATGTATCTATGAATGTATGTATTTATGTATGTATGTATGTATGTATATATGTATGTATGTGTGTGAATGTACGTATGCAAGTATGTAAGTATGTATGTATGTATGTATGAATGTATGCATGCATGCATGTATGCATGTATGTATGTATGTATGTTTGTATCTCTGTATGGATATATTTATGTATGTATGTATGTCTTTATGTACGTATTTATGTATGTATTTATGTATGTATGTATGTGTGTATGCATGTATGAATGTATGTATGTATGTATGTATCTATGTATGTATGTATGTATGTATGTATGTTTGTATTGATATATGTATGAATGTATGTATGTACCTATGTATGCATGTATGTATTTATTAATGCATGTATGAATGTATGTATGTATGCACGTTAGTATGTATGTATTTATGTATGAATGTACCAATGTATGTATGTATGGATGTATGTATGTATGTATGTATCCATGTATGAATGTATGTGTTTATGCGTGGATATATGTATGAATGTATGTATGTATACATGTATGTGTGTATGTATGTATACATGTATGTATGTATGTATGTACGTATGTATGTATGCATGTCTGCATGTATGTATGAACGTACGTATATATGTATCTATATATGTATGCTTGTATTTATGTATGTATGTATGTTTAAATGAATGTATGTATGTATGTCTATATGTGTGTCTGTATGAATGAATGTATATATGTATGTATGTATGTATGCATGTATGTATGTATGAATGTATGTATGCATGTATGCATGTATATATGTATGTACGTATGTGTGTATGTATGTCAGTACGTATTCACGTATGTATGTAGGCATGAATTTATGTATGTATTTATGTATGTATGTATGCATATATGTATGTATGTATGAATGTGTGTATGCATGTTTGTCTGTATGTATGGATATATGTATCAATGAACTTATACACTAGAGGAAAAGCGATATGCCCCTTTTAGCGTAGTAAAATTCAACTAGTGTTGGTGAGATAAACCAAAGTATTGGTTTGTCCACTAACGGTGTGAATAAAACTTTTAATAGGGGCTATATGAAAAATTGTATTCAATGTCAATAAAACAAAAACAGTATGAAAAGACGTTCCGTATATATTAAGATATATATATATATATATATATATATATATATATATATATATATACATATATATATATATATATATATATATATATAAATATATAATATATAATTGTATATACGGTTGTATATATATATATATATATATATATATATATATATATATACATATATATGTATACATATATTTATATGTACATATGTTTATATATATATTTATATGTATATATATATATTACTTGAAGTCAAAATATTATATCTACTTTGTTACACGTGTGCATTTGATCGCAGTTACGCGTTATTGAATCGGTGTTTACCATAATCATTCAAATGTGTCAATGAAATGTACAATTACGAGTTCTCTTTTACAATAGGATATTATGATTCATACTTTCGTTTTGAAAAATATAATATATAACACATACGTATCAATAAATTTATATGTTAATTGGGATGATAAAAGATTTTAATCGAACGTTATATTTGAAATAAACATAGCACTCTGCAACAGTTTTTATACATAACACCAATACGAGACTATTTATATAGTTATGTATAAAAATTTTTGCAGAATGTTCTATTTCTCTCAAATATAGCAAACCATGGAAAACGATATTGATCATATGAAAAAAAAAACTTACATTTGGCGCTAGTTTGCATTTGAAAATAGCAGAGCCGCATCTGTGTTCTTCGTAACAAATTCTGCGTCCTCCTAGAAAAGGTAATAATATCTTTTGTGACAAAAATGTTTTCGAACGGCTTTTAAAATTCATATCAATAATTGAATGCTTACATTATACTGCGTTTCACAAACAATATCTACATTCTTTGATGCACGGGAACCGTTTGATGCAGACTGTCCCTGGAATTTTAATATGTTACTATATTTTCTTCAAATAAAAAAATTCGGAAGCAATGATAGTGCAAAATTTACAGTAGATTACAATCTTCTTTATACTAACGCCTTCCTGGACATTGAAACAAAATTCTCCATATTCGATGGCTATTGAACTCGGTGTCCTCAGTCCATTGCCCTATTAGATAAATAATTAGCTAGGTATAAATTTTTAGACTCTCAAAACACAAACTAAAATATTAAATTGCTGCGAAATTTTCGGTAACCGTTCCATTTCATAACTTGTGCCAGTTTTAACAATATTTTCTCCCTGAAAATAACCAAACATTTGCTGCCTGTGCTTAAATATATGTTTTCAGTTCTTACAATATTGATAGAAGGAACGGATTCTGGCCTTAAATGATTGCGGGTTCCGATTTGTAGCACTTCTGTAGGTAAAAAGCAATCCGCGCAAACTACTGAGTACTTGCTGGGAAGAAAACCGGATCTTCCTATAGCACGGATCCACTTCCCACGCAACTCTTCGTTTTGCGGAAATCTAAAACATAAATCAAAGAGAAATATTTTCTAGATAAAAAGAAGTAGATATACTTGAATAACAAATTTATCTCATTTCTTATCAACACAATAAGTAAATTTGTATAAGTATGTCTATTCCTACCCCTATACTTTCGTAAGTTACCGCCGACACTGACCGAAAGCCACTCTGTTCATAACAGGTGACTATATTTTTGACAGATAGTAGTGTATTGTAAACAATTATTACTGCAATCGATTTAATTTTATGATATTAACGAGTTTGATCGTAAAATTAAAAATTAAACACATGCACACGAAAACTTGAATATCCGCGGGCATAACTAATACAATTTTTGCCTGAAAAATGATTTCCCCCCCAGAAGAGACGAGTTGTTTCGGCAACATGCGACGCAACACTTCATTTTACACGGTAAATATTTTGCAATACGTGTTTGTCACACACCACTTTGATACTTTTACTCTTTTCTATACTTCACAATGTTTTTTTCATTTAGTCCACTAAAATTACTTCGTTAAGTAATTCGTAAAACACTTTAATTGAGCGCGACGAACACTTTACTTTGAACGCTTAATAATTGACAAATGTCATTAGTTGACAGCAAGCGCCACTTGCATCTCTTCTGTTCCCATTAACGCTGTCTTCTTCTTACATGTTCCCCTTCGTTCGATTTGACTACGCTCACTTACAGTGTACGTGTGCCATATAGCTCTTCCTTTAGTTTTAGTTCATTGGTATGTATGTATGTATGTATGATGTATGTATGTCCGTATGTATGTATGTATGTATGTATACATGTTTGTATGTTTGTATACATGTATGTATGTATGTATGCATGTATGTATGTTTGAATGTATGGATGTAAGTATGAAAGTATGCATATATGCATGTATGTATGTATCTATGTATGTATGTATGTATGTTTGTATTGATGCATGTATGAATGTATGTATGTACCTATGTATGTATGTATGTATGTATGTATGTATTTATTAATGCATGTATGTATGCATGTATGTATGTATGTATGTATGTATGTATGAATGTGTGTATGTATGAATGTATGCTTGTATATACACATGTATGTATGCACGTATGTATGTACACATGTATGTATGTATGTACGTATGTATTTATGTATGCATGTATGTATGAACTTATGTATGTATGTATCTATATGTGCATATATGTATGCTTGCATTTATGTATGTAGGTATGTTTATATGAATGTAAGTATGTATGTCTGTATGTGTGTCTGTATGAATACATGTATGTATGGATGTATGTGTGTATGAATGTAAGTATGCATGTATGCATGTATATATGTATGCACGTATGTATGTATGTGAGTATGTATTTTCGTATGAATGTTTGTATGAATTTATGTATGTATTTATGTATGTATGTATGCATGTATGTATTTATGTATGAATATGTGTATGCATGTATGTCTGTATGTATGTATGAATGTAAGTATGTATGTATGCATGTTTGTATGCATGTATGTATGCATACATGTTTGTATGTATGTATGTAAGTATGTATGTTTATATGTATGTATGTATGCATGGACGTAAATAATCATGTCTGTATGTATGTATATATATATATATATATATATATATATATGTATGTACGTATACATGTTTGTATGTACGTATGTATGTATATATGCCTGTATATAAGTATGTATGTATGTATGTTTGTATATATGCATGTATACATGAATGTATGTACGTAATTATATATGTATGAAATTATGTATGTTTATATGTATGTATGTACGTAAGAATTTATGCATGAATGTGTGTTTGTATATATGTATGTATGTATATATGTATCTATATATGTTTGTGTGTATGTATGTATGTATGTATGTCTGTATGTATTTAAGTTTGTATGTTTGTATCAATGTCTGTATGTATGTATGCATGTATGTATGTATGTATGTACGTAAGTATTTATGTATGTATGTATATATATATATATATATATATATATATCTATGTATGAATGTGTGTATGTCTGTATGTATGTATGTATATATGTTTGTATATATACATGCATGTATGTATGTATGTATGTATGCATGTATGTATCTATGTATGCATGTATGTATGTATATTTGTCATGTAAAATGTAAAATGCTCAGACGTCATGATATTGAGCTCGTTTCTGGGGGGGTATACATTTGCATTTGTTGGAATATACGTGAAACACGGATATTCGGGTAGGGATCTCATTGAAGACTTGGAAACAGTCCATACTTTGTGTGAAAAGTTTGCTTTCTTTGCGATAGGGGGTGATTTGAACGCAAGACTTCCTTCCCGGGGCAATACTGTATCTAATGGATATGGAACGGCTTTGTTCAATAGGGTGCAAGCCAATATGGATCTCATATTGATTGCACCAAACGAGCCCACTTTCCGAAGAAGCTCGTCAACCATCGATTTCTTCATTGTGTCTGCTAATTTGGTGAATATCTCTCACAGCTGGAGGAATTTTGAATGTAGAGCCCTTGACACTGAATCTGATCATCTTTTGGTCGAACTCGCTTTAAGAGTTAAAAAGGGTGTAAAGCTGGAAGCAGCAGCTCCACAGCTCTTTATCCCATACAAGCGCATAGATTGAGAAGCTGTTAATGCTGACCTGAGTAGAAGGATTGAAGGAATCTCGAGCAACAGATCGAGAAACCTATCACCCACAGAGATTGAAGAAGGCATTGCTTGGTTGAACTCGACCCTTGCTACGGTCATTTCAAAGATATCCATGAAAAATTCCTCCAGAAATTATCTTTATAGAGACTTACCAGAAGACATCCTGAAGCTACATCGTAGACGTAGCACCCTCAGGAAACTGCTTTCAAGGATATACCATCGCAACCTGAATATAGTTAACTGGGAGTATCAGCGGGTACACCTTTTAATAATGTCCCTCAATAGAATGATTTCGAGAAGAACATCTGAATTTGCCAATGAGAGATTCGAACAGACCCTAGCAAACATTCGACCAGGTGCCTGTATGTTCCCCCAAATTAATAAAATAACTGGTCGGAAGCGCCTGCCAAGAGTCCTCACTTATAACGGATCCATGCTCATGGATGAAAAGGCCTTTGCTGACTCCATCGCAAACCACTTTGCGACAGTTCTTCAAGAGGAGAAAGCAAGTGAGGACTCTGCTTTCAATTCATTACTAAAGAGAACAATATCAACGTTCAACAAAGACCACAAGAACCTGTGCTTGACTAGATTTTCAGATTCGAATCCCTCCGACGCACCTATTGGCAGCACCCTGTTTGTGAGCCCTGAAAGTCTCAGCATGCTTGCACTTGAGCAAAATTTCCATAAAATCGGCTGGGGCTGATGGAATTTCAAATTTTTTCTTAAAAAAACTTCCCCACACGAACAAACCTCGCAATCCTTCTAAATAACTGCATTAACATTTGCTACTTCCCACAGGAATGGAAATGCGCAAAAATATTTTCCATCCCGAAGCAATCCAATAGTGTAGACGTAGTCGACACTTGCCCAATATCTCTCTTGTCTTATGTGGGAAAGTTGCTTGAGAGAATCATCCTCCAAAACATCACACAGTTCTCTGAAGGGGCAGGAACTGTGCCGGAAAGACAATTTGGCTTCAAAAGAGGACACTCAACGATAGACGCATTGGCGGTTTTCCAAGCCAGTATACAACGGAACTGGCAGGAAAAAAAGATTGTTGCAGCGTGTCTCATCGACGTAGAAAAAGCCTTTGATTCGGTTTGGATCTACAGGGGTCCATTCTTGGACCCGCTCTCTTCAATATATTTACGTCTGACATCCCAGGGATCAGGGATGAATTTAAACCTGGAATCGAGGTGAATCTCTTTGCTGACGACTTACTGGTGTGGTCTTCTTAGTACAATCTCCGCTTTGCAAGGTTGAGACTCCAAAGGTACCTGGACTCGTTAACATCATACTATGGAAAGTGGGGGATGAGGGTTAATGCCAAGAAAAGCGAGCTGATTGTTTTCAAGGGCCCACATCAAAAATTTGGACGTCGCACGAGGAATATCTGTGACACAAGAATAAAGCTAAACGGACAGGTGGTGCACTGTTCGAAGCAAACCAAGTATTTGGGGGTAATTTTTGATAGGAACAACAACTTTAGTGCCCACGTAGACGCAGTATTGAAGAAAACAAGATACGCATACCACCTCCTTTTACTTCTTTTCAGGAATCAGTCATCCGCTAACAAGCGGGTGAAGCTACTCGCGTACAAGTCACTTATCAGGCCCATACTATTATATGCGGTCCTGATCTGGCAGGCTACAGCGACATACAAATGGAGCAAGATAGGATTAGTGGAACGCAGAATCCTTCGAGCTTGCACTGGGATTTATAAACGGGAGGACGGACGGCCCTACCCCAACCGACAACTGTACCGGGCTGCAGCCTTGGAACCAATCAACCTCTACGCCAAGAGGTTGATCGAGCGAGCGGCGAAACGTATGGTGGAGCATGAGACCACCAAAATCAGCAATGCGGCAGACAATCGAGCGATGGAAGCAGCCAACAGTTAGCAATAAGTAGTATATAAGGAATTTAAAAATAAAAATAAAAAAAACAAAATCATTATAGAGTATAAGGAATTATAATATATACATATTTTGTTACTGTAAGCTAAAATATGGAATATTCAAGGCCACACTTAGGGTGTAAGTGTAGAAATTAAGAAGAAATTTAATATATAACAACTTAAGTAAATGAACAAATAAATTCTAGCTAGTGCTGAACTCTGGGTACAGCCATTAGGCAAAACCCGTAGGTTAAGTGATAGGTTAAGACTAATAGCAAATAATTGTACATAATACAAAACAAATTCACCCAATAAATTATTGAACTTGAACTTAATGTATGTATGTATGTATGTATGCATGTATGTATGTATGTATATGTGTATGTATATATGCATGTATGTATGTATGTATGCATGTATGTATGTTTGTTTGTATGTATGCATGTATGTGTGTTTGTATATATGTATGTATGTATGCATGTACGTAAGTATTTATGTATGTATGTATGTATAGGTATGTATGTATAAATGTATGTATGTATATATGTATGTATGTGTGTATATATGTACACATTTTATATATGAATGTATGTATGTATGTACATATGTATGCATGTTTGTATGTATGGATATCTGTATGAACGTATGTATGAATATATGTATGTATGCATGTATGTATCTATGTATGTATCTATATATGTATGTATGTGCATATGTATGTATGTACGAATGTATGTATGTATGTCTGTATGTATGCATGTATGTATGTCTGTATGTATGTATGTATGTATGTATGTATGTATGTGTGTATGTATGCATGTATGCACGTATAAATGTATATAAATATGTATGTATTTATGCATGTATGTATGTAAGTTTTTATGTATGCATGTATGTATGTATGTGTGTTTGTTTGTATGTATGTATTAATGTATGGCTGCAGGCAAGTATGTATGTATGTATGTGTGTATGTAGATATGAATGTATGTATGGATGGATGTATGTATGTCTGTATGTATGTAAGTATGTATGCATGTATGCATATGTGCACGTATGTGTATATGAATGTTTGTATTTATGTATGTATGTATGTTTGTATGCAAGAATGTATGTTTTAAATACGTATGCATCTTTGTATGTATGATTGTCTGTATGTTTGCATGTATGTATGTATGTATGTACGTATGTATGTATATATGCATGTATGTATGTATATATGTATGTGTGCATGTATGTATGTATGCATATATGTATGTATATATGAATGTATGTATGTATGTATCTATGTATTGTTACATCAGCAATATCAGCTAATGATAAAAACAAATTGAATATTGTATCATTCGATGATGCATCAAATAAAACAAATGCTACATCGAATGATGCACAATATAACATGATTCATCCATCGACAGAGCTGACTAAAATGCTATATAAGATAATGCATAAACAGCTCGACGATGCATGAATCAAATCAAAAGAGATAAATGCATAAAATTCAAGTTGAGCAATATAATATAAAATATACAACAAGAGGTGTAAAGCTAGCAAGTAAGAAATTTCCAGTTCAGTTGTTAAACTCATTTCAACAGATTGACCATTGGTCTATATTAATTAATAAAACTAAAATTCTTTTAAACGAAGTGTTTTATTGAATAAAATATAAAGTTATTTAATTAACGAATAAAGTTATTTAATTAACGTGTAACTGGCGCAGTCGGAAACAACCGCGAAACCGAGTATCTGTAAGAAAAACAGACACGGTAAATTCGGAATTCGTGACTTATGGAATATGATTCAATAATTAAAAAAAAAACATAATAAGTTTTAACAAACCGATACTCAGTGTGTAGAGTATACAGAATAAAAAGAAATCTGGAAGGGAAGCAACGGAGGTCTAAATTCACTTTAAATCTTGCCTATTGAGACCGACATGCTCGGATCCAGATAGTGTAACAAATTCATAATAAAAGTGAAACAAGTTAAACAAAAATACACGTAAAAGAGTATATAGGATCAACCTTTATAATAAATACTTCACAACAAATAAGTATTTGTTAAATATTTCTTTAAAATAAATATAAAAATATGACTACCACAACCAACATACTAAAACCCTCGCAATTGGCGGATACTTTATCAAGGCCATCCCCAACACATACTGCGAAATCGTTGGAAATCGACCCCTTCAAATTTGCAACAAGGATGCCCACCTTCGATGGATCTAAGGAACAACTTAAGACGTTTTTGGATAATGCAGAAATTCTTATATCAAGTCTACAAGGCTATGATCAAATGGCCTACTTAACAATCATCCAAGTATTAAAATCAAAATTTACAGGTATGGCAAAAGTTATTATTAATATAAATAGTGACGCAAATACGTGGCCCGAGATACGAGAAGTACTAACATCGAATTTTAGTGATAAAAAAAATTCCCTTCAATTAGAAGATAACGTATTAGAATTCTATAACCGAATCCAAAACAATTTGCATAGGTTAAATATTAAAGCCGAATTAGAAGGCAAAAGTACTGAAATTGGAGGTAACAAACGAATAGCACTCGAAGTGTTTAAAAATAAGGTCATAGAACCAGTAAGAAGTGTTCTATTTAGTAGAAATCCTCAAAGTTTAGAGGAAGCACTTTAAATTTTAGCTGAAGGTAACTACTTGAATTACTAAATACGAAACCACAAACCTAATACTAACCCAAATTTTCAAAAAAATAAATTTCATAATAGTGGTAATTCGGAAAATAGTAAATATAATAAACAATTCAACCCTCCTCAGAACACATTCATACCAACACCAAAATTGTTTGAACATCCTCAGCGGAATTCTGGGTCAACATAGATTTGACCATAATAATTTTCAAAACAATCGCAATTCATTAAACTCTCGTATTAGACGATTCGGTCAACCTCAACCAATGAAAATAGATAACTCACGTCAATTTGTTCAAACCAATGCAAACTTTCCGGAACATGCCTCGGAAACAAATCAAAATTACCATATATCAGAATAGACTCTTATGGGTTACCCCTTCGATTTCTTTTAGATACAGGTGCATCTCTAAGTACCATTCGTCCCAAAACTACGAATTTTAACCCCCAATTCAAAAATATGTACACTTAATTCTGAGGTGAATTTTAATTATATTGTATCAATTAAACCCTTTAAGGAATTTCCAGAACTAAATGCAAATAAAAATTTTCATTTCATTGAAATCAAATTTAGCGAAAAATTTGATGGTTTGATTGGAAATGATATATTATCCAATTATAATACCAAAATCGATCTTTTTAATAAAATTATCGAACTAAATGGTAAAGTAATTCCAATTTTCTTCAGTGAAAATGAAGAAACTGAATTACAAAATTTAAAAAAGTTTAGAAAACTTGAAAACAAACATATTACAATTGTAAACAATCAACCAAATTTTTTAACGAACATGAAGGACTTGGATTGTAGTTTTTCTGTTCCAATTCCACAAAGTGAACTTATAGCGTTTTCTGATGAAAGAAAACCAACAAAAAGCGTAATAAATGAAATACGCACGAACCACTTAAATTCTGAAGAGAGATGCAAACTCTTGTTACTTGTAAATAAATACAATAATACATTCTATCAACAAGGTAAAAAATTGACTTTTACAAATTTAATCAAACATGATATAAAAACAAAACATAACGAACCAATATACACAAAAACCTATCGATATCCTGAAATTCACAAAAAGGAAGTTGAAAGTCAAATTCAAGACTTATTAAATCAAAATATAATTAGAAATAGTCATTCACCTTACTCATCTCCTATCTGGGTAGTTCCAAAGAAAATGGACGCATCAGAAAAAACCAAATGGAGAATAGTAATTGATTATAGAAAGCTAAACGAAATAACAATCGACGATAAATTCCCCATTCCAAATATCGATGATATATTGGAAAAATTAGGAAGATCAATGTATTTCACAACACTAGACCTTGCGAAAGGTTTTCACCAAATAGAAATTAATGAAAAAGACATCCCTAAAACGGCATTTTCTACTAATTTCGGACATTATGAATTTACGCCAATGCCATTTGGACTTAAAAATGCTCCAGCGACATTTCAGCGTTTAATGAATTCTGTACTTAAAGAATATATGGGTAAAATCTGCTTCGTTTACATGGACGATGTAATTATTTTCAGTACTTCGCTACAAGAACATTTAGATTCATTAGAAAAAATATTTCGAAAATTTCGCGAATCAAATCTTAAAATACAATTAGATAAATCTCATTTTCTTAAACGAGAAACTGAATTTTTGGGACATTTAATCACTCCAGAAGGTGTGAAACCTAATCAAAAATAGTTTTAGCAATTTCAGAAATGAAAATTCCTAAAACGCAAAAACAAATTAAACAATTTTTAGGTATGGTCGGATATTATTGAAAGGTCATAAAAGATTTTTCCAAAATTGCGAAACCATTGACAACAAAACTAAAGAAAAATACAAAAATTGATCCAAACGATCCCGAGTATAAGGAAAGTTTTGAACAACTCAAAATATTGGTCATGAGTGACCCAGTTTTAAAATACCCCGATTTTAATAAAAAATTTGTAATTACAACTGATGCCTCTGACTACGCAATTGGCGTGGTTCTGTCCCAAGAAGGACATCCAATTTGTTTCGCAAGTCGAACCCTTAACAATCATGAAACAAACTATTCCACAATTGAAAAAGAACTCTTAGCTATTATATGGTCTTTAAAATATTTTCGTCCTTACGTATATGGATACAAATTTACAATCAAAACCGATCATAAACCATTAACCTGGCTTGCTAATCTCAAAGAGCCAAATCCAAAACTCCAACGTTGGAAAATCCAACTAGAAGAATATAACTACGATATTGAATATATCAAAGGTAAAGAGAATTTAGTTGCAGATTGCATCTCAAGACCCGTAATAAATACAAATAACCCAAATTGCAATAACGATAACGATTCCGTACAAGCAACATGTCACAGTGCTGAAGAAGATAATACTAAATATATTCAAATAAGTGAAAGACCTTTAAATATTTTTAAAACTCAAATCATAATAAAACAAGGATCTCAAAATTCTACCAAATTGGAAAAACATTTTAATAGAACTAGAAAAATATTCATATCAAAACAACCAGACGATAAATTATATAACTACATACTTAAAAATAATTTACCCTCCAAAGGTCTAGTTGGTGTCTATATTCCGAACGAAAAATTGTTCAAACAATTCCAAGACACATATCTTAAATGGATTACACCCCATAATCCAGTAAAAATAGTAAAAAGTCCTTACCTTTTATTCGATTGTGATGACCAAGGTCAAATCCAAGAAGAAATTAACAGAGAACATTTGAAAAATAATCATCGTGGCATAGAAGAAGTATACCAAAATATTAAAACAAAATATTATTATCCGAATTTAAAACAAGAAATAACAAAAATCATCAATAACTGTCAAATATGTAATTTAGCTAAATACGACAGAAAACCCCTTAACCACTCCGTTTCTAAAATCTAAAATTCCTAACAAACCTAATGAAATTATCCACATGGATATTTGGTACATGAATAAAAATTCAATGTACATTACTTTCATTGATAAGTTCTCCAAATTCGCTCAATTAGTGCCTATCAAGTCTAGAACGTGGATAGAATTACGCAGAGCACTAAATACATATCTTTCCGTAAATGATAAACCACAATTAATAATAACAGATAACGAATCTGCCTTTCAATGTAATTTGAAACAATTTTTACAGAACGAAGGTATCGAAATTCATTTTTGCACTCCCGGTATAAAAACAGGAAATAGCGACATAGAACGCTTTCATAATACACTAAATGAACATTTAAGATTAATGATTGAACAAAATAAACGTGATAAAACAAAACCTATTTGTGTACAAGAAGCAACAAAATTTTACAACCAATCACAGCACAACGAAAGAAAAACCAATAAACTTTAAAAACAGCGTGATATTACCTGATAAATTCCCAGAAATAAAAAGAAAAATAGAAGAAATACAAAATAAAAGACTTGAATACCATAACAGAAACAAAATAGACGGTGAATATAATCCAAAATACATTAAAAACATACAAGCAAAAACCAAATTACAGCCTAAATTTAAGTACAATAATTACAAAATACCTATTCATAAAAAATTAATGAAACGTAAAAAACATTACGAATAATAAATTATCATTATAGGGCTAATATTGCTTCTCGTCTTATGTTTTACAATCACATCGGGACAAAATCTAGAAATATTCGAGGTACCTTATGGCAACGGCTTCACTTTAGTTCGACTACAAGAAATCAAAATAATAGCAAATTTCACGAAAGTTATCCACATAATAGATTTAGAAAAATATGAGAAAATGATACAATATATCGAAAATTCACTTCCCCCCACATTCTTCCAAACTCATTTAAAATACCAATCCATACTAAACAAAATTAAAGATAAATTATACGAATTGCAACCTCACGACATAAGAAGGGTCAAACGAGGATTAATCAATCCAATTAATCAATTAATCAATCAAAATTTGTACGGAAAATTTTTGCATTGGTTGGGAGGAACAATGGATGACGACGATAGACAAGATATCGAAGAACATTTTAAAGTAATTAACCAGGATATTATATCCGTTGCAGATAATTTAAATAAACAAATTATTATTAATAATAAAATTAATAAAGAACTAAAAGAACTTACAAATCATGTCAACAAAAATCAACAGATTATTTTGGATAAAGTTAATAGCTCAGAAAAAATTTCAAATATATTATAAAGAAAATTTCTCGAATTTAAATATGATTTAGAAATAAAAGAAAATTTATTGTATATATTAAATTCAATCAATGAAATAATATTATTGTCCAAATTAGAAGTTTTAAGTAAAGATATATTAACAGCAAAAGAAATACATCAATATAATATCGACATTTATAAACTCCAAAATTTAAGAATTGCTGTAGCACAAAAGAATAAATTCATATTTATTAAAGTTCGTTTTGGTGTTGCCGCAGGCCAAAATTAACTCTGGGTGGCTTGGGTCCGCCGGGCCTTGCTTTGTGGGTCTCGAGGACGCGTTTCGGCTGCATACAGCCATCTTCAGCTCGTTCTGGTGTCTTTGTCGCGGTATCCATCTTTTTATATGTGAAACTTTTATCGGAGGGGTAGGTCTGGTTAATTAGGTGTTAACGAGGGTCATTAAGTTTGGGTCTTTTCAGGATCGTGGGATTATCGTTGTCGGGTTCGTCGCGTTTTCTTTTTTTGACAAGGATTGGGTCGAGGACTGAAAATATTGTGTTGGAGTTGGTCATTCAACAATGTTACAACATGATTGTAATGACCAAAATATATTTATAAAAAATCATAATATAATAAAATTCAACAATTGTAAAATACAAATTAATAACTTAACATTCGATAATAAACTAGAAGAAATAAGAAACAATATTATATTGCCAAATGTTATTAAAAATATCACATATGTTGAGCCATCAAATTTAACATTAGAATACATACACCGAAAAAACATAGAAAATTTATAACGAATAGAATTAATAAAACACACACATAAAAATAAATCATTTTGGAATAACTTTATAGATATCAGTATCATAATAATTATTTTGGCTATTGTGCTTACCTTTCATTACTTTAAATGTAAAAAATCAAATGAAGTAAAAATAAATATAAATTCGAATCGCGAGGACGCGATCCCACTTAAGGATGGGCGTGTTACATCAGCAATATCAGCTGATGATAAAAACAAATTGAATATTGTATCATTCGATGATGCATCAAATAAAACAAATGCTACATCGAATGATGCACAATATAACATGATTCATCCATCGACAGAGCTGACTAAAATGCTATATAAGATAATGCATAAACAGCTCGACGATGCATGAATCAAATCAAAAGAGATAAATGCATAAAATTCAAGTTGAGCAATATAATATAAAATATACAATACGAGGTGTAAAGCTAGCAAGTAAGAAATTTCCAGTTCAGTTGTTAAACCCATTTCAACAGATAGACCATTGGTCTATATTAATTAATAAATCTAAAACACTTTTAAACGAACTGTTTTATTTAATAAAATATAAAGTTATTTAATTAACGAATAAAGTTATTTAATTAACGTGTAACTGTATGTATGTATGTATGTATATATGTATGTAATTGTATATGTATGTCTGTATGTATTTAGGTATTTATGTATGTATGTATGTATATATTTATGGATGAATGCATGCATGTATGTATGCTTTTTTGTATGTTTGTATGTAAGTTTGTATGTATGCATGCATGTATGTATGTACGTATGTGCGTATCTATGTATGTATATATGTATGTGTGTATGTATGAATGTTTCTATGTATATATGTATGTATCTATGAATGTATGTACGTATGCATCTACGTATGCATGTATGTATGTATGTTTGTCTGTATGTATGTATGTATGTATTCATGTATGTATATATGTATGTCTGTATGTATGTTTGTATGAATGCATGCATGTATGTATGTATGTACGTATGTACGTATGTATGTATATATGTATGCATATATGCATACTTGTATGTATGTATACATGTATGAATGTATGTATTTATGTATGTATGTATGCACGTATGTATGTATGTATGTATGTATGTATGTATGTATGTAAGTATGAATGTAGGTATGTATTCATATGTATGTATTCATATGTATGAATGTATGTATTCATATATGTATGTATGTATGTATTTATGCATGTATGTATGTCTATATATATATATATATATATACATATATATGTATGTATGTATATCTGTATGCATGTATGTGTGCATGTATGCATGTATATATGTATATATGTATACATGTATTTTTATATGCATGTATGTAGGTATGTATGTACATATGTAGGTGTTTATGTATATATGTATGTTTGTATATATGTATGTATATACGTATCTATACCTGTATGTATGTGTTTATTTATGTATATATGTGTATATTTACAAATTTATATATATATGTATGTTTGTTATTATTTATGTTTGTAATCAGTATATATGTATGTTTGTAGGTATGAATGTATGTATTTACGTAGGTATGTACGTATATATCTATGTATATATGTATGTATATATGTATGTATTTATGTATGTATGTATGCATGAGTGTACGTATATATGTATGTATGGCTGTTTGTATGTATGTTTGCATGTATGTTTGAATGCATGCATGTATGTATATATGTACGTATGTACGTATGTGTCTATGTATGTATGTATGTATGTATATATGTATTTGTGTATGTATGTATGTGTGTATGTATATATGTATGTATTTATGTATGTATATATATGTGCATGTATGAATGTATGTCTCTATGTATGTATGAATGTTATTATGCATGTATGTATGTATGTTTGTATGCTTGTACGTAAGTACTTATGTAAGTATATATGTATGTTTATATGTATGTATTTACAAATGTATGTATATGTGTATGTTCGAATGTATGTATATATAAATTTATGTACACATGAATGTATGTATGTATGTTTGTATGTATGTATGTATGTATGTAGATATGTATATATTTAGGAAAGTCTGTATGTATCCATGGGTTTTCTGTATGTTTGTATCTATGTATGCATGTATGAATGTATTTTTGTTTGTATGTATGGGTGTATGTATGTACGCATGCATGCATGTCTGTGTGTATGTTTGATGTATGTAAGAATGCATGTATGAATTTATGTGTATATGTATGTATATATATATGTATGTAGGTATGTATGTATGAATGTATGTATGTCTGTTTCTAGGTGTGTATGTATGTATTTTCGTATGTTTGTATGAATGTGCGTATAGATGTCTGTATAATTGCATTTATGCAGGTATGTATGTTTGTATGTATGAATGCATGTATGTATTTATGTAACTATGTATGTATGTATGTATATATGAATGTATGTATGTTTTCTTTTATGTATGTTTGTATGTATGTCTGTATGTATTTATGTATGTTTGTGTGTATGTATATAGGCATGTAGGTATGTATGCATACAACTATGTATGAACGTACGTATGTATGTACGTATGCATGTATGTATGTATGTCTGTTTGTAAGAATGTATGTATGCCTGTATTTATGTGTGTAACTATAAACGTACGTCTGTATGTTCGCATGAATATATGCATGTATGAATGCATGTTTGCATATATGCATGTATATATGTATGTACGTATGTATGTATGTATTTATGTATGTTTTTATGTATTCATGTATGTATGGATGTACGCATGTACGTATGTATGTATAAATGTATGTATTTATGTATATATGTACATATGTATACATGTATGTGTGTATGTATGTATGTATGTTTGTATGTATATATGTATGTAGGTATAAATGTATGTATGTATGTATGTATGTATGCATGTAGGTAATTCTGTATGTATGTATGTATGAATGTATGTATATATGTTTGTATGTATGTATGCACGTATGTATGTATGTATGTATGTTTGTATGTTTGCATGTATGGTGTATGAATGTATGTATGTATGTTTGTATGTATGTATGTCCGTATGTGTGTATGTTTGTTTGTATGTATATATGTATATATGTATATAAGTGATATATATAGGTATGTTAGTGTGCATATATGTATGTATGTAAATATTTATGTATGTATGTATGTTTGAATATATGTATGTATATATGTATGTTTGCGTGCAGGTATGTATGTATGTATGTATGTATGCATATATGTATGTATGTATGTGTGTGAGAATGTATGTACGTATTTATGGAGGTACTTATGTATGTTTATTTGTATGTATGTATGTACGTGAGTATTTATATATGTAAGTATGTATGTATGTATGTATGTATGTATGTTTTTATGTATGTATCAATGTATGTATGCATGTTTGTACGTATGTTTAATGTCTGTATGGAAGTATACATGTATTTATGTATGTTTGCATGTACGAATTTATGAATGTATGTTTGTATGTAGGAATGTGTGTATGTATTTATGTATGTATGCATGCATGCATTTTTTCATGTTTGCATGTAAGTATGTATGTACTTGTCTATGTCTATATGCACGTATATATGTATGTATGCATGTATGTATGTACGTATGCATGTATGTATGCATGTACGTAAGTATGTATGCATGAATGTATGTATGGATGTATGTATGTATTTATGCATTTATATAGGTGTGTGTATGTATATATGCATGTATGCATGCATATATGTATGTATGTGTGTTTGTATGTATGATATTATATAGGTATGTATGTATGTATATATGTATGTATGCATGTATCCACGTTTGAATGTATGTGTGCATGGATGTATATATTTATGTATGCATGTACATATCCATGTATATATGTATGTATGTATGTATGTGTTCATGGGTATATGTATGTATATGTGTATGTATGTATGTATTTATGTGTTTATGTATGTATGTATGTACGTAATAATGTATGTATGTATGTATTATTGTATGTATGTATGTTTGTATGTTTGTATCTATGTAAGTATTTATATATATATGTATGTATGTATGCATGTATGTATGCATGTATACATGTATGCATGTATGTTATATCAATTTGCACCGCGGCGGACAAAATAAAAAACTTGTTTTACGGTTTTGTATACTTTACTAGTTAATATTGCAATTGATTTGACCATAGTCAGTCTCGCGGACAAAAAGCTTTTTGTTAATCTAATTTCTTAAATTTATACAATTAAATTTTACATGTAATCAAAAATTACTTAGGTGCATTGAATTTAATAATTGCACTCGCAGCAACATGTGCACAACAATTGCAGACAATAGCTATGTCATCGATTATTATCTAGATCAATCAACCTGTCGCATAAAGGTGAGAAAATGTATGTAGAAAAAAAGCGCGTGGCGATGGCTTCAATGAACTTGATACGTTTTAGATAGGGGAGTCGTGTAGTACGCGTATAGGTGAGAATGTGCATGGTATACCTAATATAAATGGCATACTGGACAAGCTAGGAAAATCAATGTATTTCACAAAATTGGATTTAGCAAAAGGGTTCCATCAGATCGAAGTCAAAGAAAGCGATATACCAAAAACCGCATTCTCTACGGATTTTGGTCGTTACGAATTCACAAGAATGCCATTCGGTCTTAAAAATGCACCCGCCACATTTCAAAGGCTTATGAATTTCGTTCTACGCGATCTGATCGGATCAAGTTGTTCAGTTTATGTGGATGATGTAATAATCTTCAGCACTTCTCTACAAGAATATATTGTTACTCTAAATAAGTTTTCAAGAAGTTGAATGAAGCAAACTTACAGGTGCAATTAGACAAAGCTGAGTTTTTACGGCATGAAACGGAATTTTTGGGACATATTGTCACTCCAGAAGGAGTTAAACCAAATCCCAATAAAATAAAAGCAATATCAAAAATGAAAATTCCCAAAAATAAGAAACAAATCAAACAATTTTTGGGAATGGTGGGAAACTACAGAAAATTTATTCGAGATTTTTCAAAAATCGCAAAACCTTTAACTCTGAGGCTGAAAAAGATATGGAAATAAATATTAACGATCAAGACTATAACGATAGTTTTGAACATTTGTAAGTTCTAGTTATGAGCAATCCAATACTAAAATATACAGACTTCACAAAAAAATTTGTTGTCACTGCCAATGCATCTGATTACGCAATTGGAGCAGTATTGTCTCAAGATGGACATCCAATTTGTTACGCCAGTAGGACACGAAGCATAATCGAAATAATCACGAAACAAAATACGCAACTATAGAAAAAGAATTACTTTCTATTTTTTGGGCTGAAAAATATTTCAGGCCTTACATTTATGGTCGCAAATTCACTATAAAAACTGACCATAAGCCTTTAAAGTGGCTTGCCAATTTAAAAGGACCCAATCCTAAGCTTCAAAGATGGAAGATGAAATTGGAGGAGTATAACTACAATTTAGAATTCATCAAAGGAACGGAAAATGTTGTTGCAGACTACTTTTCACGTCCAGTCATAAACATGATAGACGAAAACAATGAAAACTCTTCAACGGGGGCTACATGTCATAGTGCTGACGAGCACAACTCTAACAGATAAGTCAGAAACCTCTAAATATTTTTAGAACTCAGCTAATTATCAAATAGGGACATCAGAGTTCCACAAAAGTGAAAAAACATTTCAATAGAACTAGAAAAATATTCATCTCTAAAGAACCTACCGAGAAATTTTTTATTTACATCTTGAAAAATCATTTATCCACCGAAAGGCTTAGTAGGTGTCTACTTCCCAAACGAAAAATTGTTCGATGAATTTCTGAATGCTTATTTGAAATGGACTACCGCGCACAACCCAACAAAGCTAATAAAATGTCCCTATCTTCTATTTGACTGTTACGAACAAGGAGATATTCACGAGGAAATAAATAGAGAACATTTAAAAAAAAACCCACAATTTTTCTTAAAAAAATTTAAAAACCAAATTTACTATCCTAATTTGAAAACAGAAATCACAAAATTAATTAATAACTGGAACGTTTGCAATATCGCAAAATACGACAGAAATCCTCCCAAACCGCCCTTCTACAAAACCGAAATCCCCGAGAAACCAAACGAAATTGTACATATGGATATTTGGTTCCAAAATAAAAATTCAATGTTTTTGACGTTCGTCGATAAGTTCCGTAAATTTGCACACATTACTCCAATAAAATTTAGAACTTGGCCAGAGCTGAGAAGGGCTCTAAATAAATTTTTCGCTGTTAATGACAAACCGAAAAAAATAATTACGGATAATGAATCAGCCTACCAAAATAATTTGCAGTTTTTTCTACAAAATGAAGGAGTTCAACTTCACTTTTGTACACAAAATATAAAAAACTGGAAATAGTGATATCGAAAGATGTCATAATACCCTTGACGAGAATTTGAGAATTATGACTGAAATAAACAAACAGGATAAAACGAAACCCATTTGTGTTCACGAAGCGGTTATATTCTACAACAATTCTATTCATAGCACAACTAATGAACCCACAACAGATTTTCAAAATGGC
Source organism: Stratiomys singularior (assembly GCA_954870665.1). NCBI lineage: Eukaryota > Metazoa > Arthropoda > Insecta > Diptera > Stratiomyidae > Stratiomys > Stratiomys singularior. The sequence continues at coordinate 83,014,238 of OX940878.1, read as the reverse complement.
ACTATTTTACCAACGAAATATGAAGATATTAGAAACAGGATTCTAAACATACAGAGCTAAAGACTGGAGTAAAAATAAAAAATATTGCGAGTATAACCCGAAGTATGTAATAAATTCACTGGCTATAAAAAACATGACCCAAAATTCAAGATAACCAATGAAAGACAACATATTAATAAAAAACTACTCAAACGACATAAGAATTTTCAACCTAATAAAGTAACGCCACAATAACAATCTTCATCCTTGCCCTATGTTTCGTTGCAATATCAATTTTCATGAAACCGCAAGAAGTAAAAGATTATCTTTATACCTTCATTTTGCCTGTTGAAAACAATTCTTTTATGGTTACTCATAATGAAATAACGCATAAACAAAAAATTTCAAATCTCTTAGAGCGGAAATTTCTGTAAAAGACACATAATCATGAATTAAGAACAAATTTAATTTTATAAGACAAGGAGTATAGTAGTTAGTCAAAAAAAAGCAACAAACAATAACAATAAATAACAAAAATATTTAATTTTGCATAAAAACATGCTAAGCTGACACATACAATTTGTTCACAAAAAATTCTAACAAAAATGTAAAACCTCATCAAATAACCATAAAAAAAATCCGACCTCGACTCGCGAGGACGCGACCCTATTTAATGGGGGACGAGTTACAACCGATCCCGACACAAAACCCTTTACATCCCTTAAAGATCCTTGTTTTATGGCCCTTTATCCCCGTTTTATTGCTTTTTATTTCGTTGCATTCTGCATCCGTTTTTCGGTCCAAAATTATTTTATGAGGGTGTTGGCACAATATCGATCCTTTTTCACATATTTTATGATTTTAGGAAATACGTGTAAATATAGGAAAATCGTAATTTTAATAGAAAAAGGTATAAGATGAAATTTGTAAAAATAGTTTAAGAACCGAATGCAATTAGTCAGTAAGATTTTGAACGTTTAAAAATAAAATTCATCTTTTTTGAAGACTTGTGTTTTCATTAAAAGAAATATTCACAAATGATTATACATACATATATGCATACGTGCATACATACATACGTAAAAAAACACATACACATACATAAAAACATACACAAACACTTACATAAATACATACATACACACACATACACACATACATAAGTACATACATACATACATACATACATACACACATACATAAATACATACATTCATACAAACATACATTTATGCATAGATACACATACAAACATCAACACACACATACATACGTATATATTTATATAAATACAGACGTACATACGTTCATACATGCAAACATACATATATACTTAAGTACATATAAACATACATACATACATACATACATGCATGCACTCATTCATAGATACATATATACTTACCTACATACATAAGTACATACATACATACTAACATACATACATACATTCATTCATACATAAATTCGTACATATATACAAACATACATACATACCTACATACATACATGCATACATACAAACATACATTCATACATATATACACACATTCATACATACATACATTCGTCCAAACATACATTCACACATAAATCCATACTTACATTAATATATATACACATACATTTATACATACATACATACATACGTACATACATATTTGCATACATACACGCATACATAAATACATACATACATACATACATACATACATACATACATACATACATACACACATACATACATTCATACATTCATACATTCATACATACATACATACGTACATAAGCATACAAACATGATCACACACAGCCATACGTACATACATGTGTACATACATGCGTACATACATGCATACATACATTCATGTATACATACATACACACATGCATTCGTCCAAACATACATTCATACATACATCCATGCATACATGAATACAAATATACATACAATCATACATACATACATACATACGTTAATGCATACATACATACAGGCATATATAGATAATTACATATATACATACATACGTACATACATACTTACATACACACATACATACACACATAAATTCATACATACATACATACATACATACACATACAAACATGAACACACACATACATACGTTCATACATATATACACACATGCATACATACATACATACATTCATATATACATGCATACATACACAAATCCATATTTACATACATATATACATATATATAAATATACATACAAAAATAAATACATATATAAAAAACAAACTTACATACATACATACATACATGCACACATACATATTTACATACATATTTACACATATACATACATACAAACATACAAACATATATACATACACACACATACATACATACATGCATACATACACACATACATACATACATACATACATACATACACACACACACACAAACATACACACACATTCATTCATACACACATACATACATTCATACATACATACACATACAAACGTACACACACACATACAAACATACATACACAAACATGCAAACATACACACACATATAAATATATACATACATACATACATACATACATAAATACATACACACATACGTACAAACATACATTAATGCATACATACATACATACAAACATACGTGCATACATACATACATATATACATGCATACAAACATGCATACTTACATACATACATGCATACATTCATACATACGTACATGCATACATACATACGTACAAACAAACATACATACATACATACATATATACATAAGTACATACATACGTACATACATACATACATGTATCCACAATCCTAAGCTTCAAAGATGGAAGATGAAATTGGAGGAGTATAACTACAATTTAGAATTCATCAAAGGAACGGAAAATGTTGTTGCAGACTACTTTTCACGTCCAGTCATAAACATGATAGACGAAAACAATGAAAACTCTTCAACGGGGGGGAATGTCATAGTGCTGACGAGCACAACTCTAACAGATAAGTCAGAAACCTCTAAATATTTTTAGAACTCAGCTAATTATCAAATAGGGACATCAGAGTTCCACAAAAGTGAAAAAACATTTCAATAGAACTAGAAAAATATTCATCTCTAAAGAACCTACCGAGAAATTTTTTATTTACATCTTGAAAAATCATTTATCCACCGAAAGGCTTAGTAGGTGTCTACTTCCCAAACGAAAAATTGTTCGATGAATTTCTGAATGCTTATTTGAAATGGACTACCGCGCACAACCCAACAAAGCTAATAAAATGTCCCTATCTTCTATTTGACTGTTACGAACAAGGAGATATTCACGAGGAAATAAATAGAGAACATTTAAAAAAAAACCCACAATTTTTCTTAAAAAAATTTAAAAACCAAATTTACTATCCTAATTTGAAAACAGAAATCACAAAATTAATTAATAACTGGAACGTTTGCAATATCGCAAAATACGACAGAAATCCTCCCAAACCGCCCTTCTACAAAACCGAAATCCCCGAGAAACCAAACGAAATTGTACATATGGATATTTGGTTCCAAAATAAAAATTCAATGTTTTTGACGTTCGTCGATAAGTTCCGTAAATTTGCACACATTACTCCAATAAAATTTAGAACTTGGCCAGAGCTGAGAAGGGCTCTAAATAAATTTTTCGCTGTTAATGACAAACCGAAAAAAAATATTTACGGATAATGAATCAGCCTACCAAAATAATTTGCAGTTTTTTCTACAAAATGAAGGAGTTCAACTTCACTTTTGTACACAAAATATAAAAAACTGGAAATAGTGATATCGAAAGATGTCATAATACCCTTGACGAGAATTTGAGAATTATGACTGAAATAAACAAACAGGATAAAACGAAACCCATTTGTGTTCACGAAGCGGTTATATTCTACAACAATTCTATTCATAGCACAACTAATGAACCCACAACAGATTTTCAAAATGGCACTATTTTACCAACGAAATATGAAGATATTAGAAACAGGATTCTAAACATACAGAGCTAAAGACTGGAGTAAAAATAAAAAATATTGCGAGTATAACCCGAAGTATGTAATAAATTCACTGGCTATAAAAAACATGACCCAAAATTCAAGATAACCAATGAAAGACAACATATTAATAAAAAACTACTCAAACGACATAAGAATTTTCAACCTAATAAAGTAACGCCACAATAACAATCTTCATCCTTGCCCTATGTTTCGTTGCAATATCAATTTTCATGAAACCGCAAGAAGTAAAAGATTATCTTTATACCTTCATTTTGCCTGTTGAAAACAATTCTTTTATGGTTACTCATAATGAAATAACGCATAAACAAAAAATTTCAAATCTCTTAGAGCGGAAATTTCTGTAAAAGACACATAATCATGAATTAAGAACAAATTTAATTTTATAAGACAAGGAGTATAGTAGTTAGTCAAAAAAAAGCAACAAACAATAACAATAAATAACAAAAATATTTAATTTTGCATAAAAACATGCTAAGCTGACACATACAATTTGTTCACAAAAAATTCTAACAAAAATGTAAAACCTCATCAAATAACCATAAAAAAAATCCGACCTCGACTCGCGAGGACGCGACCCTATTTAATGGGGGACGAGTTACAACCGATCCCGACACAAAACCCTTTACATCCCTTAAAGATCCTTGTTTTATGGCCCTTTATCCCCGTTTTATTGCTTTTTATTTCGTTGCATTCTGCATCCGTTTTTCGGTCCAAAATTATTTTATGAGGGTGTTGGCACAATATCGATCCTTTTTCACATATTTTATGATTTTAGGAAATACGTGTAAATATAGGAAAATCGTAATTTTAATAGAAAAAGGTATAAGATGAAATTTGTAAAAATAGTTTAAGAACCGAATGCAATTAGTCAGTAAGATTTTGAACGTTTAAAAATAAAATTCATCTTTTTTGAAGACTTGTGTTTTCATTAAAAGAAATATTCACAAATGATTATACATACATATATGCATACGTGCATACATACATACGTAAAAAAACACATACACATACATAAAAACATACACAAACACTTACATAAATACATACATACACACACATACACACATACATAAGTACATACATACATACATACACACATACATAAATACATACATTCATACAAACATACATTTATGCATAGATACACATACAAACATCAACACACACATACATACGTATATATTTATATAAATACAGACGTACATACGTTCATACATGCAAACATACATATATACTTAAGTACATATAAACATACATACATACATACATACATACATGCATGCACTCATTCATAGATACATATATACTTACCTACATACATAAGTACATACATACATACTAACATACATACATACATTCATTCATACATAAATTCGTACATATATACAAACATACATACATACCTACATACATACTTGCATACATACAAACATACATTCATACATATATACAAACATTCATACATACATACATTCGTCCAAACATACATTCACACATAAATCCATACTTACATTAATATATATACACATACATTTATACATACATACATACATACATACATACATACATACATACACACATACATACATTCATACATTCATACATTCATACATACATACATACGTACATAAGCATACAAACATGATCACACACAGCCATACGTACATACATGTGTACATACATGCGTACATACATGCATACATACATTCATGTATACATACATACATACACACATGCATTCGTCCAAACATACATTCATACATACATCCATGCATACATGAATACAAATATACATACAATCATACATACATACATACATACGTTAATGCATACATACATACAGGCATATATAGATAATTACATATATACATACATACGTACATACATACTTACATACACACATACATACACACATAAATTCATACATACATACATACATACATACACATACAAACATGAACACACACATACATACGTTCATACATATATACACACATGCATACATACATACATACATTCATATATACATGCATACATACACAAATCCATATTTACATACATATATACATATATACATATATATAAATACACATACAAAAATAAATATATATATAAAAAACAAACTTACATACATACATACATACATACATGCACACATACATATTTACATACATATTTACACATATACATACATACAAACATACAAACATATATACATACACACACATACATACATACATGCATACATACACACATACATACATACATACATACATACATACATACATACATACATACACACACACAAACATACACACACATTCATTCATACACACATACATACATTCATACATACATACACATACAAACGTACACATACACATACAAACATACATACACAAACATGCAAACATACACACACATATAAATATATACATACATACATACATACATACATAAATACATACACACATACGTACAAACATACATTAATGCATACATACATACATACAAACATACGTGCATACATACATACATATATACATGCATACAAACATGCATACTTACATACATACATACATACATTCATACATACGTACATGCATACATACATACGTACAAACAAACATACATACATACATACATATATACATAAATACATACATACGTACATACATACATACATGTATATATACATACATACATACATGCATGCATACATACATACATACATACATACGTACATACATATATACATACACACCTACATGCACACATACATACATACATACATACATACACACATACATACATGCATACTTACATACATACATACATACATGCATACATACATCCACACACACATAAATACATACAAACATACATAGATATGTACATTCAAACGTACATACACACATACATACATACAAACATGCATACATACATGTATGCATGCACACATTCATACATACATACATACTTACATACATACATACATACATACAAACATACACACACATGCATACATACATACATAAACATATACATACATACATACATACATACATAAATACGTACATACTAACATGCATACATACATACATATATACATACATGCATACATACATGTATACATACATACATTCATTCACACATAAATGCATGCATACATACATACATACATGCATGCATACATACATACATACGTATGCACTTACATACATACATTGAAACATACATACATACATACAAACATGAATACATACATACATAGGTACTTACAAACATAGATGGATGGATATGTACATACATACATACATACATACATACATACATACATACATACATACATACATACATGCATACACATATACAAGTTATCACGCGCAGCGAACAAACATCCTGTTCACACGCGCGGGCCAGCATCTGCTGACGCCAAGGCGAAATTTAAAACGAAAGTATCGAATAGAGTAAATGCAAGCGCAACGAAAACGTGCAATTCAGGTGAACTGCACATTCATCAAAAAACCCACTGATGAAAATCTTTCATATGTAAAATTATCACGCGCAGCAGACAAATATCCTTTTCTTACGCGCGGGCCAGCATCTGCTGACGCCAAGGCGAAATTTAAAACGAAAGTATCGAATAGAGTAATTGCAAGCGCATCGAAAATGTGCAATTCAGGTGAACTGCACATTCATCAAAAAGCGTAATGATAAATTGTAACTAGTTTTAAGTTGAGTCTTTATTTGTACTTCATCGAATAAAGACGGGCTCAAGCCCTAAACATATTTTTCTAAATAAAATCAACCATTTGATTTTTTTTAACTGGCGCCCAACGTGGGGCTGCTTCGCATGTGCAATAGTGATAGACCAGGTAATTTAAAATTGTCAAGCCTTAACAGGTCGAACATAGAGCTGAGGCTGGCCTATGGTCCTTTTTATCGCTACACGGAACGTAAGAGTTAACGTGTCACTTCGCAAAACGTAAAAATTAACGCGAGTAGTTACCAGTGCAAAACCAAAGTGCGCGCGTGTGCGAGAGGCTCCTAAGTAACCTCATAGGCAAAAAGGGTAACGCCAAATCGTAGCTGGATCAGCCCGAACCCCGAAAGGATAATCCATGAAGCTGATCTACACCAGGAGAGGCGAAAGATACCCCGAAAGGATAATCCATAAAGCTGACCTACACCAGGAGAGGCGGAAGAGCCAGGATCCCTTCGGAAAAATAAACCATAGGATTTTTCAAAATTAACATGGAAGAAGTATCCTCTCAGATGATCTTAGTATTGTAAGTACTCCAAATAGCGAATATATTGAGTATACATAAAAATTTAACGATTGAAACAGCTCTGGAAATTATATTAAGGAATTAAACTATTTTTTCTGAAATTGCATTTATTATATTATTGTGAAAAGTGATCCGGATTAGTGTCGATGTCTGTAACATTTAAAAGGTGGTGATCTCTTGATTTGCGAATTTGCGTTAAAGTAATTCCCTAAATATGTCTAACCTGGATAATCTGATTCGACCACCCGTGTTGCAACTCAATGAGCTTCGCGATGCTCTCCCTGAACTTAACGCTGGCCCTAGCGGCAGAAATCGTAACCCGGAAGAAGATCTCGTCCAAATCATTTCGCGAGTGGTTAGGGAAACGCTACAAACCCAGGGACGTCAGATTTTTAGCCAGTTATTGAATCCGGCATCTGACGTTAACATCGACGCAAAAGCGTGGACAGGATCCTAAGAATCTACGACAATCTCAAAGGATCCCCAAAATATTACGGGATCCTTTCGGTGATTCGAAATAAAATCACCGGCCAAGCAGACATAGAGTTGGAGTTGTACAATACTCCGTTGAATTGGGATAGAATTGTAAAGTGTCTAACCCTGCATTATGCAGACAAAAGGGACTTAACCACCTTAGAGTACCAGATGGCCACTCTGGTGCAGGGTGGAAATACAGTTCCCGAATTCTACCAGGCTGTGTACAGCCATCTATCTCTCATCCTAAACAAACTAGCGACTGTTGAAATGAGCCCGGAGTCCATGAGTATTATGACCCAATCATATCGGGACAAGGCTCTTGACACCTTCATAAGAGGTCTGAAAGGTGATCTGCTCAGACTTCTTAGTATACGTGAGCCAGCAGACTTACCCCAAGCTTTGCACCTGTGCCTTAAACTCCAGAATATGGACTATAGGGCACAATACGCAAATTCAACCCAAACACTTCTACGAAAGGCCCATCATAATACACCGCCACCCATTCCACCACGAAGAAACCTATCGAACCATCCTAGGCCAACCCCCATTCCGACCCCCAGACGTGAAATGTACCCAGAATTGTTTCATAACCCGCGAGTGTTTCCGCAACAAAGAATTTTCAGGCAGCCTCTACAACATCCATTTCAGCAACAGCATAATCATCAGGTCCCACCACCCAGGCCTCCGAGAGGCCCGGAGCCTATGGATGTGGATCAGTCCATTAGATCACACGCAGTAAACTATGCAAATAGACCACAGAATCCAGGATGGGCACAAAAACGTCCACAAATGCCGTCCCAAAGGCTTCATCCTCCACGAAAGGCACAAAGGCTCCACTTCACGGACACAGAGATAGACACCGGTACTATGAAAGAACAATACGCACAAGAAATAAAGGAGGAAGACGAGAACCATGACCAAACATTAGACGAGTATACCGAGACATACGATGAACCTACCCTAGAACAAGAAGAACAGCTCGACGACATATATTTTTTAGGCTGAGGCGCTCTTCACTTCCTTATTTTGAATATACCATCGGAAGTGGAGAGGTTTTAAAATTTCTCATCGATACCGGCTCAAATAGAAACTACATCCAGCCTAAACACATCAGAAATCCTCTACCCAATAATAAGAGTTTTATCGCGCATTTAGTAGCAGGAAGCGTTAAAATTACGCACCATGCATTTGTCCGAATTTTCGGCCCAAATACTAGCAAAATTCAATTTTTTATACTACCCAGTCTCATTTCGTCTGATAGTATCATAGGAAACGATACGCTAAAGGAATTAAAGGCCATTATTCACACAAACGATAGCTTCATGACTCTACATTCCTACTTGTTTATACCCCTAAAACAGCATCTATCGCAAAATGTGAATAACATTAATATAAAATTGTCTCATCTCAGCAAGAAACAGTCTAGTAGATTAGAAAAAATTCTACGAAATCATTTCAGAGCCGGACGAGAAACTCACCTTCACAACCAGCGTGAAGGGCGAGATACGAACTACAAATAACGACCCAGTCTATTCCAGGACATATCCCTACCCCATGGCATTGAAGGTTGAAGTAGAAAAAGAAGTTAACAAACTACTTGAGGACGGCATAATAAGGCCGTCCAGGTCACCCTATAATTCGCCTGACTGGATTGTTCCCAAGAAGTCAAGTGACAATGAGAAGAAGTACCGCATGGTAATAGATTATAGGAAACTGAACTCCGTTACGGTAGCCGATAAATATCCTTTACCAGAGATTGGCGAAATCCTCGCGAACCTTGGCAGGAAGCGTTATATTTCAACCATAGACTTGAAAAGCGGTTTCCACTAAATACCGCTTCGGGAGTGTGACATCCCTTAAACTGCATTCTCAATCAACAGCGGGAAATTTGAGTTCACGAGGTTCCCGTTCGGACTGAGAAATGCCCCTTCTATCTTTCAAAGGGCGCTCGACGACATTCTTCGCGAGCACATAGGGAAGCGATGTTATGTATACATTGATGATATCGTCATCCTTGGGAAGGATGAAAATGAACATTTTGAAAACCTCGAAGCCATTTTGAAAACGCTAGAAACGGCTAATATGAAGATTTAGCTGGAGAAATGCGAGTTTTTGCGAGATGAGGTAGAATTTTTGGGATACGTGATTGGTCATGATGGAATTAAAACCAACACCAACCCCAAAAAGGTGCAGGCGATTGCAGAACTTCTTCCGTCCAAGACCCTAAGAGACCTACGCTCGTTCCTAGTGTTACGGGTCGACTCCTCTCCTCAGTCAACTCGCTAGCCGACACGCCGCGACCATATTATTTCTTGTGTTCTTGGCGAAAGAATAAATTTAACGAAGGGTTATTGCTCGTCCCGCGAGCTGTTCTCCACGAAAAAAAAAAAAAATAAAAAGTAAGGTATAAAGTATAGTATATATAAAATGTAAAGTATAATAAAGTATAGTATATATAAAATGTAAAGTATAGTAAAGTATAGTATATATAAAATGACTATGATACCGAGTGATAATGATAGTATAGTTTTAATGAGCTAATTAAATAAATAGTATAAATATATAATTATATAGTATATATAAAATGACTATGATACCGAGTGATAATGATAGTATAGTTTTAATGAGCTAAGTGACTTGAAGACATCGGCGAAAAGGAGATATTTGTTTGTGAAGAAACACAAAGTGCTCAAAAGCACTGACGACGAAATGAATTCTTGTGGAAAATATCATTAAACATATCACCACATTTTGATTTACTGGATTGGAAGACGAGGCGGAGTCAGGGAACGAGCAGCGATTATTCGCCGCCCAATCGTGCACTGGGGGAAAATTTTGCTCCGCCGCAGCAACCAAGTCGCCGCAAAAGCTCGGGAAAGGGGTTTGCGGCTATACTAATTGCGGGGTTCGAAACCCGGGAATTTCCTCCTTGCGGGCGATCACCTCACCGGGCAATCACCTTAGCGGGCATTGATCTTAGCGGGCGACCGTTGGGCAAAAGGGATAAAAGCCCGACGAGCCGGAGCTGAGTCCCTTTTTCTTCTGCTGGATGCCGTGAGGTTAGATTGTGTGCGAGTTATTGATATAGCACCGCGAAAAGCAAATTGCCCGGAGGTGGAAAAGTTGCAGTGGAGGATTCAAATTTGCGAAGTTCTGGGTAGCAAAAGTTGTCAACGACAGCCGAACGACGAGGGATCGAATATCGTAGTGCAAAGCCGAAGTAGCGCGTGGAGTGACAACGGAAGGCCAGTCATCCAGGCTCAGATTTTCGCCTAAGGCAAGTAAGTGCAGCAAAAGTGAGAAGCGACAACGGAAGGCCAGTCGTCCAGGCTAGAATTTTCGCAGCCATCGCAGCCGAACACAAGTCGTCTGGGGGCCCCCGCCGTAATTAGTGTAAGTAGGAGTAATAATTAGTGTAAGTAGGAGTCATAATTAGTGTAAGTAGGAGTAATAATTAGTGTAAATAGGATAATAATAGTTTAAGTCGGATACATTAATACATTAATACATTAATAAAATTAATAATATGAATTAGTTAAGTTATTAGCCAATAAATTGAAGTTTACATCAATCTTAGGATTGGTAAAATTTTTAACGAAATTCATTGGTCTAGGTGAGAACAGCTCGCGACATTGGGCTCGCGGCATAATCCTCGCGAAAGAAACGTATAAAACGTTTGCAGCAAGTTGGTGGCAAAACATCCACCAGAGGTTGTAAGTGTCCGGCTTCCGAGGACAGCCCATCTCCTCTAAGGGCTGGGGGTCTCTTATTGGGGTAGAGGAGTGGCGCCCACGCCCGTCTCCGACGGAGCTTCCGGGACCCAAATAACCCCACCTCGGAGGTGGATTCCTTAAGCCCTCTTGTCGGGCATTGGAACAGATTACCAAAGGGGTAATACTAGGAATGTCAGGGTACTATAGGCGCTTCATCCAAGGATATGCACAAATAGCGAAGCCCCTGACATCCCTTCTGAGAGGGGAGGATGGACGTGTGTCCAAAAATATATCTAGAAACAAAATAATAGACTTAAACTCCGAAGCCATGAATGCTTTCAATACATTAAAGAATTGCCTTATCTCCCAAGAAGTTGGCACATCCAAATTTTGAAGAAGATTTCGAGCTTACAACTGACGTCTCCGACTACGCCATCGGGGCAGTCCTCTCTCAGAAAGGTAAACCAATCACTTACCTGTCTAGGACCCTAACTAAGACAGAAGAAAACTATGCCACCAACGAGAAAGAGATGCTCGCAATCATATGGGCTCTTAACTCGTTGCGAAATTTCCTGTACGGATCAAAGAAAGTGAAAATTTTTACCGACCATCAGCCTCTTACATATGCTTTAAGCAACAAAAATACCAACAGCAAAATGAAGCGATGGAAGTCAATTTCAGAGGAGTACAATTACGAACTTAAGTATATGCCAGGCAGGGCGAATGTCGTGGCAGACTCCCTTTCGAGACCCCCGAAACCTACAGAACTGAATTCCTTAACGCCGACAGAACATAGCGACGAAAGCTCGTTACAGAATCTTATCCCAACAGTCGAGACCCCCATTAATGTATTCAGGAATCAGCTTGTCTTAAGGATTGGAAGCGAGGATAGCTACCAATTGCAGAATCCTTTCACCAACTACACACGGCATACGTTAATTAAATTCCGCTATTCAGATACTGATATCATTAATCTATTTAAACGTTACCTCAACCCGACTACTATAAATGGTCTCCTGGCCGACGAAGAAACCATGGGGCGAATTCAGCAGATCTTTCCCAGACATTTCTCTGATTACCGAATTCGTTTTACGCAGAAACTTGATGAGGATGTTCCCAACGAGGCGGAACAAGAGGAAAGAATATTGAAACAACACAAGCGTGCACACCGCAACGCCGAAGAAAACCGTTTACAACTCTTACGAAACTTCTACTTCCCAAAAATGGCTGCTAAAACAAAGAATATCGTGAAAAACTGCTCTGTCTGTAAGGAAAACAAGTACAATAGGCATCCCAATAAGCCATTTCTCAACCCTACACCTATCCCATCCTACCCTGGTCATACGATTCATATAGAACTTTTCAGTATCGAGAAACACCGGATATTAACTGCCATCGATTAGTTCTCCAAGCTAGGCCAAGCCAAGATAATAGCCTCTAAGTCCATCGAGGATATAAAGCAACCACTAACAGACCTACTCTTCTATTTCTGCGTGCCAGAGCTCGTTGTTATCGACAACGAGAGCGCCCTACGATCTGCCTCCATAACTTTGCTCATGGAGGATGACCTTCGAATAAAGGTATATAAGACACGCCCGTACAAAAGCGAAGTCAACGGGCAAGTCGAACGATGCCACAGTACCCTCACGGAGATCATGAGTTGTTTAAAGAAAGATGGCCCACCTAGGACTTTCGAGAATTTATTACAGTGCGCTGTTAATGAATACAATTTCACAATCCACTCCACCACTGGAAAAAAGCCTGTAGAACTACACTTTGGTCGCGTCCCTGGAATCAGCCTTGACGAATTTGAAAGGGTACGGCTTTCAAACATAGACAGACTTAAACAAAAGCAACAGAACGACATCCTGGCACACAACAAAGTAAGACAACCGACAAAACAATACGAAATTGGGGAGGTGATTTATGTTAAGCAAAACAAAAGGATTGGATCGAAACTAACCCCTAGATATAAACAGGAAATTATCAAAGAGAACAATAATTCAACAGTTCTAACCGAATCTGGTAGGGTTGTACATAAAAGTAATATACGAAACTGATCTTACGTTTCAGATTACTACCGTACATTGTGCTTGCGAAGGTCGAGATTCTGGACTTCTCAAACTCCCAAATTGTCTCCTTACACACTGGACAGACTAAAGTATAGGACGGGAATTTTAAGCTCATACACATAATCGAAATCGATCAATACCAACGCTTCATTGAGGAAATCGAACCGATTCTCAATCTTACGGTTGTCCGACACCATCCTCTATTTTTACATTTATCCTACGAATTTCAGCAAATTATCAGCCTTGTAAAAAATTTAAAACCGCGTTAAATCAAGAGGTCACTAAATTTTATTGGATCTGCATGGAAATGGATCGCAGGCAATCCGGACCATGAAGATTTCGTAACCATCAGAGATAAATTAAATAATGTATTAGAAAATAAACAACATAACAAGAATCACCAATGAAATACGAAAACTATTCAAAGAAAATAGCCAGACAAACTTTAATATGATATTAGACATTCAGTTTAGATTCAGACTCATTAAGGAAAAATTAACATATATCAATGAAGCAATTCACTGGTCAAAACTAGGTGTAATCAACTCAGTAGTATTGCCAAAGTCTGAAATCACAATGGCAACCGATATTTTGAACAAAGAATTACTCCCATACAGTACCATAGAAGAAGCCTTGGGTTCCGCAGAAACAAAAATAATAAGTAACACTACATCTCTACTTTATATAATAAATATCCTCTGACAACTAGTATCGTTTACGAAACCTTGCTTATAAAACCTGTAAAACGAAATCATTTTGCTATCGATTTGTACTTTACAAAAGTCCTGAAAAATGATGATAAGCTGTTTGGAGTAAAAGGAAAATGTAAAACAATTAACTTTTTGAACGTTTGTAAATCATCTGAGATTGTAGATATAAGCAACACGACATGCCTGCCTAACCTTTTAAAACGTCTTCCAGCAAACTGCACCTGTATAAGTAATTCGCAGATATCGACGATCGATGAAATCGCTCCTGGCATCGTGCTGCTAAACCAGTCCACGTTAACATTGTCAACAGAAGAATCTCGACACAATCTAGATGGAACATTTTTAGTAAAGTTCCAAAACTCAACCATTGTCGCAAACGTAAGAACATTCATCAGCCGAGATACAACTAGCATGCGAGTCTCACCAGCAATTCTACAACCGCCCTCGATTGAGAAAATCTCGCAAAAAGTTATTTCGTTGGAAATGCTATAAGATTTAAATATCAACAATACCAAAGAAATCCAACTGATTCGATCCAAAAATGATATCCAAACTACCACAACATATTCCCTACTTACCATCATCGCAATATACCTAGCAATCCTCATATCATATAAAATTTACAACATTTTTAAACCCACATCCTCCACAGAATGTTCATCTCCAGTAATATTGGGTGTACAAATAAGTTTCCGACCTTTTTTACTGGAATAAAAGACATTAGTTTGTGTAGAAAATGAAGGAATGTTTTATTCAAAGTATGTTCCTTCGGAAGCTATAACCTTCGCCCATCGTTCAGGCAATAAACGGATTCCCCGAAGGAAGAAGTCTGGTGGTTTAGAGGCGATCCAGTCATCGACCCTTTTTTTGACGTTTTCATATGAAGTGAAGTGCTGCTCTGCCAGGGCTGATTGCATCGACCGGAACAAGTGGTAATCAGAGGGAGCAATGTCTGGTGAATACGGCGGGTGGGGTAGAATTTCCCAGTTCTGCCTGTCCAAGTAATTTTTGACAGGTTTTGCAACATGTGGTCTAGCGTTGTCATGTTGCAAAATAATCTTATTGTGCCTTTTGTCCCATTCCGGTCGTTTTGCAGCTAGAGCTTGCTTTAAAGCCATCAGTTGTCGTCGATAAACTTCTCCCGTAATGGTTTCACACTCTTTCAGCAGCTCATAATAGACGACACCCTTCATATCCCACCAAATACAAAGCATCACCTTCGAACCATGGATATTTGCTTTTGGCGTCGACGGCCCTGGTTCACCTGGCTTGACCCACGCTGGTTTGCGCTTTGGATTGTCATAACGGATCCATTTTTCATCCCCAGTGATGATCCGATGCAAAAACCCCTTCCTTTGTTGTCGTTGAAGCAACAATTCGCACATGGTTTTCCGACGTTCTATGTCCCTTTC
>OX940878.1:82602543-82992543 GCA_954870665.1 Stratiomys singularior | reverse complement strand
AGGCTCAGATTTTCGCCTAAGGCAAGTAAGTGCAGCAAAAGTGGGAAGCGACAACGGAAGGCCAGTCGTCCAGGTTAGAATTTTCGCAGCCATCGCAGCCGAACACAAGTCGTCTGGGGGCCCCCGCCGTAATTAGTGTAAGTAGGAGTAATAATTAGTGTAAGTAGGAGTAATAGTTAGTGTAAGTAGGATAATAATAGTTTAAGTCGGATACATTAATACATTGATACATTAATAAAATTAATAATATGAATTAGTTAAGTTATTAGCCAATAAATTGAAGTTTACAGCAATCTTACGATTGGTAAAATTTTTAACGAAATTCATTGGTCTAGGTGAGAACAGCTCGCGACATTGGGCTCGCGGCATAATCCTCGCGAAAGAAGCATATAAAACGTTTGCAGCAAATTGGTGGCAAAACATCCACAAGAGATTGTAAGTGTCCGGCTTCCGAGGACAACCCATCTCCTCTAAGGGCTGGGGGTCTCTTATTGGGGTAGAGGAGTGGCGCCCACGCCCGTCTCCGACGGAGCTTCCGGGACCTAAATAACCCCACCTCGGAGGTGGATTCCTTAAGCCCTCTTGTGGGGCATTGGAACAGATTACCAATTGGGTAATAGCATGCATACATTCATACATGCATACATACATACATACATAAATGGATAGATACATACACACGTACATACGTACATGCATACATATAAAGATACATACATACATACATGCATACATACATGCATGCATACATTCATAGATGCATGCATACTTACCTTCATATATACATACATACGAACATGCAAACATGCATGCATACATATATACATACATACATACAAACATATATACATACATACATACATACATTCAAACATACATACATATATACATAGATACATACATGCATGCATGCATACATTCGTACATACATGCATACATACATACTTACAAACATACATACATACACACACATACATACATGCATGCATACATACATACATACATACATACATACATACATACATACGTACATTAATATATACATGCATACATACATACATATATACATAGTTATATACATTCACCCATACAAACATACATACATACATGCATACATACATGCATGCATGCATTCATTCATACATACATACATACATACTTACATACATACATACGTACATACATACATACACACACATACATACATACATACACGTATTGATAATTGCATACATACCTACAGACATACATATAAACACATACATACATACATATAAACATGTATACATGCATACATACATACATACATACGTAGATACATACATACACACACATACATACATACAGACATACACACGTATATGCATACATACGTACAGACATACATATAATCATATACATACATATAAACATGTATAAATACATACATACATGTATACATACATACATACATTCATACATGCATACATACATGCATGCATGCATACATTCATACATACATACATTCATAGAAATATACATACACAAGTACATACATACATATATTCATACATACATAGATACGTACATACATACATACATGCATACACACATACATACCTACATACATACACAGATATATCCATAATCACGTACAAATATACATACATACTTACGTACATACATACATACAGATATGCATATGTACCTACATACAAACATACATACATATATACCTACATACATACATACAAACAGAAATATATGCATAGATACATTCATACATACATACATATAAACATACATACATTGTTGCGAACCACGGTTGCCGCGGTCGTAGACATTTATATAGCAGTGATCTTGGGTCCGCAGGTGGCGATGCCGTAGTCCTAGAAATCAAACTCCACGAACATCCACTTACAGAAAACCCTCCTTATGTCCTCGACTTCCACAATGTTAAATGGAAGAAACTAAACCGACACCTCTCGAACAAACTTAAACCCATCATCTCACCTGATACCAATTCCATCTCGAACCAATCAATTGTCGAAACTATATCCGCATACACTACCCTTATCCACGAAATCACTGAGAAATTCATTCCAAAAAGAATCCTTCCACACTTCACCGCTGGTATTCCAGGAACTCAATACCTTTTCAAGTCTCCCTACAAACACCTATCAGCCCAACCTATCCACAAGGAGCATCATACCTTGACCTGTTCTTAGTAAGCGACGATCTCCCAATCAAACCCTATCCAACCACACATCCCTTCCTTCACACGATATCGGGCATTAGCGACCACGATGCCGTAGTCCTAGAAATCAAACTCCACGAACATCCACTTACAGAAAACCCTCCTTATGTCCTCGACTTCCACAATGTTAAATGGAAGAAACTAAACCGACACCTCTCGAACAAACTTAAACCCATCATCCCACCTGATACCAATTCCATCTCGAACCAATCAATAGACGAAACTATATCCGCATACACTACCCTTATCCACGAAATCACTGAGGAATTCATTCCAAAAAGAATCCTCAATTACAATTCCCTACTAACACTACCCCCTGAACTCATCGACGATATTCGACTCAAGAGAACCCTTCGAAGACGTCTGTTCCGCAACCCATTTAACCCTAACAATACCTATACTCGCGACCAAATCCGACAGTTAGACTACCATATCCGTTCCAGTATCCAGGACCTCTACCATCAACATCTCACTTTACGCCTATCTAACATACAACTTAATCAAAACACCTTTCAAGAACTCCGAAAATCATGCCCGCAACTCTCTAAACCCTCCCACCACCATACACATATACTCCCCCAAAACGTATCGCCCGCACGAAAAGCCGAAATGCTAGCCGATCATTTCCTCACCTCTGATCACTTATCAGATCCTAACATGGACTGTGCAATCAAGGCCACCATTGACTCCCTACAATCCAACCCCACTTTTCATCAACGCACGAAACCTCACATCTCCCTTTTCAACCACCCCCTCGCAAAACCCATTAACTTCATACCTGACTGTGAACCCATACACTTCACCACACCCACACAAATCCATAACATTATCCGCTCTCGCAAAAACAAAAAATCAACAGGTCCCGACCAAATCTCGATCATTTTCCTCAAAAAGTCCGCTAAATCAATAAGCCCTTTTCTCTCCAGACTATTCAACCACTGCATCCTCAATGCATACTTCCCGCTTGCTTGGCGAAACGCCACAATTACACCGATCCTTAAAAAAGGCAAAAATCCACTAGAGACATCCAGCTTCCGACCCATTTCATTGCTCTCCACAACAAGCAAGATCTTTGAAACCGTTATCAAAACGTACATTGATCAACACTGCTCTTATTTCAACATAATCCGAAACTTTCAGTTCGCCAACCGACCCGCACATTCAGTAGATCATGCTCTACTTACCCTGAAAACGCACATCCAGATTAGTGCAAATAAAAACCTCCCTACAGTTGCCTGCCTCCTAGACATTCAGAAAGCCTTCGACTCCGTCTGGCAAAAAGGTCTCGTCTCCAAACTTGTCAGCATCTTCAACTTCCACCCGCACCTCAGCAAACTAATTTCGTCCTTCCTCACTGACAGGAAATTCCAAATAAAACTCCCGAACGCTCGCTCTTCCTGGTTATCAATGCCAGCAGGAATCCCACAAGGTTCAGTCATCTCAGCCACCCTCTTTTCCATTTATACTGCCGATATTCCAACTCCCCCACAGTCGCTATCACCTATCCACATTCTACAATATGCCGATGATATAATTATATATCACTCAGCACTGAGCATTCCTCAATGCCAGCAACGCCTCAATCACTACCTCAACACCCTCTACAATTATTTCATTAAATGGAAGCTGATCCCTAATCCCTCCAAGTGCGAGACTATAGTCATATATGGCAAAGCTCGACTAACCAAGAAAGCCCGATCGGACTCAACCAAAGTCCAATTACTCCTAAACGGAGAGAAAATCCCAACCAAACCACAAGTAACCTACCTGGGCATCCTTATCAATCAAAAACTCTCCCCAAACACCCACATCACAACGGTCCTACAAAAAGCCACGTACGCATTTAAAGCCCTGTCCACGCTCATGCACGTACGCACCGCGCTCCCCAAAAAGGTGAAGCTCCTATGCTATAAATCCCTCATCCGACCACTAATCACCTTCGGTTTTGCCTTCTGGTGTGATCTACCCCCATCTCAGATGGAAAGGATTCGCCGCAAAGAGAGACAAATTCTCCGCCACTGCTGCGGAATTTTCAAGCAGGAAGATGACCCCCAGAAACATATATCAAACCAAACCCTGTATGAAACCGCGCAACTTCGTAGAATAGACGCAATCCTCATGGACCAACTCCTACGGTTTCTTGAAAAAGCGACCTATCATCCAAACCCTCTCATCACACAAATCATGAACACAGACCCTGACCTCACACTCCAGTTGACTGTTCGCCACCAAATACCTCAATCCCTCCGCCTACTCGCTGATCAAGGAAGAATCTTTGATCAAGCGAAACGAATATCCTGGTACAACAAATCTTACTCCACATCTCAATACACACCAAACACCCATCCACTAAGTCCTCATTGAAGGAAAATTGTTTTGTAGATAGAATTTATTTATTTATTTATTTCTTCACCACAGACACCAGTTTGGGGAGGTTTTGTTTGGCTTTCCTTCCAATTTCAGATAATTAATCATAAACTCCAAACTTTAATAAATACACAACCAACAAATAAAACTCTAAAATAAGTAAAGACTGTTAGAGTTAAGATATTTTAAGCACTATTCTTGTTAGGATTAAGACAAATTATGTAACATCTGCCAATGAATAAAATGTTGTTTTGGTTAAAATGTTGTTCGTCCGCAGGTGGCGACAGGAGAGAGGTTTCAACCGTCGGAGTGAGAGGTTGTGTTAGCTAGGAAAGTGTTTTAGCTAGAAAAGTGATATTATTTAGCTAGGAAATTATTATCAGTGGTCAAACCGAGGCCTAAGCCCTTAAATTCTTGCTGAGGCTGGCAAGGAGCTGATGATATATATTCATCCCCTTGTTATAGTTTGGTTTCATAATTAGTTTTAATATTATTAGGACAGTGGGTGAACCGAGGCCTAAGCCCTTAATTTCCTGCCGAGGCCGGTAGGTTGCTGAACATAATTAGCCATTAATTAGTATATCATTAGGCTGTCTTGATGCGGTCCCTTTCTCGATTTTATAATTAGTTTAAATAATAGGACAGTGGGTGAACCGAGGCCTAAACCCTTAATTTCTTGCCGGGGCCGGCAAGTTGCTGAACATTAACTGTTAATTAAAATATCGTTACATATTAATCAAATTGTCTGGAAGGGGTCCCTTTAATTTAACCCCGCATCCAAGCTCTGTCTTGGAAATAGCGGGAATGGGTGACTCAGAAGCGGAGGGGGAGCTAACCGCGGCAAAGGCTGCTTTCATGCGGAAAGCTAAGAAAAACCTGAAGAGGTTTTGCCAGAAATTTGGGGGAAATATAAAGGAGGAGTTCTTGCTAGACCTCATAGCAAGTTGCAAACTCCAATTGCAAGTCCCAGCAGAAGATCTAGCTGTAGATGGGTGTACCACTACAGAAGGAGACGCTCTGACGGATTGTGACAGTGAGTCTGATCAGGAAGAGTCAATGGAAGTGGTCCGGGAGGAGGGTGGTCGGAAAAGGCCAATTGTGTCTCCAACTCCGGAGCCAACCTCAAAACGCTCGGTAAACGTGAGTGAAAGGAGTTTCCCGCAGCTTCAGGCTGCGGTCTCAAAAGCTTCAGCTATCACTAAATCTGAAGTCGCACCACCAGGGCGTAGAATAGCTATCGGAGCTAAGGCAAACCCAACTAACATTGCTGCCCCTAAGAAACAGAGGATTCCACCAATAGTGTGCTATAGGCTTAATCTTAAGCCTTTTAGGGAGAGAATCCATCGAGCATGTGAGAAAAATCAGCTTGATGCTCCAAAATTTGATGTAACCGTCAACAGTTCTACACGAACATCGTTACATCCTAAAACTATAGATGACCATAAAAGTCTCTTTGACTTCTTAAAATGGGACAAGGTGGCATGGTACACCTATACGCTCCCAACTGAGAAAAAACTGACCCTGTTGCTAAAGGGTGTACACACTTCCTACGAAGACAATGATGTCAAGGAAGAACTCCAAGCCATCCTAGGGGAGGATGTTTTGGGAGCCAAAAGGTTCTCAACAGTAACGTCAAGGAAAGAAAAGAAAACTCTTTCGTCCTTCCTTATTCAATTCAAGCCTGACTTCGACGTTAAAACGGCTATGAATGTTAAAACGCTCCTACACCAAAAGGTGTATTGGGAGCGTTTGACGAAATCAAACACATCGCAGTGTTTTAACTGCCAAAGATTTGGCAGCAATTCACTGGTCAAAACTAGGTGTAATCAACTCAGTAGTATTGCCAAAGTCTGAAATCACAATGGCAACCGATATTTTAAACAAAGAATTACTCCCATACAGTACCATAGAAGAAGCCTTGGGTTTCGCAGAAACAAAAATAATAAGTAACACTACATCTCTACTTTATATAATAAATATCCTCTGACAACTAGTATCGTTTACGAAACCTTGCTTATAAAACCTGAAAAACGAAATCATTTTGCTATCGATTTGTACTTTACAAAAGTCCTGAAAAATGATGATAAGCTGTTTGGAGTAAAAGGAAAATGTAAAACAATTAACTTTTTGAACGTTTGTAAATCATCTGAGATTGTAGATATAAGCAACACGACATGCCTGCCTAACCTTTTAAAACGTCTTCCAGCAAACTGCACCTGTATAAGTAATTCGCAGATATCGACGATCGATGAAATCGCTCCTGGCATCGTGCTGCTAAACCAGTCCACGTTAACATTGTCAACAGAAGAATCTCGACACAATCTAGATGGAAAATTTTTAGTAAAGTTCCAAAACTCAACCATTGTCGCAAACGTAAGAACATTCATCAGCCGAGATACAACTAGCATGCGAGTCTCACCAGCAATTCTACAACCGCCCTCGATTGAGAAAATCTCGCAAAAAGTTATTTCGTTGGAAATGCTATAAGATTTAAATATCAACAATACCAAAGAAATCCAACTGATTCGATCCAAAAATGATATCCAAACTACCACAACATATTCCCTACTTACCATCATCGCAATATACCTAGCAATCCTCATATCATATAAAATTTACAACATTTTTAAACCCACATCCTCCACAGAATGTTCATCTCCAGTAATAGTACCAAGATCCGAGACACTGATCCAAACGCCAAGGTCATCCTCGCTTAATATAGTGGACCCTCCACACGGGAATCCAAACGGATTTTTCTAAACGATTGAGGGCAATCGCATTTGTTGGTGGAAGAGTTATCACGCGCAGCAGACAAAAAGCATATTCACACGCTCGGGCCAACATCTGCTGACGCCAAGGCGAAATTTAAAACGAAAGTATCGAATAGAGTAAATGCAAGCCCAACGAAAACGTGCTATTCAGGTGAACTGCACATTCATCAAAAATCGTAATAATAAATTGTAACTAGTTTCAAGTTGAGTCTTTATTTGAACTTCATCGAGAAAAGACGGGCCCAAGCCCTAAATATATTTTTTTAAATAAAATCAACCATTTGATTTTTGTTAACTTACATACATACATACATACATACTTACTTGCATACATACATACATGCATACATACATACATACACACACACACAAACATATACACACATTCATTCATACACACATACATACATACATACACACACACATAAAAACATACAGACACACATACATAAATACACACATACATACATACATAAATACATACATACATACATATGTATATGTATGTCTGTATGTATTTAGGTATTTATGTATGTATGTATGTATATATTTATGGATGAATGCATGCATGTATGTATGCTTTTTTGTATGTTTGTATGTAAGTTTGTATGTATGCATGCATGTATGTATGTACGTATGTGCGTATCTATGTATGTATATATGTATGTGTGTATGTATGAATGTTTCTATGTATATATGTATGTATCTATGAATGTATGTACGTATGCATCTACGTATGCATGTATGTATGTATGTTTGTCTGTATGTATGTATGTATGTATGTATTCATGTATGTATATATGTATGTCTGTATGTATGTTTGTATGAATGCATGCATGTATGTATGTATGTACGTATGTACGTATGTATGTATATATGTATGCATATATGCATACTTGTATGTATGTATACATGTATGAATGTATGTATTTATGTATGTATGTATGCACGTATGTATGTATGTATGTATGTATGTATGTATGTATGTATGTATGTATGTATGTATGTATGTATGTATGTAAGTATGAATGTAGGTAATTATGTATGTATTCATATATGTATGTATGTATGTATTTATGCATGTATGTATGTCTATATATATATATATATACATATATATGTATGTATGTATATCTGTATGCATGTATGTGTGCATGTATGCATGTATATATGTATATATGTATACATGTATTTTTATATGTATGTATGTAGGTATGTATGTACATATGTAGGTGTTTATGTATATATGTATGTTTGTATATATGTATGTATATACGTATCTATACCTGTATGTATGTGTTTATTTATGTATATATGTGTATATTTACAAATTTATATATATATGTATGTATGTTATTATTTATGTTTGTAATCAGTATATATGTATGTTTGTAGGTATGAATGTATGTATTTACGTAGGTATGTACGTATATATCTATGTATATATGTATGTATATATGTATGTATTTATGTATGTATGTATGCATGAGTGTATGTATATATGTATGTATGGCTGTTTGTATGTATGTTTGCATGTATGTTTGAATGCATGCATGTATGTATATATGTACGTATGTACGTATGTGTCTATGTATGCATGTATGTATGTATGTATATATGTATTTGTGTATGTATGTATGTGTGTATGTATATATGTATGTATTTATGTATGTATATATATGTGCATGTATGAATGTATGTCTCTATGTATGTATGAATGTTATTATGCATGTATGTATGTATGTTTGTATGCTTGTACGTAAGTACTTATGTAAGTATATATGTATGTATATATGTATGTATTTACAAATGTATGTATATGTGTATGTTCGAATGTATGTATATATAAATTTATGTACACATGAATGTATGTATGTATGTTTGTATGTATGTATGTATGTATGTAGATATGTATGTATTTATGAAAGTCTGTATGTATCCATGGGTTTTCTGTATGTTTGTATCTATGTATGCATGTATGAATGTATTTTTGTTTGTATGTATGGGTGTATGTATGTACGCATGCATGCATGTCTGTGTGTATGTTTGATGTATGTAAGAATGCATGTATGAATTTATGTGTATATGTATGTATATATATATGTATGTAGGTATGTATGTATGAATGTATGTATGTCTGTTTCTAGGTGTGTATGTATGTATTTTCGTATGTTTGTATGAATGTGCGTATATATGTCTGTATAATTGCATTTATGCAGGTATGTATGTTTGTATGTATGAATGCATGTATGTATTTATGTAACTATGTATGTATGTATGTATATATGAATGTATGTATGTTTTCTTTTATGTATGTTTGTATGTATGTCTGTATGTATTTATGTATGTTTGTGTGTATGTATATAGGCATGTAGGTATGTATGCATACAACTATGTATGAACGTACGTATGTATGTACGTATGCATGTATGTATGTATGTCTGTTTGTAAGAATGTATGTATGCCTGTATTTATGTGTGTAACTATAAACGTACGTCTGTATTTTCGCATGAATATATGCATGTATGAATGCATGTTTGCATATATGCATGTATATATGTATGTACGTATGTATGTATGTATTTATGTATGTTTTTATGTATTCATGTATGTATGGATGTACGCATGTACGTATGTATGTATAAATGTATGTATTTATGTATATATGTACATATGTATACATGTATGTGTGTATGTATGTATGTATGTTTGTATGTATATATGTATGTAGGTATATATGTATGTATGTATGTATGTATGTATGTATGCATGTAGGTAATTCTGTATGTATGTATGTATGAATGTATGTATGTATGTTTGTATGTATGTATGTACGTATGTATGTATGTATGTATGTTTGTATGTTTGCATGTATGTGTGTATGAATGTATGTATGTATGTTTGTATGTATGTATGTCCGTATGTGTGTATGTTTGTTTGTATGTATATATGTATATATGTATATAAGTGATATATATAGGTATGTTAGTGTGCATATATGTATGTATGTAAATATTTATGTATGTATGTATGTTTGAATATATGTATGTATATATGTATTTTTGCGTGCAGGTATGTATGTATGTATGTATGTATGCATATATGTATGTATGTATGTGTGTGAGAATGTATGTACGTATTTATGGAGGTACTTATGTATGTTTATTTGTATGTATGTATGTACGTGAGTATTTATATATGTAAGTATGTATGTATGTATGTATGTATGTTTTTATGTATGTATCAATGTATGTATGCATGTTTGTACGTATGTTTAATGTCTGTATGGAAGTATACATGTATTTCTGTATGTTTGCATGTACGAATTTATGAATGTATGTTTGTATGTAGGAATGTGTGTATGTATTTATGTATGTATGCATGCATGCATTTTTTCATGTTTGCATGTAAGTATGTATGTACTTGTCTATGTCTATATGCACGTATATATGTATGTATGCATGTGTGTATGTACGTATGCATGTATGTATGCATGTACGTAAGTATGTATGCATGAATGTATGTATGGATGTATGTATGTATTTATGCATTTATATAGGTGTGTGTATGTATATATGCATGTATGCATGCATATATGTATGTATGTGTGTTTGTATGTATGATATTATATAGGTATGTATGTATGTATATATGTATGTATGCATGTATCCACGTTTGAATGTATGTGTGCATGGATGTATATATTTATGTATGCATGTACATATCCATGTATATATGTATGTATGTATGTATGTGTTCATGTGTATATGTATGTATATGTGTATGTATGTATGTATTTATGTGTTTATGTATGTATGTATGTACGTAATAATGTATGTATGTATGTATTATTGTATGTATGTATGTTTGTATGTTTGTATCTATGTAAGTATTTATATATATATGTATGTATGTATGCATGTATGTATGTATGTATACATGTATGCATGTATGTTATATCAATTTGCACCGCGGCGGACAAAATAAAAAACTTGTTTTACGGTTTTGTATACTTTACTAGTTAATATTGCAATTGATTTGACCATAGTCAGTCTCGCGGACAAAAAGCTTTTTCTTAATCTAATTTCTTAAATTTATACAATTAAATTTTACATGTAATCAAAAATTACTTAGGTGCATTGAATTTAATAATTGCACTCGCAGCAACATGTGCACAACAATTGCAGACAATAGCTATGTCATCGATTATTATCTAGATCAATCAACCTGTCGCATAAAGGTGAGAAAATGTATGTAGAAAAAATGCGCGTGGCGATGGCTTCAATGAACTTGATACGTTTTAGATAGGGGAGTCGTGTAGTACGCGTATAGGTGAGAATGTGCATGGTGATAACTCCTCCCTCCTTAAAAATCTGTGTCTCACAGATTAAAATGGTAAGACAATGGGCTGTAGCAGAGATGCTGGAACTGAGTTTGATATAGGTAAGGATTGCGTTCTACGGAAATAAAATATTAAGAAGATTGCAATAAGGGCTAAGATAAATAAAGTTAAATCAGAGGAGATTGACACGACACTGTTAAAAGGAATTTTGTCTAGTTTTTCTGCATTGCCCAAGTGGAGTTTGTGTAAGAGGTGGAGATCTAGTTTAGTATGTGTTTCAGTCAAATTAAGATTAAGTATTGGAGGTAGAATCTGAAATGTCTTAATCTCCTTGCTGGTGTATTTTATACCATCAAGCCAGACTGTATCGTTTTGGAGATTGAGAAGGTACGTCCCATTAAGGATTCTGGTAATATTATTATGTCTAAGCCTTCCGTTGAGGTTCGTGAGATAAATTGTATTCTCATCTAAAAGCTCCACGATTCGATTATTATGATACTGATAATCACAGATTGCGTCGGATCCTGCTAGTATTTGAACGATGCAATCCGACGAAGGTAAATTTATCAATTGGTTTTCCTTGCAAATAGTAATATCCTGAATATAAGTGCAGTCACCGCTTAGGGCATATTTCTTAGACTGTGATAGGAAGAAGTTAGAATGGCTGAGGTGAATCATTTTGTGGTTTCTTATTGTACTTTATTGTATTGTACTTTATTGTACGTTTGTATTGTACATTTATTGTACGTTTACTTTATTGTATTGTAATAAGAACGTGATTGTAGTCAATATTGCTGGTTTTAGGAAGGCTTATAACGTATAGGAGTAGTGAACCTTTCACAAATACCATGGGTCTGGCAAATTTTATAGCCTGAATTTCATTCTCATAAGGGAGGGTTTCAATTTGTGCTAGTAATTCATTTATTTCGGAAGTGTCTAGCAAGTTAGAGTTAACTATGCCTTCTTTGGCGAATTGACAGGCTAAAACTATTTCGTGAATTTCGTCTTTGAAAATAGTCGTTTTATTAAAAATGGATTGTTCGAACTTATCATTATTGAACGTATTAAAATCTGCAACTATCCTATTGTAATTATCTCTTAATTGAACCGACACTTGGGTAATGTAATGGTTCAGTTTGTACTGCTTATTATTATTGGCAATCATGCCATTCTGTGACTTAACGATGTTATCCCAGTCCGTGGCGTCTGGATTACCTGCCAGCCATTTCCAGGCCGAACGGATCCAATTGATTGAACTTCTAGTCTTTTCTTTACCCTTGCTTTGCAATTGATCTAGTTACACCTCTATCTTTTCAAGTTGATGGTAAAGCTGTGGCACCAGAATACTGGATTTGTTGACTCGGTGTTGTACTATGGACCTCATATTAACCGCCACTTCGTTGAATTTACCCAGGTCTATCGAATGGATTATTTTGAAGTCTCCGTCTACGATTCTGCCTACTCCCCGTCTCAAGGTAACTATTGGTCCTATATATTCGTAGGTATGTATCGAAGCCCGCATTGTCGTTGTGATTAATCTGACATAGGAGTAGTAATTTTCAGATGCGATTTGTGAATTCTATTGCCTGATTCTGTGGTGACAGTTACTCGATTATCTTTAGCTATTATCATTTTCCTAAAGAGGGGTTTATTTTTGGTTTTAATTTGCTTATCTTTTTTATATACCACATCACCAGCTTGGTAGGTTTTGGGCTTTGACCTTCGTTTATTGTGTGTATTGATTTGGTTCCTTTGGTTGTGGTGAATTTCATGTTTTAGATCATTGCTCAATTTAGCTTTAAAATCAACAATATTCTGGTAGTTAATTCGTTGCGACCTACCTAGGAACACGTCCACAGGTTTCATTCCTGTTACAGAGTGGAACGAGTTATTGTACCTATCGACCGCAATGGCTACTATTTCCTTCAGAGAGAGCTCCTTATATTCGTGCTGAAGGCATCTAACCACTTCTGTTATTGTAGAATGGAGTCTCTCGATCGGTCCATTAATTTCACTCTTCTGAGGAGGGGTTACATATACTTTGACTCCCAATACTTCCACGAGATTCATGACTATTGGGCTCATGAACACACCCTCGTTGTCTATAACCAGGACCTTGGGTACCGTGAAATAGTGTAGAATTTTGATGATTTTTTCCCTAACATTAAGGGCTGATTTATTTTTTATCCGAAAAAACTTCGCGAACTTACTGAATTTGTCTATACAGGTTATATATTTTTCACCTGCAATTTGTATAATATCCATATGTAGGATTTCTGATGGATATTCTGGTACAGGTGTTTCCTGCAACTCGGGCTTTTGCGGGTGACGATCATATTTATTAAGGTTGCAGATTTCACATGCTTTTGTGTACTGTTTTATTAATTTACTCATCTTGGGAAAGTAATATTTTTCCAATATTTGCTCCTTGTTTTCCATACAACTTCTGTGCGCTCGACGGTGTTCCTCCTCTATTATGCTTAGCTTATTGTCTTCGTTCGCGATGTCCTAAACAACTCTATGACTAAGACGGATTTTATATTTCGAGAAGTGTTCTTTAAATACATCCTGTAGTAGTTGTATACATTTTTCGGGGATTTTGATGCCATTGATAACATTGGGACTTTTTTTTAGCATTGGGTGCCTCACAATGCGGAATGAGATCGGTGTTATCCTCAATAGCACTATGCGCGGTTCCTGATGTTGAAACAAGAGTGTTCACTTCCAATGGCATTCTCGAAAGGGCATCCGCCACCAAATTGGTTTTACCAGGCTTATAGATGAGCTCATAATTGAATTCTTCTATCCCTGCCCTCCAGTGTTTGAGTTTCGCGTTATGATTACTGTTGCTTAGCGCGAACGTAAGTAGTTGATGATCCGTTAGGATCCTCACCTTTTTCGCCCCGTACAAGTAAGTTCTTAACTTGTCCAAAGCCCACACGATGGCCAATAATTCTCGCTCGTTTGTGGCATAGTTCTCCTCCGTTGTATTCAGAGATCTCGAAATATAAGTAATCGGTCGATCTTTTCCGAGATCGCCTTGCGAGAGTACTGCGCCAATTGCGTGTTTGGAAGCATCTGTGGTTAAGTTAAAGGGCTTCTCGAAGTCCGGGAAGGCTAGTACCTCCGATGAAGTAAGGAGTTCTTTTAAATCCTTAAAGGCTTTGAGTTCGGCTTTACCCAGCGAAATTTGTCGTTTCTTTGACTGATAAGCTTTAACTTGAGCGTTTTCTCCTCTAGTCAAATTCGTTAAGGGTTTTGCTATTTTTGCGAAATCCCTAATAAATTTCCTATAGTAAGATGCCAAGCCAAGAAACGCTTTTAAGTTCTTCAAATTTGCAGGAGGTCTGACTTCCGTGATAGCGGTTATCTTTTTTGGATCTGGAAGAATGCCTTCATGTGAGATGATGTAACCCAAATATTCAACCCGAGTCTTCAGAAATGAGGACTTATCTAGGTTGATTTTTAAGTTCGCTCGCTCAAGTTTGGAGAGTACAGTTTCCAAGTTTTGTAAGTGCTCGTCCTCAGTTTTCCCCAGGATGATAATGTCGTCTATGTAAACAAAACACAGTCGTCCGATGAAAGGTTTAAGCACAACATCGATCATCCTTTGAAAAATGGCGGGCGCGTTCTTAAGGCCAAACGGCAACCTAGTGAACTCGAATTTCCCATTTTCTGTAGAGAAGGCTGCTTTCGGAATATCGCAGTCTCGCATCCTGATCTGGTGACAGCCGGATGTTAAATCAAGAGTAGTAAAATACTTTGAGCTACCAAAACTCGCAAGCGTGTTTGTAATGTCGGGGATTTGATATGTATCTGATATAGTGACCGCATTCAGCCTTTTAAAATCGATGACCACTCCATACTGCTTTTCGCCTGATGAATTGGCTTTTTTGGGAACGACCCATATGGGTGAATTATAGGGGCTCTTTGAAGGTCGAATAATTCCATCCTCCAGCATTTTCTTAATTTGCTTATCAACTTCTGACCTCAAATTTACGGGGTAGCTATAAGATTTAGTGTAAATTGGGTCCGCTGTGGAAGTCTTGATGTCCGCCCTTACGTTTGTTTCAATAGATTCCCTATCACTTATCGGTCCAAAAAGTTTGGCATGCCTATCCAAGATGGCTTGCAATTTACTCCTGGTTGTGTCAGGAAGATGATCGCACACAACCTCCACATGATTAACCTGTTTAGATTCTTTTACCTTCGGAGGAATCCTTATGTTCGGCCTTATTTTCAATAGTTATTTTTCCTGTCGATAATTGCGTCTAATTCTTTCAAGGTATCGTCCCCAATAATTCCGTCGAATGATTTTAACCCTGGGAGTAAATAGTAATTTATCAAAATGTCGTTACCCACACTTTTAAAGAATTTCCCCGTTACCTTTTTCGTTATGGATATCTCACCTGCGGCAGAATGAATTTTGAAATGCTCCGAAACTGGTTTATCATTAAAGGCGATTCTAGGTGCAATAAAATTTTTATTAGCACCAGTATCGATTAGAATTTTTAAGATCTGCCCATCGCACGTAGTATATTCTATATATGGAACGCTAGAGAGACGTCCATCATAAAATTTAGGTGATTTCCTTCCGACTCATTACCACACTCCTCACGTAAAGCAATTTCATTATCCTCAAGATACTCCTGATATTCGTGTTCATAATCCTTAGTGAATTCTGAATTAGGTTCGTGCGATTCGTCTTGAGTCTCAAGGTTATAGAGGCGCTGCGATTTCCTAGGGAGATTAGCAGATTCGTTTGAACGTTTCTGGTTTTGGTAGTTGAACGGCCTGTTCATATAATCAACCTGCCGTGTCTGAATGGATTTATCAACATCCATTGGAGTCGGTGGTTTTGGCTGCGTGGGTCTGGGTGGTGGATTAGTGATCCTATCTCTAAACTGGTACATCTGATTCCTCTCAGATAGATCCAATCGCTGATGAGGTGCAAATACTTTAGGATTGCCGTGATTAAAATGAGAACTAAAGAACTGGTTGATGGGTGCGGAAATTGTATTGCTACTTTGCCGTAGATGAATGGGAAAATTCCTAAAGTTCAAGTTTTGAACCTCTAAGCAAGATGCATAAGCATCCGGGAGTGTTTGGGGTTTCTGAATTATCAACATTCGCGAAAGATCTCCGTTTAAGCCTCTTACAAAAACATCTAGGGCTCTATTCCTGTAATTTTCAGTAAGCGCAGCGATGGTTTCCTGCGATCGGTCCTCGGTTTTAATTTTATTTATTAGGAGCGACAACTGGTGATTTACTGCCGCATAGAATTCATCGACACTCCTGTTACGCTGTGACATAGAATGTAACTGGTGCTCTAGGGTGCGAATATCTCGTTTGTCCGCATAGTGAAGTGATAGGCACTTCTTTATGCAGGCCCAGTTATCATCAAAAATATTATATGATATAAGGGCAGCATCAGCTGGTCCTCGAATTTTTTGCCGGATATGGCGAAGTATTGCCCTGAATATTGGTTTTTCACGCACTTTTTCGTAATCGCGAAGTATTGTTTCCACATTATGCACCCATGACAAATACTGGATTGGGTTGCCATCGAAGGGTTAGAGGTCTCTCACAGAGTCAGGTAACTTCTTTATATCGTCAAGATCCTTTTCCGTTTTAGGTAGGCCTGAGTCTATCGAACACAAAGAATTGAAAAAAGTGTCAATCGATAGTCTTTGCTCGATTGCCAACAACCTGGCCTCACTCTCATCATTTTTTTTAATGTACGAGTTTATAGTTGAAACTGCTTTCTCGAGTTCTGAAAGCCTAGCATCTGATTTTTTTGTAAGTTCGATATGAGCATTGACTGCTCCGGTCAATTGGCGAATGGTTTCGTGAATGGCTTCCATTCCGAATTAGAGAATTTCAAAAAGAATCAACTTAACTCAATCAGAATGCGAAAGAAGACCACTAAGAACTGTTCTCAAAGGTTGTACACAGGCTTTAATTAAAATTTTTGGAATGCAAAAGAAGACCACTAAGAACTGTTGGCAATGGTTGTACACAGGCTTTAATTAAAATTCTCACTTTAGATGCACTGAAGTAACCTTACAATTTATACACTTTCACTTGATAATTTTCAAATAGAATGTATAAAAATATGGTAGAATATAAAAATATGTTTAAATATATAATAGAACGATTATTATCGTGAATGAATTTGCATTAGATATTTGATAATTATTATTTAATATATTTGATAATATAATGTTTAATGATTTATTTAATATATTATATTTTAATAATTTTTCAGTATTTAATAATTTTTCATTAATCAATTTCACAATTAACTCAATATTTAATGATTTTGATAGATTTCTGGCAGAACAAGACTTACATCAATGCAATAATTCCTATTGTTGCTTGCTTCATGATCTCGCTGCTCGGACAGTCCGTATTACTCCTTTTTAGCGCAATTCGTTGAAGGTTGAAAAGCGCCTACTGCGGTACGGCTGCGTGTCACCAGGAAATTTTGTGTCTCGCTCAGGAACTCGTTTGATTCGGGAATCAGCTTGCGTTTCGCTCAGGAACTCGTTTGATTCTGGAATCAGCTTGCGTTTCGCTCAGGAACTCATTTGATTCGGGAATCAGCTTTCGTTTCGCTCAGGAACTCGTTTGGTTCGGGAATCAGCTTCCAGATGAAATTACTGTTACCAGTATCCGATGAGCTCCAGAAATTATCCTACACTTAGACCCGTGTTCTTATGGAACGGTTAAATATATGAAACGCGTAATTTATTCCAAGTCGTTTCCAGCGAATTAGCGCTTTTTGATTCACTACCGTGTTCTTATGGAACGGTTTAAATATATGAAACGCGTAATTTATCCCGAGTCGTTCCTTTTTAATTTGCGTATTAGCGCTTTTTAGGTTCGCTACCGTTTTCTTATGGAACGGTTTATTCAAAAAAATGCTCGGGCGCCAGTTATGACAATTTGCACCGCGACGGACAAAATAAAAAACTTGTTTTACGTTTTTTATACTTTATTAGTTAATATTGCAATTGATCTCAACATAGTCAGTGTCGCGGACAATAAGCTTTTTCTTAATCAAATTTCTTAAATTTATACAATTAAATTGTACATGTATGCTATATTTTTATTTAAATCAATCAACCTGTCGCATAAAGGTGAGGAAATGTATATAGAAAAAATGCGCGTGGCGATGGCTTCAATGAACTTGATACGTTTTAGATAGGGGAGTCGTGTAATACGCGTATAGGTGAGAATGTGCATGGTGATAACTTGTATGCATGTTTGAATGTTTATATCTAAATATGTATGTACGTATGTATCTATGTATATATGCACGTGTTATGTCAAAGCTTAAACCCCGAACTACTGACTCAGATATAAAGAATGACTCAGATGTAAATAATGATAAGAACGATCTTAAACCAAGAACTGCTGACTCAAATGATAAGAAACAGATTGGATTTCGCTTTGAATGAAATCATTCATAGCAATGTTTATATTAAATAAGTTTTGAAGAATATTGAATTCCAAATTATGCCAAGTAAGATTTTCAGATCCATTGCATTGGCAAGATCAGTTTAATATTGTATCAATTACAGAAAAGCATTAAGTCAGCATAAATATATTATAAAAGAATCTGAAAGAAACAAAGTTAAGAAGTTAGAGAATTATAATCGAGTCGTGAACACGCTCAAAGCGAAACATAACGTTGTTACTAATAAATGAATAAAAACCTGTGGAAATATGAAATCCAAGTGTTTGTCTATAGAGCGCGGAAAGCTCTGAACAATTATATTTTTTGTACACTGTGTAAATAAAAAACATAAGTTGCGCAGTTGGTG
Source organism: Stratiomys singularior (assembly GCA_954870665.1). Classification (NCBI taxonomy): domain Eukaryota; kingdom Metazoa; phylum Arthropoda; class Insecta; order Diptera; family Stratiomyidae; genus Stratiomys; species Stratiomys singularior. The sequence goes on along the minus strand of OX940878.1, from coordinate 82,972,998 downwards.
TCTCGCGGAGGGAGATAGTTAATCGCAGATCTCCGAGTGACTTAAATAAAAGAATCTAACCGCGAATCGGTTAACGTTCGAACGTAAATCGAACAAATAATTAAAGTGATTTAAAAACACAGTGACAATAAAACAGACATAATACATTAAGGGTTATAACAGTTAATAACAGTTGACAGGAAGAGTTGTCCCTGTACAACTAATCACAGTAGGCGGTGAGCAGTTATAACAGTTCAGGGGGTGGCTGAGTTAGGTAGCTACCTTCAAACACGGCCGCCAGAGGCTGGAGACCCAGAACTGTTAAACAGGTAATTATTAGTAATCAGTAACGCTAAAAAACGAGCAAAAGATGATCCCGTTCCATGAGTTACTGAGGGAAGCACGGGCTATGTCTCCATTCGTGGGTGACAGCACATTTCAATTACAAAACTATATAATGGAAGTCGAATCACTTTTATGATTGGTCCCGGAGAACGAAGGAATGGATTATATCACTGAAATTCTCTACTCGAAGCTACAAGGTCGTGCAGCTATCACAGCCAGAAGAATAGCAGATAGAACTTGGGGAAACGTGAAAGCAGCATTAATCTCAGCATTTGAAGTGCAGGAATCATACCAACGGCTGAAGGAGTTAGCAGATCATTATTACGAAAGAAATTATACAAAACTATATTATTACTTAACAGACATTTTAGATAAATCAAATTTAAAATATACATTAGATAATGAAAGCCCAATTGAATCCAAACCAGAAAATAATGAAAGAAGTATTCTGGAGAAATTTTTATATAAAATACACAGATTAGACGCTATGTACCTGCGAACGAAAGGAGTCTCAACTTTAGACGAAGCATACAACGCAATTATCCAGACAGGATACGAAGAGAATTACTCCTCAAGTCATTTCAGAAAACAAAATAGAAATAGTAACCAAAGGAATAATCAAAATAGGGTAGAAAGTAGAGAGGAAATCCCATATCAAAGAAATAACTTTCATCAAAGAAATAAAGATAGTAATAGAAATGGACAAAACAATAATTCCTTTAGGTACCAACGCCGTGAAGACAACAGAAATCAATATTACAACCAGAATAATTATAACCCAAATCGATCTAATCAAGATAGAAGCAATAATAGTAATTTTTATCAGAACAGAAATAAACCAGAACCTATGGAAACTAATCCTATAAGTACAGAACCAAATTTCCAAGAATCAAACTTCCAAGATCAAAATTTTCAGAAACTAGCCTCGGATACAATCTTCCAATAATTTATATTCACATTAATAAAGTTAAAATTAAGGCTCTCATAGATTCAGGATCAACAATATCAGTTTTGAATTTGAAAAAGCTAGGTAATCATCCCATAAGAAAAGTGAACAATCAACAGTATAAAACAATAATGGGAACTCAAGATATTCAGTATGAAACAATTATAGAAACACCACCAGAAATAGGAATCAGGAAATATATTAAATGGAAATTAACAAACTTAAATAACAATAAATTTGACGCAATAATTGGAACAAACATTTTAATGTATACTGGCGCTAATATAGATTGTAAAAATCAAGTGGTTAAATTCGGAAACAATACTATTCCATTTATAACAAAAAGTGAAATTCCCTCTAGTTACAATTATAATGAAATTCATACAATGGAACCAACTAATAATATAAATATCGATATGACTGATTTAAACACGGAAGAAAAACGGGAATTAGAAAACATAACTAAACGAAATAAAGACGTGTTCTACATGGAGGGTGACTGCTTATCAGCCACTAATTTAGTAGAACATGAAATAAAAACAACTACTGATGAGCCTATATACTCAAAAATGTACAGGACCCCACAAATACATGACGATGAAATTAAACGTCAGATCGAAGAAATGTTGTCACAAGGGATAATTAGAGAGAGTACATCACCATACAACTCACCAATTGTGGTAGTAGCAAAAAAGCCTGATAACTCAGGAAAAGCTAAATGGAGATTAGCAATAGACTACCACAAATTGAATTCAGTAACGGTTGATGATAGGTTCCTAATACCAAATATCGACGGCATTTTAGAAAAGTTGGGAAGAGCTCAATATTTTTCTACTTTAGATTTGGCAAAAGGTTTTCACCAGATTCCAATGCGGAAATCTGATATAAAGAAGACAGCCTTTTCAACGTCAAGTGGCCATTATGAGTATAAACGGATGCCGTTCGGGTTAAGGAATGCCCCGACAACGTTCCAAAGTCTGATCAATCAGGTATTAAAGGATTTAATTAACAAAATATGTGTCGTATATTTAGATGATATTTTGGTTTTTGGCACATCCCTAGTAGAACATTTACAAAACTTACAAAAGGTATTTAATCAGCTAAGAAAAGCCAATCTCAAACTACAAGTTGATAAATGTAACTTTCTGAAAAGAGAAACCCAATTTTTAGGTCATACAATCGGAACAGAAGGTATAAAACCAAATTCTGATAAAATAGAAAAAGTTCTTAAGGTCCAGATTCCTAAAACTGCAAAAGAAATTAAATCTTTTCACGGGTTAACGGGCTACTATCGAAAGTTTATCGAAGACTATGCTAAGATTGCTCAGCCAATGACAAAGTACCTAAAAAAGGATAAAAAGACCAATCGTAACGACAACGAATATGTCGGAGCCTTTGAGAAATTAAAAATCTTGTTAACCCCAGCACCAGTTCTTAAACATCCAAATTTTTCTCAGAGATTCAAAGTAGCAACGGATGCAAATAACTATGCCCTAGGAGCTGTATTGAGCCAAAATGGCCACCCAATATGTTGCATAAGTAGGACATCAAATGAACATAAACGGAGATATGCAGTTATAGAAAAAGAAATGCTAGCCATAGTCTGGGCAGTAAATTATTTGAGATTATTTGATTATTTGAATTTGATTTGCATACTGACCATCAACCAATTAAATGGTTATACAAAAAATTCACGGGTAAAGATATTACACCTAGACTTCAAAGGTGGATATTCAAATTGGGAGAATACGACATAAAACTAGACTATATAAAGGGTAAAGACAATATTCCTGCAGACTTTTTATCTAGACTTAAAGAATCAGGAGAAATCAATGCTATAGAAAACGAGTATAAAAAAAAAGAATAAAATAGAAATAATATCTGTTCAAAAATTACCTAAGCGAATTCAAGGAATACCATTACCAAGTAATTATTCAGATGATGAGCAAGAGATACATTTAGTACCCGAAGAGAAAATTATAAACAAAAAAAAAACACTCAATAATACCACAACAATCCATTCTCAAGAGGAAAATTTCACCAACCATATCCCTATAAAAGAGGATATTATTAACAAATACAAGCAACAGATACGTTTAGTAGAAAAAATAGAAGAAAGACATAAAATCAAAACATTTAATCGAAAACAAATTATCATTCCATGGAGCTCTCTTAATAACCAAGTAGAACAATTAAAAGGAAAGCTAAGAGCAGGAAAAGTGGGTATATACAGCGAAGCTACTGACTCACAATATAATGACTTACAGCAATTGCTGATTGAATTGTTTGACAAAAGTAAAATAAGGTTTATTAAAGTGGATAAAATGGTTAAAGAAGTCGGAAACGAAACAGAGCTATTTGATCTAATTAAAAATTACAATGAAAAAGAAACAGGACATTCTGGGATCAATGAAAACTATGAAGGACTCAAAAGAAAAATATATTTCCCAAATCTGAAACAATACATAAACAGATTTATTAATGTATGTGATCAATGCAATCGTATGAATGTCGATCGGAAACCAATAAGACCCTTGTTAGAACTCTCTCAAACTCCAAAAGATGTAACAGAGATCATACACATGGATTTGTTCTTTATTAATTGCCTCACCATCCTTACAGCCATAGATAAATTTTCAAAATTTGCAACAGGAGTTATTCTAAATTCAAAAAAACATGACAGACATGAGGGAAGGACTATTGAGTATACTGGCATTAATAGGAAGACCAAAACTAATCATAGGAGATGGAGATTTTGATTCAGTTTTATTAAAAGAAATTTAAACCGCTAAGAACATAGAAATTCATATAACGAAACCCCATTCACATACAGGAAATGGAGATATAGAAAGATTCCACGAGACATTTAAAGAAAAAATGAGAGTCGGCTGTAATCAAATAATTAACCAAACGACAAAAGAGAAGTTTTTTGAAGCAATAGAATTTTACAACAGGCTAATTCACTCAACAACAAAGGAAAGACCAATAGATGTCCAAACTGGTAAAACAAATAAAGAAACCATCTTTAAACACATAATGCAAACAAAAGAGAAAATGCTGGAAAAAGAAAATCGTAAAAGAGAACCATATACAGAAGAAAGAAAAGAAGTTTTTGTAAAAAATCCCAAAGCCAATAGACATAAGCTAGAACCCAAATTTAGGAAACAACTATTTAATAATAATATAGCCAAGGTCAACATTAAGAGACCTAAAAAGAATGTTATTATTATGAGGAAGCAGACCGATACCCACTCTTTTCAACCGCATCGATCTAAAGATAATTTAAGCCGGAATGACAGAAAAAAAGGTTCAATAAAAAGGAACCAACAGCGATGATTAGTAAAGTTTGCTTCAAATGCAGTAAGACAGGACAGAAAGCAAATACATGCACTGCGAAGCCAACGGCTGGAGAATGAAAATATATGTCGAAATCGTTTCCATAACAAAACAAACTGTCCAAGGAAAGAAAAGGGACAAAGCAATAAAGTAGTCGCTATGTTGGAAACGGTAACTGATGACGATACGAATTACAAGTACTACAAAAACATCAAAATTAATCATATCCCAACTTAGGCCTATATCGATTTTGGCAGTTCGTGCACTTTGGTTAAATGGAGTGAGGCTCAACGATTGAACTTAAAAGTGGATACTAAGGAATGTGTCACATTGCAAGGTTACGGTAAAGGTGTAGCGATAAGTAAGGGGACTACTAGCTTTCAAGTTGAAATCGACCAGGTCAAAGCGGTCATCAGAGCAGTTGTGGTTTCAGACGATGATCAACGTATACCAGTGATAGTCGGACGTACATTTACCGAATTGACCCACGTAGTTGCTATTAAGAATTATAAAACGCTATTGTTTATTGAGAAGAACGAGGATAGTTTATTATCACTAGATTTAGATTCAGTTCAAAACAAAATTAGGTTACGTGTGGTGAACAAGATTCTTATACCGCCACAACATATCAGTAATATCGAAGCGAAATGCGATGATTTTACGGGTGATGCATATGTCGAAGCAAGTCTCCGTGCACGGGAATGTAGCGAGTGTTGCTTGCCGCGTACAATTTTACGAGTTGATAAGAATCACGAAACATGGATACCATATGTAAACGTGTCCGATCAAGATATTGTTCTAAAACCAGGTAAGGTTATTGTACGCGAATGGCCTTGCGAAGAGGATCCACAGGATATAGAAGTTACCGATAACGTTAAAACTAGGCAGAGCATCGAATCAATTTGATCGCGCATAAATGTTGGACAAATTAGTGGAAAAGAGAAACAAGAATTGTTTGAACTATTAAACGAATTCAGGGACTGTATAGCTCTCGACATTACTGAACTTGGTTGTGCTAAGTCCACGACTATGACCATACGATTACAGGAAGACAAGCCTTTTTCTTTCCGTCCATATGAAATGGCTAGACCCGAACAGGAGACGGTACAAGGAATAGTATAAGACCTACTCGCCAAAAACTACATAAGAGAATCGAATTCTGAATACGCATCACCTATCGTGCTTGGAAATAAAAGGAATGGAGAAGCAAGGTTGTGCATTGACTATCGTAAATTAAATTCCACCACAATAAAGGACAACTACCCGTTACCAAGAATAGATGACCAAATCGATCGATTAGGTGGTGGGGTTTACTTTACCAGCCTAGACTTACGGTCAGGTTATTATCAGATACTGATGGAAGAGACGTCTAAACGTTACACTGCATATTTGACTCCAGCAGGGCAGTATGAATTCGAATGAATGCCATTTGGGCTTACTAACGCCCCTCGAGTGTTTCGACGTTATATGAACAAAATACTAATGCCCATAAAAGATATTTCAGCAGTATATTTGGATGATGATCTACTTCACGCAAAAACTGTCCCTGAAACATTACAATGTTTAAGAAAGGCGTTGAAAATTTTTCGAGATGAGAATATAACCCTAAATTTTGAAAAATGCACATTCTTGAAAAGAACCATTATATATCTGGGCTTCGAGATTTCAGAAGGATGTTTTAAACCAGGACGGGACAAAAAAGACCGATAGAGGAGTTTCCTCCCCCAAAATCGGTACATGAAATCAAACAGTTTCTAGGACTAACCGGATATTTCCGTCATTTTGTAAAGGAGTACGCTACTATTGCCAAGCCGTTAACAAATTTGACTCGTAAAACCGTAGATTGACAGTGGACGGAAGTAGAGGGTGCTACCTTTGAGGAACTCAAAAACAATCTAATTAAACGGCCGATATTGGCGTTATTCGAACCGCAAAGAAAAACTAAGGTGCACACTGATGCCAGGGCATCAGGGTTGGCCGGTATATTATTGCAACAGCAGCCTAATGGGAAATGGAAGCCTGTGGGATTCTTTAGTCGGCAGACAAAAGGCACGGAATGTAAATATCATTCCTATGAATTGGAAACACTGGCTATTGTGGAAACTTTGAAAAAGTTTCGCTGCTTTTTATTGGGTGTTCAATTCACAGTAATTACCGATTGTTATTCCCTGAAAGCCACTAAGGAGAAAAAGCAGTTAGTACCAAGGATCGCACGATGGTGGCTGCAATTATTGGAGTTTACTTTCGAAATGAAACATCGCCCTGGAGATCGTATGAAACATGTCGATGCTTTAAGCCGTAACTCACCGGAAGACAGCCAAGAAGAAAGCATCATGCAAATGACGCAAGCAAATTGGGTACTTGCAGGTCAATTAACGGATGAGAAAATAAAGGAAATACACCGAGTGCTAACAAAACCACCCCGGACAAATTACGAAAAATATATTTATAAAAATTATGCACTTCGTAACGGGCGGGTCTATAGAATTATCGCAAACGGTATCCAATGGGTTGTACCTCGGGGAATGAGAAATCAAGTCGTAAGGGCAACGCATGACGACTTAGGACATTTCTCGATAGAGAAAACGCTCCGTCGATTGGGTGAAAATTATTGGTTCCCTCGAATGAGAGAATACGTCATGAAATACATTTCAACGTGTATAGGATGCCTTTACAATAAAAGAAAAACAGGAAAATAAGAAGGATATTTGCATCCGATCCCGAAGTCCACAGAGCCGATGAAAACTGTACACGTAGACCATTTGGGGCGAATAATTAGAAGTACAGCTCCAAGTTGCTTATACTTGTTCCTTTATCTTAGTAAGAAGGAAAGAAACCAAAATTATAAGTTTTTTTTTGTTATTTTTATATTTTAAATATATATAATATTTGAATATCGCTCGTAGGCGATTGAGTACTTACTGACTAGTTACAGAAAATGCATTGCCTATTTATACTAAAAGTATATCTTATCCTATTTCAGGGGTTTTCTCTTACAATTATCTTTTTTCTTAAATCCTAAAAATTTACAAAATTTCTTACCTTTGAATGTTTATCTTAAATATAGTAAAACTATCATTTCCAAACATTGTTATGTGATTAGTCTGGTCCGTGTCTTGAAATTTCAAGACCTCATAAAACAATAAAAAACGGATTTCCATTCCTTATGAGGGTGATCGGAATATGCGCATATTGATATTCTTAGAAGTTTTGTATATGGCATGTTTCGCACCCGTTGTTTCAAATGTAATTCTGTAACTATTTCGCACCCGTCCTTTGATGTGGAATTATGTAACTCATTCCCTAAAACTAAAAGAGGAAATATGCATATCATTGATTTAGTCGATGCCTTTACAAATTTTTTGTTTATCAGACCTGTGAAATCAGCAAAAACGAAATACTTCATCGAATTCTGCAAAGATGTATTTTCAATGTACGGGGCACCTGAAGTTCTCGTTTCGGACCAAGGTACCTCACTCACAGAACAAAAATTTCGAACTTTATGTGAGCAAAATGGAATTAAACATGTGAAAAACGCAGTTGCGACTCCAAGAGCTAACGGACAAATAGAAACATTCAACTGATCTCTTATATCAGACTTAAGGACGACAACTGCAGAAGAAAACTTATGGGACACCCATATCCAATTGATACAGTTCGCCATCAATAATGTGGTTAACAGTAGTACCAGAAAAACTGCAAGTGAACTACTTTTGGGATTTAAGCCAAGAGGGGGCACCGATGTACAGTTAACAGACGAAATAACCATGATGTCGAAAATGGTTACTGATATAATAACGGAAAGGAACATAGCAGGAGAGAAGACGCAACATGCCCATCAAAACTTCGACGAAAGACACCGAAAGAATACAAGAAAGGCGACCAAGTATTAATTGAAAATGCGGGTCTATCATTTTTGTTCTTCCCAGCATCAAAATCTAAAAAAAATTAATAAAAAAATACACAATTCAATTTTATCATTAAACTTTTATTTATCATTAAACAGTAATTTAGATAATACTCTTGTTATATTTTTACATGAAGAAAAAAACCGCATGGTATCTTTACCGTATGCCCGAACCGAAAGAGTACCCCAATGCAAACATTGGGTTGACAGGGATTAGGACTTTTCCGTACTCTGTAGTTGAAAATTACTGACTGCCACCAGTTTCTTCAACAGATTTAATTTATATCTTTTTTCTGCTGATTGCAGTAATAAGTTCTTGCTAATTATTGTAATAGAATATTTAGAAGGTGTCATATGACCTGTGCAAAGATATAATTCTATGAAAAGGAATGCGCGTGGCGGATATGCAATCTTAAGCGAAATTCTAATAAGGAGAAAAATGCTCGAGGGAAATGCATTGTTGAAATATTATCATAATTACAATAATTAAATCTGTCCCCAAACTTATAATGTTATCTGTTTTAGTTTTAAGTAAAATAGTGTCGATAGTATTTTCATTTTCAATCTGTTTTACGAATAAATCTTCAATTTTAAAGTTGGGAATGGTATTGTTATCTTTTATAGATTTTATAAATTGCGGGAGTACAATTTTGTCATAAGCTTTGAAGAAGTAATTAGAATAGGTATTATTTTGGATTCTCATTTGACAATTCTCGTATTTCACTATAAAAGATCCTTTTATTTTTACTATGTCTTTATTACAATTATGTTCTATTTCTCTATAAAAATGTTTAAAAATTAAAATTCCAGGTGTGATTTCTTTGATTTCTTCTTGGTCAAATTTCTCTGTTTTGCAAGTAGTTTCTCCTGGTTCAAGGATACTCTTAATACATGCATCTTTTATTTCTTTTAAATTATTTCTTAAATCATTCTCAATGTTTACATCATATTATACATCATATTATCTTATTATTAATATCTGTTAGGATTGTATTGTATTTTATTGACAAAGATCTATTCTGGAAGGTTGGAATTGGTTCTAGGGCAATTTTGGTCAAAGTTTCTTGAGAATATTTCGGAATAGCCAAAATTATAGTAATAATTTTATCGTTTGACGAAACAGCCGTTTTTATGTTTAGATATTGATCGAAATCGTCTATTAAGTCAAGTTCTGTCTTTGTAAGTATGTTCCGCGTGATCAGACCTAATTTACTTGATAATATTATCTGTTCGATGTCAGTTAAGTGGTTTCGTAACAAGGATATATCGTTGTCGATTTGATGTACTTGCTGAAGGCAACTAATTTCATCTCTAAGGGTTGCTATGCTGTTTTGGTTAAAATCTCGAAATTAATAAATTTCGAGATTTTAACCAAACCAGCTTATAATGATTTTAACCAAATAGTTAGTTATTAATGATTGTTGAGTATTTATGTGTAGGGTTATATTTTTTATTTGAGCCGAAAGAAAGTAATTAGTAGTTAAAGTTCTTTTAAATTCATTAACAAGTTGCTTTTCATTGCTGGAAATATTTCTCATAGAGGTTTCGATGTTTGTCCTGTCGTCATCGTTCATAGTTCCAGTGACGTATTTTAGTCCTTTGCCTAAAATGTTCATTAGTCCGCGTCTATGCCTTGAGTGAGGGGTTAAATTATTAATTTTTGTTTCTACTTATTCGAGACTTTTATTAATAATTTGTCTAATCGATTTTCATTCGGTTGTTGACACTGATAGCGTATTGATATTTTGTCGAATAAGTTCTAACGTTCGTTCATATTCTGAAGTGTTGATGGTGTGTAGCACGTTGTTGTAGAAGTCAATGGGTCTTACGTCGCCTAATTTGATTGGTATATATCCATTGTTAATGTTGAGGTCTTGGAAGTATATTTTCTGTGCAGTTATTATGGTCCAGATGGCTATTGTCAGTAGTAGTAACATTTTCCTGGAGGAATGATGAAGTATGAGATTTAATTACTAGAAGATGGTTGGGGTATCGAAGGAGAATTTTTCTTCTTTTTCTTTTTAAGTTTGATTTTATTGTTGGGTGGTCTAAATTTTGATATTTCTTCCTGGTTTTCACGTGAGTGCGAAAATATTTGTTTTGATTGTCTTTATCGATAATGTGGTCTTCATCTATTTTTTTAGAATTAATTTTCCTGAATTTTGAATGATTTTTACCTCCTCTGATTTCTTTAATAAAGTTCGGTACTGTCTCAACTTCAATGTTAATTTCGATTTTGGTTAAGTTTGTTTATGGTTTAGAGTTTCTTTTGTAACATGGTCTCGTATATAGAAGTATATTCATCTTGGCGGATTTTGCCATTGATAAAGTCAATTGGTTTTCTATTTGTAGAAGAATGTATGGTGTTGTTATAAAAGGAAATAATTTTGAGGATTTTTTCTTCTACCGTTCCCTGATTATTTACGGGATCATGTTTGAGGAGGCGAATGTGTTCGTTGATGATATTATGGAGTCTTTCCACATCTGCGTTGGATGTGTGATTACTGTTAGATGTGTAATGAATTTCCACATTTTCATTTGAGAGGTAGTCTCTTAAGGCGATTGCCTTGAATCCTATTTCATTATCGACTATAATTTTCTTCACCGTGCCAAACTAGTTGAAATAGTACGCAAGTCCTCTTTTAAACTCTGTCCATGTTCTTCCAAGGATTATTATTGCACATGCGTGCTTAGAGAATTTGTCGATTATTGTAAGGAACAGAAACTTTTCTAGGGTGTAAAGCACATCAACGTGAATTATTTCTTTAGGCTTTTGTGGGGTTTCAGTAATTTTTAATAAAGGTTTAGGAGGATTTCGAACATATTTTTCGCAATTGTTAATAAAGGTTGTAACTCGGTCGTTTAATTTCGGGCAGTAATACTTTAATTTTATTTCTTTTGTGATTTCTTCGATTCCTCGGTGGTTATTTCTCCTCGGTGTTATTAGATGTTCTTGCTCGATAATTTGAGCTAATTTTTCTTCGCCCGTTACATCTTCTAAAAGAACGTTATATCTGATGATTTTTTTTTCTGAATTTACCAGTAGTGACGAAATTATTGTTAAATGCAGTATTAATGGTTTGAAAGAAGTCTTCGCTTTCGTTGAGTACAGCATTTAAACCATTAGGATTAAAGTGGTTTTTCAAAAATGTTATTGCATCCTGATTGTCTAGTTGTTTGGCGTTGATTGTAGTCCTGTTTTTGTCGAAAACTTTTTCTTTCTTTATTCTTAGCGATCCTGAATCTGATTTGTTGATAATGATCTGATACTTAAACACATTGATACAAGAATTACTCATTGGAATATTGTTGTGATCTTCTACTAGATTTATATCAGGCTTGGGTATCCTGGATAACGTGTCGGCATTTACATTTTTCGCTCCTTCTTTGTATCTTATCGTGTAGTCGAATTCAGAGAGCCTTAGTCTCCATCTGACAATTTTAGAATTTGGTTCTTTAATCGAGAAAAGCCAGGTTAAGGTTCTATGGTCCGTTTCTATAATGAATTTTCTTAGAAATAGATAGGGCCGAAAGTATTTTGTAGCCCATACAATTGCTAGTAGTTCCTTTTCGATGGTGCTATAGTTGATCTCATGTTCATTCAAGGTACGGCTAGCGTAGCTAAGTGGTCATCCTTCTTGTGACAGGACGGCACCAAGAGCATAATTACTTGCATGCGTTGTTAACACAAATGTTTTCTTGAAGTCAGGATAAGCCAGAATTGGTTCGTTAATAAGAAGAGTCTTTATGGTTTCAAAGGCATGAATATATTCGGGATCGTGAATATTCAGTTGAGCGTCTTTCTTTACATTTTTGGTCATAGGTTTTATTATTTTTGAATAATCTTTAATAAATTTCCTGTAATACCCAGCAAGACCAAGGAATTGCCTTATTTGTTTTTGGGGATCGGGAATTTTTGGACGCACTCCACTTTTTGTGGATTAGGTTTAATACCATCTTGTGTGAATACATGTCCAAGGAAAGCAGTTTCCTGCAAAGATGTGGAAAAAATTATTACGTCATCTAAGTATACTAAACATATTTTGCTTATGTAATCTGAGAGTACGTTATTCATCATTCTCTGAAAAGTTGCAGGAGCAGTCTTAAGACCAATGGCATCGGCAAGAATTCGTAATGCCCTCCTTCTACACTGAAGGCTGTTTTGTGGATATCGTTTTCCGTTATTTCTATCTGATAAAATCCCTTCGCTAGATCTAGCGTTGTGGAATATTGGCATCTACCAAGTTTTTCCAATATTTCATCGATGTTTGGAATTGGATACTTATCATCGATCGTAACTTCGTTTAGTTTACGATAATCGATGACAAGTCTCCATTTCGATTTTCCACTTGCGTCCATTTTCTTTGGCACGATCCACACTGGTGCCGTATAAGGAGATTTGCTAGGCCTTATTATATTTTTTTGTAAACTTTCCTCGATTTGTCGACGCACTTCATCCTTATCAACGTACGGATATCTGTAGGTTTTTGCGACAATAAGGATATTATTTGTGGTTCGTATCTCGTGCTTGATAGTATTGGTAAACGTTAAATCAGAATCTTCATTATAAAATATATATGAAAAATGATTTATAATTGGCATCATTTTTTGTTTTTCTTCCTCGTTAAGATGGTCTTTTCTTATTTGGCTAGAAATGTGAAAACGTTCTCTTGGTTCGCTTTCAATTATGTTAAAATTTTCAGTGGTAACGGGAGTGGTTTCTTGGGTTGCGAACTTAAACCACACGGGGCGGTCATCTAGTATCTTTACTAGGGCCAGCATTTTTGAGTCTTCTACATTGAAAATACCTTCTTCTAGTTTGACCATCTCATCTTTGGAGGTCTTTCCGGAGAAGTGTACTAGGCCATTTTCTTGGTTTATGGGCACGGGTACTTCAAAGTATCCAGCCTTATTAAAAAGACAGTATTGTTTTTCCTCTTCAAGTTCAAAGAGGATTGGCATAATCTTTTCACCGGCATGTAAAATTTGTTTCTTATAGTCGATAATTATGTCTAGTTGTTGCAATCTCCTAATTCTTCAAAGAGGGGGATTCTTACTTTTTCGTGAATATCAATTATTAGTGTTTGGGATTTCAATTCACCATTTTGGGTGACAAAGACCAGGATTGATAATTGAATGGGTGGCTCCTGTGTCAATAATAAATTTCAAGGGTTTAATTTTTGTTTTCAGGATTATATATGGTAATCTCCGTCCGAGGCCTGTGCTAGAACATTTTCTGCCACTTCTGTCTTATTAATATCCTCGGTTCTGGTGTCGGTTGTCGCTCGAAATATCGGGATTGTCCAAAGTCGTTGGAATTATAAAAACTCTGGGCTTCGTTTGGATTTTGTCTATAATTAGGATCGTGGGGTCGATTCCGTCGTTTATTCTGTTGGTTGTTGCTATGATTATTATTATTAAATCTACCATATTATTGATATTATTATTAATAGGAGCTCTGTTATTATTGTAATTATTATTGCTGTTGCTATTATTGTTGTTGCTGTTGTTGTTACTAAATCTACTGATGTTATTATTCTCGCTACTATTATTGTTACTATTATTGTTTGACCTATTACTAATATTATTATTATTATTATTGTTATTATGATTATAAGGTCTATTGTAGTTATTATTATTGTTGCGATTATTATGATACTTTGATTATTTTCCGTGTGGTAGATTTGACCATTTGAGCCATATTATGCATATCCTGCAGTAAACAGTATATCCATGGCTGATTCAAGGGATTCAGGATTCGTACAAAATAAAATGGTTTTCATGGGTTCTGGGAGTTTATTTTTGAATAGATTGAGAGCAGTCCGCATATTATTGCGGGCACATTCATCGGTGGCATTTCCAGTACCTAGTACTATTAAAGTTTTAATGTTCAGCCTCCTTAGTTTACTTTTAATTTCATTGTAAAATTCAATGGTGTTAGTTTTAAATGTCACGCCGCGTAAATTGTCGTATAGTTCGTCCACGTTTAGTCGGTCACCAAAGTTGTTCTAAAGAATCTGTTTTATGTCTTGCCAAAGGGTAGCATGGCAGTTAATTTCTATTGTCTCGTTGGCTCGACCCTTTAATTTACTTTCAATAACATGGCTGAAAAGTAGTTGTGACGCTTCATTATAAGCTTGTAATATGGGTATAACCCTATCTACAAGGTTTATGAAATTTTGCAGGTTTTCGCATCTGCCGTCGACTTCAGGGAGACTATGTAAATATTTTAAGGGATCAATTTGAATAGCGGGGGCTCCTTCGGCGTTCGCCATTTTGAAAGAAAAAGGGAAAAAAACTTTCGAAGTTTTCGCAATTCCACACCAACCTTACAAAGGATTATCACAATTTTAGTATTGTTTCGCAGTTGATTTTGGGGCAGATATTATTTCCGTGCGAGTCAATGTACATGTATAAATTTACAAATACTCAAACATACACATGCATTTATTCGCGTATATGCCTTTAAATGTAGCGATAATTTGAGAGCAAAAGGTAAAATGAAATTCTTAGGAAAGAAAATTTCTAATCGGGTGAATATATAAAAATTTAAGTATGTTTGGATATTTAAACGTATACATGCATATTTTATATATGATAGTTCATAAAAATACTTGTACTATATAAAAATTGAATGATTAAGTAATTAATGGTTGTCTACTTGCTTTGCTGTTTACTGATGATCAGAAAATTTTCTCGTTCGTTAGATAGGTGATGTTTTTCACTGTTTGTTCTACTTGTGCACTTTTATTGTTATGTTGTTTTTTTTTGTTGTTATATTTTTGTTATATATTTTTTTCCACTTCCTTCTCTTTAAATATATATATATATATATACGTTTTACACTGTTTGTTGCACTTATGCGCTTTTGCGTTTACATGTGAGTTATATAAAAAAAACTTTCCACTTTTTGGTAAATTTTTTTTCCACTGTTAGTTGCTGATTATTATTATTGTTAATTATCTCCTTTCACTTCCTCATCATTGATAAGCAATAACACTAAATAGTTCACTCTGAATCGCACTAAAGTTTTTTTTTTCAAAAGCACTCTTTGCACTTCTTTAGTCCTGTTCGAAGGATTCGTATCGGCGAATAAGACTTTCCTCCTCTTGGGGAATAGTTCGGTTAACGCACGGACACGACGTGATACGCTTTTTAAGATTTTTAATAAAATCAAGTGAACTTTCACTCAGCGCATCCTACCGACTGCGGCATTTTTATTCTTCGCGAATCAAAATATAAAAAAAAATAAAAAATACACGATTTAATTTTATCATTAAACTTTTATTTATCATTAAACAGTAATTTAGATAATACTCTAGTTACATTTTTACATGAAGAAAAAAACCGCACGGTATCTTTACCGTATGCCCGAACCGAAAGAGTACCCCAATGCAAACATTGGGTTGACAGGGATTAGGACTTTTCCGTACTCTGTAGTTGAAAATTACTGACTGCCACCAGTTTCTTCAACAGATTTAATTTATATCTTTTTTCTGCTGATTGCAGTAATAAGTTCTTGCTAATTATTGTAATAGAATATTTAGAAGGTGTCATATGACCTGTGCAAAGATATAATTCTATGAAAAGGAATGCGCGTGGCGGATATGCAATCTTAAGCGAAATTCTAATAAGGAGAAAAATGCTCGTGGGAAATGCATTGTTGAAATATTATCATAATTACAATAATTAAATCTGTCCCCAAACTTATAATGTTATCTGTTTTAGTTTTAAGTAAAATAGTGTCGATAGTATTTTCAATCTGTTTTACGTATAAATCTTCAATTTTAAAGTTGGGAATGGTATTGTTATCTTTTATAGATTTTATAAATTGCGGGAGTACAATTTTGTCATAAGCTTTAGAGAAGTAATTAGAATAGGTATTATTTTGGATTCTCATTTGACAATTCTCGTATTTCACTATAAAAGATCCTTTTAGTTTTACTATGTCTTTATTACAATTATGTTCTATTTCTCTATAAAAATGTTTAAAAATTAAAATTCCAGGTGTGATTTCTTTGATTTCTTCTTGGTCAAATTTCTCTGTTTTGCAAGTAGTTTCTCCTGGTTCAAGGATACTCTTAATACATGCATCTTTTATTTCTTTTAAATTATTTCTTAAATCATTCTCAATGTTTACATCATATTATACATCATATTATCTTATTATTAATATCTGTTAGGATTGTATTGTATTTTATTGACAAAGATCTATTCTGGAAGGTTGGAATTGGTTCTAGGGCAATTTTGGTCAAAGTTTCTTGAGAATATTTCGGAATAGCCAAAATTATAGTAATAATTTTATCGTTTGATCGTTTTATCGAAATCGTCTATTAAGTCAAGTTCTGTCTTTGTAAGTATGTTCCGCGTGATCAGACCTAATTTACTTGATAATATTATCTGTTCGATGTCAGTTAAGTGGTTTCGTAACAAGGATATATCGTTGTCGATTTGATGTACTTGCTGAAGGCAACTAATTTCATCTCTAAGGGTTGCTATGCTGTTTTGGTTAAAATCTCGAAATTAATAAATTTCGAGATTTTAACCAAAACAGCTTATAATGATTTTAACCAAATAGTTAGTTATTAATGATTGTTGAGTATTTATGTGTAGGGTTATATTTTTTATTTGAGCCGAAAGAAAGTAATTAGTAGTTAAAGTTCTTTTAAATTCATTAACAAGTTGCTTTTCATTGCTGGAAATATTTCTCATAGAGGTTTCGATGTTTGTCCTGTCGTCATCGTTCATAGTTCCAGTGACGTATTTTAGTCCTTTGCCTAAAATGTTCATTAGTCTGCGTCTATCCCTTGAGTGAGAGGTTAAATTATTAATTTTTGTTTCTACTTATTCGAGACTTTTATTAATAATTTGTCTAATAGATTTTCATTCGGTTGTTGACACTGATAGCGTATTGATATTTTGTCGAATAAGTTCTAACGTTCGTTCATATTCTGAAGTGTTGATGGTGTGTAGCACGTTGTTGTAGAAGTCAATGGGTCTTACGTCGCCTAATTTGATTGGTATATATCCATTGTTAATGTTGAGGTCTTGGAAGTATATTTTCTGTGCAGTTATTATGGTCCAGATGGCTATTGTCAGTAGTAGTAACATTTTCCTGGAGGAATGATGAAGTATGAGATTTAATTACTAGAAGATGGTTGGGGTATCGAAGGAGAATTTTTCTTCTTTTTCTTTTTAAGTTTGATTTTATTGTTGGGTGGTCTAAATTTTGATATCTCTTCCTGGTTTTCACGTGAGTGCGAAAATATTTGTTTTGATTGTCTTTATCGATAATGTGGTCTTCATCTATTTTTTTAGAATTAATTTTCCTGAATTTTGAATGATTTTTACCTCCTCTGATTTCTTTAATAAAGTTCGGTACTGTCTCAACTTCAATGTCTGTTCGATTTTGGTTAAGTTTGTTTATGGTTTAGAGTTTCTTTTGTAACATGGTCTCGTATATAGAAGTATATTCATCTTGGCGGATTTTGCCATTGATAAAGTCAATTGGTTTTCTATTTGTAGAAGAATGTATGGTGTTGTTATAAAAGGAAATAATTTTGAGGATTTTTTTCTTCTACCGTTCCCTGATTATTTACGGGATCATGTTTGAGGAGGCGAATGTGTTCGTTGATGATATTATGGAGTCTTTCCACATCTGCGTTGGATGTGTGATTACTGTTAGATGTGTAATGAATTTCCACATTTTCATTTGAGAGGTAGTCTCTTAAGGCGATTGCCTTGAATCCTATTTCATTATCGACTATAATTTTCTTCACCGTGCCAAACTAGCTGAAATAGTACGCAAGTCCTCTTTTAAACTCTGTCCATGTTCTTCCAAGGATTATTATTGCACATGCGTGCTTAGAGAATTTGTCGATTATTGTAAGGAACAGAAACTTTTCTAGGGTGTAAAGCACATCAACTTGAATTATTTCTTTAGGCTTTTGTGGGGTTTCAGTAATTTTTAATAAAGGTTTAGGAGGATTTCGAACATATTTTTCGAAATTGTTAATAAAGGTTGTAACTTGGTCGTTTAATTTCGGGCAGTAATACTTTAATTTTATTTCTTTTGTGATTTCTTCGATTCCTCGGTGGTTATTTTTCCTCGGTGTTATTAGATGTTCTTGCTCGATAATTTGAGCTAATTTTTCTTCGCCCGTTACATCTTCTAAAAGAACGTTATATCTGATGATTTTTTTTTTCTGAATTTACCAGTAGTGACGAAATTATTGTTAAATGCAGTATTAATGGTTTGAAAGAAGTCTTCGCTTTCGTTGAATACAGCATTTAAACCATTAGGATTAAAGTGGTTTTTCAAAAATGTTATTGCATCCTGATTGTCTAGTTGTTTGGCGTTGATTGTAGTCCTGTTTTTGTCGAAAACTTTTTCTTTCTTTATTCTAAGCGATCCTGAATCTGATTTGTTGATAATGATCTGATACTTAAACACATTGATACAAGAATTACTCATTGGAATATTGTTGTGATCTTCTACTAGATTTATATCAGGCTTGGGTATCCTGGATAACGTGTCGGCATTTACATTTTTCGCTCCTTCTTTGTATCTTATCGTGTAGTCGAATTCAGAGAGCCTTAGTCTCCATCTGACAATTTTAGAATTTGGTTCTTTAATCGAGAAAAGCCAGGTTAAGGTTCTATGGTCCGTTTCTATAATGAATTTTCTTAGAAATAGATAGGGCCGAAAGTATTTTGTAGCCCATACAATTGCTAGTAGTTCCTTTTCGATGGTGCTATAGTTGATCTCATGTTCATTCAAGGTACGGCTAGCGTAGCTAAGTGGTCATCCTTCTTGTGACAGGACGGCACCAAGAGCATAATTACTTGCATGCGTTGTTAACACAAATGATTTCTTGAAGTCAGGATAAGCCAGAATTGGTTCGTTAATAAGAAGAGTCTTTATGGTTTCAAAGGCATGAATATATTCGGGATCGTGAATATTCAGTTGAGCGTCTTTCTTTACATTTTTAGTCATAGGTTTTATTATTTTTGAATAATCTTTAATAAATTTCCTGTAATACCCAGCAAGACCAAGGAATTGCCTTATTTGTTTTTGGGGATCGGGAATTTTTGGACGCACTCCACTTTTTGTGGATTAGGTTTAATACCATCTTGTGTGAATACATGTCCAAGGAAAGCAGTTTCCTGCAAAGATGTGGAAAAAATTATTACGTCATCTAAGTATACTAAACATATTTTGTTTATGTAATCTGAGAGTACGTTATTCATCATTCTCTGAAAAGTTGCAGGAGCAGTCTTAAGACCAATGGCATCGGCAAGAATTCGTAATGCCCTCCTTCTACACTGAAGGCTGTTTTGTGGATATCGTTTTCCGTTATTTCTATCTGATAAAATCCCTTCGCTAGATCTAGCGTTGTGGAATATTGGCATCTACCAAGTTTTTCCAATATTTCATCGATGTTTGGAATTGGATACTTATCATCGATCGTAACTTCGTTTAGTTTACGATAATCGATGACAAGTCTCCATTTCGATTTTCCACTTGCGTCCATTTTCTTTGGCACTATGCACACTGGTGCCGTATAAGGAGATTTGCTAGGCCTTATTATATTTTTTTGTAACATTTCCTCGATTTGTCGACGCACTTCATCCTTATCAACGTACGGATATCTGTAGGTTTTTGCGACAATAAGGATATTATTTGTGGTTCGTATTTCGTGCTTGATAGTATTGGTAAACGTTAAATCAGAATCTTCATTATAAAATATATATGAAAAATGATTTATAATTGGCATCATTTTTTGTTTTTCTTCCTCGTTAAGATGGTCTTTTCTTATTTGGCTAGAAATGTGAAAACGTTCTCTTGGTTCGCTTTCAATTATGTTAAAATTTTCAGTGGTAACGGGAGTGGTTTCTTGGGTTGCGAACTTAAACCACACGGGGCGGTCATCTAGTATCTTTACTAGGGCCAGCATTTTTGAGTCTTCTACATTGAAAATACCTTCTTCTAGTTTGACCATCTCATCTTTGGAGGTCTTTCCGGAGAAGTGTACTAGGCCATTTTCTTGGTTTATGGGCACGGGTACTTCAAAGTATCCAGCCTTATTGAAAAGACAGCATTGTTTTTCCTCTTCAAGTTCAAAGAGGATTGGCATAATCTTTTCACCGGCATGTAAAATTTGTTTCTTATAGTCGATAATTATGTCTAGTTGTTGCAATCTCCTAATTCTTCAAAGAGGGGGATTCTTACTTTTTCGTGAATATCAATTATTAGTGTTTGGGATTTCAATTCACCATTTTGGGTGACAAAGACCAGGATTGGTAATTGAATGGGTGGCTCCTGTGTCAATAATAAATTTCAAGGGTTTAATTTTTGTTTTCAGGATTATATATGGTAATCTCCGTCCGAGGCCTGTGCTAGAACATTTTCTGCCACTTCTGTCTTATTAATATCCTCGGTTCTGGTGTCGGTTGTCGCTCGAAATATCGGGATTGTCCAAAGTCGTTGGAATTATAAAAACTCTGGGCTTCGTTTGGATTTTGTCTATAATTAGGATCGTGGGGTCGATTCCGTCGTTTATTCTGTTGGTTGTTGCTATGATTATTATTATTAAATCTACCATATTATTGATATTATTATTAATAGGAGCTCTGTTATTATTGTAATTATTATTGCTGTTGCTATTATTGTTGTTGCTGTTGTTGTTACTAAATCTACTGATGTTATTATTCTCGCTACTATTATTGTTACTATTATTGTTTGACCTATTACTAATATTATTATTATTATTATTGTTATTATGATTATAAGGTCTATTGTAGTTATTATTATTGTTGCGATTATTATGATACTTTGATTATTTTCCGTGTGGTAGATTTGACCATTTGAGCCATATTATGCATATCCTGCAGTAAACAGTATATCCATGGCTGATTCAAGGGATTCAGGATTCGTACAAAATAAAATGGTTTTCATGGGTTCTGGGAGTTTATTTTTGAATAGATTGAGAGCAGTCCGCATATTATTGCGGGCACATTCATCGGTGGCATTTCCAGTACCTAGTACTATTAAAGTTTTAATGTTCAGCCTCCTTAGTTTACTTTTAATTTCATTGTAAAATTCAATGGTGTTAGTTTTAAATGTCACGCCGCGTAAATTGTCGTATAGTTCGTCCACGTTTAGTCGGTCACCAAAGTTGTTCTAAAGAATCTGTTTTATGTCTTGCCAAAGGGTTACATGGCAGTTAATTTCTATTGTCACGTTGGCTCGACCCTTTGATTTACTTTCAATAACATGGCTGAAAAGTAGTTGTGACGCTTCATTATAAGCTTGTAATATGGGTATAACCCTATCTACAAGGTTTATGAAATTTTGCAGGTTTTCGCATCTGCCGTCGACTTCAGGGAGACTATATAAATATTTTAAGGGATCAATTTGAATAGCGGGGGCTCCTTCGGCGTTCGCCATTTTGAAAGAAAAAGGGAAAAAAACTTTCGAAGTTTTCGCAATTCCACACCAACCTTACAAAGGATTATCACAATTTTAGTATTGTTTCGCAGTTGATTTTGGGGCAGATATTATTTCCGTGCGAGTCAATGTACATGTATAAATTTACAAATACTCAAACATACACATGCATTTATTCGCGTATATGCCTTTAAATGTAGCGATAATTTGAGAGCAAAAGGTAAAATGAAATTCTTAGGAAAGAAAATTTCTAATCGGGTGAATATATAAAAATTTAAGTATGTTTGGATATTTAAACGTATACATGCATATTTTATATATGATAGTTCATAAAAATACTTGTACTATATAAAAATTGAATGATTAAGTAATTAATGGTTGTCTACTTGCTTTGCTGTTTACTGATGATCAGAAAATTTTCTCGTTCGTTAGATAGGTGATGTTTTTCACTGTTTGTTCTACTTGTGCACTTTTATTGTTATGTTGTTTTTTTTTGTTGTTATATTTTTGTTATATATTTTTTTCCACTTCCTTCTCTTTAAATATATATATATATATATGTATACGTTTTACACTGTTTGTTGCACTTATGCGCTTTTGCGTTTACATGTGAGTTATATAAAAAAAACTTTCCACTTTTTGGTAAATTTTTTTTCCACTGTTAGTTGCTGATTATTATTATTGTTAATTATCTCCTTTCACTTCCTCATCATTGATAAGCAATAACACTAAATAGTTCACTCTGAATCGCACTAAAGTTTTTTTTTTTCAAAAGCACTCTTTGCACTTCTTTAGTCCTGTTCGAAGGATTCGTATCGGCGAATAAGACTTTCCTCCTCTTGGGGAATAGTTCGGTCAACGCACGGACACGACGTGATACGCTTTTTAAGATTTTTAATAAAATCAAGTGAACTTTCACTCAGCGCATCCTACCGACTGCGGCATTTTTATTCTTCGCGAATCAAAATATAAAAAAAAATAAAAAATACACGATTTAATTTTATCATTAAACTTTTATTTATCATTAAACAGTAATTTAGATAATACTCTAGTTACATTTTTACATGAAGAAAAAAACCGCACGGTATCTTTACCGTATGCCCGAACCGAAAGAGTACCCCAATGCAAACATTGGGTTGACAGGGATTAGGACTTTTCCGTACTCTGTAGTTGAAAATTACTGACTGCCACCAGTTTCTTCAACAGATTTAATTTATATCTTTTTTCTGCTGATTGCAGTAATAAGTTCTTGCTAATTATTGTAATAGAATATTTAGAAGGAGTCATATGACCTGTGCAAAGATATAATTCTATGAAAAGGAATGCGCGTGGCGGATATGCAATCTTAAGCGAAATTCTAATAAGGAGAAAAATGCTCGTGGGAAATGCATTGTATGAAATATTATCATAATTACAATAATTAAATCTGTCCCCAAACTTATAATGTTATCTGTTTTAGTTTTAAGTAAAATAGTGTCGATAGTATTTTCATTTTCAATCTGTTTTACGTATAAATCTTCAATTTTAAAGTTGGGAATGGTATTGTTATCTTTTATAGATTTTATAAATTGCGGGAGTACAATTTTGTCATAAGCTTTAGAGAAGTAATTAGAATAGGTATTATTTTGGATTCTCATTTGACAATTCTCGTATTTCACTATAAAAGATCCTTTTATTTTTACTATGTCTTTATTACAATTATGTTCTATTTCTCTATAAAAATGTTTAAAAATTAAAATTCCAGGTGTGATTTCTTTGATTTCTTCTTGGTCAAATCTCTCTGTTTTGCAAGTAGTTTCTCCTGGTTCAAGGATACTCTTAATACATGCATCTTTTATTTCTTTTAAATTATTTCTTAAATCATTCTCAATGTTTACATCATATTATACATCATATTATCTTATTATTAATATCTGTTAGGATTGTATTGTATTTTATTGACAAAGATCTATTCTGGAAAGTTGGAATTGGTTCTAGGGCAATTTCGGTCAAAGTTTCTTGAGAATATTTCGGAATAGCCAAAATTATAGTAATAATTTTATCGTTTGACGAAACAGCCGTTTTTATGTTTAGATATTGATCGAAATCGTCTATTAAGTCAAGTTCTGTCTTTGTAAGTATGTTCCGCGTGATCAGACCTAATTTACTTGATAATATTATCTGTTCGATGTCAGTTAAGTGGTTTCGTAACAAGGATATATCGTTGTCGATTTGATGTACTTGCTGAAGGCAACTAATTTCATCTCTAAGGGTTGCTATGCTGTTTTGGTTAAAATCTCGAAATTAATAAATTTCGAGATTTTAACCAAACCAGCTTATAATGATTTTAACCAAATAGTTAGTTATTAATGATTGTTGAGTATTTATGTGTAGGGTTATATTTTTTATTTGAGCCGAAAGAAAGTTATTAGTAGTTAAAGTTCTTTTAAATTCATTAACAAGTTGCTTTTCATTGCTGGAAATATTTCTCATAGAGGTTTCGATGTTTGTCCTGTCGTCATCGTTCATAGTTCCAGTGACGTATTTTAGTCCTTTGCCTAAAATGTTCATTAGTCCGCGTCTATGCCTTGAGTGAGGGGTTAAATTATTAATTTTTGTTTCTACTTATTCGAGACTTTTATTAATAATTTGTCTAATCGATTTTCATTCGGTTTTTGACACTGATAGCGTATTGATATTTTGTCGAATAAGTTCTAACGTTCGTTCATATTCTGAAGTGTTGATGGTGTGTAGCACGTTGTTTTAGAAGTCAATGGGTCTTACGTCGCCTAATTTGATTGGTATATATCCATTGTTAATGTTGAGGTCTTGGAAGTATATTTTCTGTGCAGTTATTATGGTCCAGATGGCTATTGTCAGTAGTAGTAACATTTTCCTGGAGGAATGATGAAGTATGAGATTTAATTACTAGAAGATGGTTGGGGTATCGAAGGAGAATTTTTCTTCTTTTTCTTTTTAAGTTTGATTTTACTGTTGGGTGGTCTAAATTTTGATATTTCTTCCTGGTTTTCACGTGAGTGCGAAAATATTTGTTTTGATTGTCTTTATCGATAATGTGGTCTTCATCTATTTTTTTAGAATTAATTTTCCTGAATTTTGAATGATTTTTACCTCCTCTGATTTCTTTCTAAAGTTCGGTACTGTCTCAACTTCAATGTCTGTTCGATTTTGGTTAAGTTTGTTTATGGTTTAGAGTTTCTTTTGTAACATGGTCTCGTATATAGAAGTATATTCATCTTGGCGGATTTTGCCATTGATAAAGTCAATTGGTTTTCTATTTGTAGAAGAATGTATGGTGTTGTTATAAAAGGAAATAATTTTGAGGATTTTTTCTTCTACCGTTCCCTGATTATTTACGGGATCATGTTTGAGGAGGCGAATGTGTTCGTTGATGATATTATGGAGTCTTTCCACATCTGCGTTGGATGTGTGATTACTGTTAGATGTGTAATGAATTTCCACATTTTCATTTGAGAGGTAGTCTCTTAAGGCGATTGCCTTGAATCCTATTTCATTATCGACTATAATTTTCTTCACCGTGCCAAACTAGCTGAAATAGTACGCAAGTCCTCTTTTAAACTCTGTCCATGTTCTTCCAAGGATTATTATTGCACATGCGTGCTTAGAGAATTTGTCGATTATTGTAAGGAACAGAAACTTTTCTAGGGTGTAAAGCACATCAACGTGAATTATTTCTTTAGGCTTTTGTGGGGTTTCAGTAATTTTTAATAAAGGTTTAGGAGGATTTCGAACATATTTTTCGAAATTGTTAATAAAGGTTGTAACTCGGTCGTTTAATTTCGGGCAGTAATACTTTAATTTTATTTCTTTTGTGATTTCTTCGATTCCTCGGTGGTTATTTTTCCTCGGTGTTATTAGATGTTCTTGCTCGATAATTTGAGCTAATTTGTCTTCGCCCGATACATCTTCTAAAAGAACGTTATATCTGATGATTTTTTTTTCTGAATTTACCAGTAGTGACGAAATTATTGTTAAATGCAGTATTAATGGTTTGAAAGAAGTCTTCGCTTTCGTTGAGTACAGCATTTAAACCATTAGGATTAAAGTGGTTTTTCAAAAATGTTATTGCATCCTGATTGTCTAGTTGTTTGGCGTTAATTGTAGTCCTGTTTTTGTCGAAAACTTTTTCTTTCTTTATTCTTAGCGATCCTGAATCTGATTTGTTGATAATGATCTGATACTTAAACACATTGATACAAGAATTACTCATTGGAATATTGTTGTGATCTTCTACTAGATTTATATCAGGCTTGGGTATCCTGGATAACGTGTCGGCATTTACATTTTTCGCTCCTTCTTTGTATCTTATCGTGTAGTTGAACTCAGAGAGCCTTAGTCTCCATCTGACAATTTTAGAATTTGGTTCTTTAATCGAGAAAAGCCAGGTTAAGGTTCTATGGTCCGTTTCTATAATGAATTTTCTTAGAAATAGATAGGGCCGAAAGTATTTTGTAGCCCATACAATTGCTAGTAGTTCCTTTTCGATGGTGCTATAGTTGATCTCATGTTCATTCAAGGTACGGCTAGCGTAGCTAAGTGGTCATCCTTCTTGTGACAGGACGGCACCAAGAGCATAATTACTTGCATGCGTTGTTAACACAAATGTTTTCTTGAAGTCAGGATAAGCCAGAATTGGTTCGTTAATAAGAAGAGTCTTTATGGTTTCAAAGGCATGAATATATTTGGGATCGTGAATATTCAGTTGAGCGTCTTTCTTTACATTTTTGGTCATAGGTTTTATTATTTTTGAATAATCTTTAATAAATTTCCTGTAATACCCAGCAAGACCAAGGAATTGCCTTATTTGTTTTTGGGGATCGGGAATTTTTGGACGCACTCCACTTTTTGTGGATTAGGTTTAATACCATCTTGTGTGAATACATGTCCAAGGAAAGCAGTTTCCTGCAAAGATGTGGAAAAAATTATTACGTCATCTAAGTATACTAAACATATTTTGTTTATGTAATCTGAGAGTACGTTATTCATCATTCTCTGAAAAGTTGCAGGAGCAGTCTTAAGACCAATGGCATCGGCAAGAATTCGTAATGCCCTCCTTCTACACTGAAGGCTGTTTTGTGGATATCGTTTTCCGTTATTTCTATCTGATAAAATCCCTTCGCTAGATCTAGCGTTGTGGAATATTGGCATCTACCAAGTTTTTCCAATATTTCATCGATGTTTGGAATTGGATACTTATCATCGATCGTAACTTCGTTTAGTTTACGATAATCGATGACAAGTCTCCATTTCGATTTTCCACTTGCGTCCATTTTCTTTGGCACTATGCACACTGGTGCCGTATAAGGAGATTTGCTAGGCCTTATTATATTTTTTTGTAACATTTCCTCGATTTGTCGACGCACTTCATCCTTATCAACGTACGGATATCTGTAGGTTTTTGCGACAATAAGGATATTATTTGTGGTTCGTATTTCGTGCTTGATAGTATTGGTAAACGTTAAATCAGAATCTTCATTATAAAATATATATGAAAAATGATTTATAATTGGCATCATTTTTTGTTTTTCTTCCTCGTTAAGATGGTCTTTTCTTATTTGGCTAGAAATGTGAAAACGTTCTCTTGGTTCGCTTTCAATTATGTTAAAATTTTCAGTGGTAACGGGAGTGGTTTCTTGGGTTGCGAACTTAAACCACACGGGGCGGTCATCTAGTATCTTTACTAGGGCCAGCATTTTTGAGTCTTCTACATTGAAAATACCTTCTTCTAGTTTGACCATCTCATCTTTGGAGGTCTTTCCGGAGAAGTGTACTAGGCCATTTTCTTGGTTTATGGGCACGGGTACTTCAAAGTATCCAGCCTTATTGAAAAGACAGCATTGTTTTTCCTCTTCAAGTTCAAAGAGGATTGGCATAATCTTTTCAGCGGCATGTAAAATTTGTTTCTTATAGTCGATAATTATGTCTAGTTGTTGCAATCTCCTAATTCTTCAAAGAGGGGGATTCTTACTTTTTCGTGAATATCAATTATTAGTGTTTGGGATTTCAATTCACCATTTTGGGTGACAAAGACCAGGATTGGTAATTGAATGGGTGGCTCCTGTGTCAATAATAAATTTCAAGGGTTTAATTTTTGTTTTCAGGATTATATATGGTAATCTCCGTCCGAGGCCTGTGCTAGAACATTTTCTGCCACTTCTGTCTTATTGATATCCTCGGTTCTGGTGTCGCTTGTCGCTCGAAATATCGGGATTGTCCAAAGTCGTTGGAATTATAAAAACTCTGGGCTTCGTTTGGATTTTGTCTATAATTAGGATCGTGGGGTCGATTCCGTCGTTTATTCTGTTGGTTGTTGCTATGATTATTATTATTAAATCTACCATATTATTGATATTATTATTAATAGGAGCTCTGTTATTATTGTAATTATTATTGCTGTTGCTATTATTGTTGTTGCTGTTGTTGTTACTAAATCTACTGATGTTATTATTCTCGCTACTATTATTGTTACTATTATTGTTTGACCTATTACTAATATTATTATTATTATTATTGTTATTATGATTATAAGGTCTATTGTAGTTATTATTATTGTTGCGATTATTATGATACTTTGATTATTTTCCGTGTGGTAGATTTGACCATTTGAGCCATATTATGCATATCCTGCAGTAAACAGTATATCCATGGCTGATTCAAGGGATTCAGGATTCGTACAAAATAAAATGGTTTTCATGGGTTCTGGGAGTTTATTTTTGAATAGATTGAGAGCAGTCCGCATATTATTGCGGGCACATTCATCGGTGGCATTTCCAGTACCTAGTACTATTAAAGTTTTAATGTTCAGCCTCCTTAGTTTACTTTTAATTTCATTGTAAAATTCAATGGTGTTAGTTTTAAATGTCACGCCGCGTAAATTGTCGTATAGTTCGTCCACGTTTAGTCGGTCACCAAAGTTGTTCTAAAGAATCTGTTTTATGTCTTGCCAAAGGGTAGCATGGCAGTTAATTTCTATTGTCACGTTGGCTCGACCCTTTGATTTACTTTCAATAACATGGCTGAAAAGTAGTTGTGACGCTTCATTATAAGCTTGTAATATGGGTATAACCCTATCTACAAGGTTTATGAAATTTTGCAGGTTTTCGCATCTGCCGTCGACTTCAGGGAGACTATATAAATATTTTAAGGGATCAATTTGAATAGCGGGGGCTCCTTCGGCGTTCGCCATTTTGAAAGAAAAAGGGAAAAAAACTTTCGAAGTTTTCGCAATTCCACACCAACCTTACAAACCTTTATCACAATTTTAGTATTGTTTCGCAGTTGATTTTGGGGCAGATATTATTTCCGTGCGAGTCAATGTACATGTATAAATTTGCAAATACTCAAACATACACATGCATTTATTCGCGTATATGGCTTTAAATGTAGCGATAATTTGAGAGCAAAAGGTAAAATGAAATTCTTAGGAAAGAAAATTTCTAATCGGGTGAATATATAAAAATTTAAGTATGTTTGGATATTTAAACGTATACATGCATATTTTATATATGATAGTTCATAAAAATACTTGTACTATATAAAAATTGAATGATTAAGTAATTAATGGTTGTCTACTTGCTTTGCTGTTTACTGATGATCAGAAAATTTTCTCGTTCGTTAGATAGGTGATGTTTTTCACTGTTTGTTCTACTTGTGCACTTTTATTGTTATGTTGTTTTTTTTTTGTTGTTATATTTTTGTTATATATTTTTTTCCACTTCCTTCTCTTTAAATATATATATATATATATGTATACGTTTTACACTGTTTGTTGCACTTATGCGCTTTTGCGTTTACATGTGAGTTATATAAAAAAAACTTTCCACTTTTTGGTAAATTTTTTTTCCACTGTTAGTTGCTGATTATTATTATTGTTAATTATCTCCTTTCACTTCCTCATCATTGATAAGCAATAACACTAAATAGTTCACTCTGAATCGCACTAAAGTTTTTTTTTTTTCAAAAGCACTGTTTGCACTTCTTTAGTCCTGTTCGAAGGATTCGTATCGGCGAATAATACTTTCCTCCTCTTGGGGAATAGTTCGGTTAACGCACGGACACGACGTGATACGCTTTTTAAGATTTTTAATAAAATCAAGTGAACTTTCATTCAGCGCATCCTACCGACTGCGGCATTTTTATTCTTCGCGAATCAAAATATAAAAAAAATAAAAAATACACGATTTAATTTTATCATTAAACTTTTATTTATCATTAAACAGTAATTTAGATAATACTCTAGTTACATTTTTACATGAAGAAAAAAACCGCACGGTATCTTTACCGTATGCCCGAACCGAAAGAGTACCCCAATGCAATCACATTGGGTTGACAGGGATTAGGACTTTTCCGTACTCTGTAGTTGAAAATTACTGACTGCCACCAGTTTCTTCAACAGATTTAATTTATATCTTTTTTCTGCTGATTGCAGTAATAAGTTCTTGCTAATTATTGTAATAGAATATTTAGAAGGAGTCATATGACCTGTGCAAAGATATAATTCTATGAAAAGGAATGCGCGTGGCGGATATGCAATCTTAAGCGAAATTCTAATAAGGAGAAAAATGCTCGTGGGAAATGCATTGTATGAAATATTATCATAATTACAATAATTAAATCTGTCCCCAAACTTATAATGTTATCTGTTTTAGTTTTAAGTAAAATAGTGTCGATAGTATTTTCATTTTCAATCTGTTTTACGTATAAATCTTCAATTTTAAAGTTGGGAATGGTATTGTTATCTTTTATAGATTTTATAAATTGCGGGAGTACAATTTTGTCATAAGCTTTAGAGAAGTAATTAGAATAGGTATTATTTTGGATTCTCATTTGACAATTCTCGTATTTCACTATAAAAGATCCTTTTATTTTTACTATGTCTTTATTACAATTATGTTCTATTTCTCTATAAAAATGTTTAAAAATTAAAATTCCAGGTGTGATTTCTTTGATTTCTTCTTGGTCAAATCTCTCTGTTTTGCAAGTAGTTTCTCCTGGTTCAAGGATACTCTTAATACATGCATCTTTTATTTCTTTTAAATTATTTCTTAAATCATTCTCAATGTTTACATCATATTATACATCATATTATCTTATTATTAATATCTGTTAGGATTGTATTGTATTTTATTGACAAAGATCTATTCTGGAAGGTTGGAATTGGTTCTAGGGCAATTTTGGTCAAAGTTTCTTGAGAATATTTCGGAATAGCCAAAATTATAGTAATAATTTTATCGTTTGACGAAACAGCCGTTTTTATGTTTAGATATTGATCGAAATCGTCTATTAAGTCAAGTTCTGTCTTTGTAAGTATGTTCCGCGTGATCAGACCTAATTTACTTGATAATATTATCTGTTCGATGTCAGTTAAGTGGTTTCGTAACAAGGATATATCGTTGTCGATTTGATGTACTTGCTGAAGGCAACTAATTTCATCTCTAAGGGTTGCTATGCTGTTTTGGTTAAAATCTCGAAATTAATAAATTTCGAGATTTTAACCAAACCAGCTTATAATGATTTTAACCAAATAGTTAGTTATTAATGATTGTTGAGTATTTATGTGTAGGGTTATATTTTTTATTTGAGCCGAAAGAAAGTTATTAGTAGTTAAAGTTCTTTTAAATTCATTAACAAGTTGCTTTTCATTGCTGGAAATATTTCTCATAGAGGTTTCGATGTTTGTCCTGTCGTCATCGTTCATAGTTCCAGTGACGTATTTTAGTCCTTTGCCTAAAATGTTCATTAGTCCGCGTCTATGCCTTGAGTGAGGGGTTAAATTATTAATTTTTGTTTCTACTTATTCGAGACTTTTATTAATAATTTGTCTAATCGATTTTCATTCGGTTGTTGACACTGATAGCGTATTGATATTTTGTCGAATAAGTTCTAACGTTCGTTCATATTCTGAAGTGTTGATGGTGTGTAGCACGTTGTTGTAGAAGTCAATGGGTCTTACGTCGCCTAATTTGATTGGTATATATCCATTGTTAATGTTGAGGTCTTGGAAGTATATTTTCTGTGCAGTTATTATGGTCCAGATGGCTATTGTCAGTAGTAGTAACATTTTCCTGGAGGAATGATGAAGTATGAGATTTAATTACTAGAAGATGGTTGGGGTATCGAAGGAGAATTTTTCTTCTTTTTCTTTTTAAGTTTGATTTTATTGTTGGGTGGTCTAAATTTTGATATTTCTTCCTGGTTTTCACGTGAGTGCGAAAATATTTGTTTTGATTGTCTTTATCGATAATGTGGTCTTCATCTATTTTTTTAGAATTAATTTTCCTGAATTTTGAATGATTTTTACCTCCTCTGATTTCTTTAATAAAGTTCGGTACTGTCTCAACTTCAATGTTAATTTCGATTTTGGTTAAGTTTGTTTATGGTTTAGAGTTTCTTTTGTAACATGGTCTCGTATATAGAAGTATATTCATCTTGGCGGATTTTGCCATTGATAAAGTCAATTGGTTTTCTATTTGTAGAAGAATGTATGGTGTTGTTATAAAAGGAAATAATTTTGAGGATTTTTTCTTCTACCGTTCCCTGATTATTTACGGGATCATGTTTGAGGAGGCGAATGTGTTCGTTGATGATATTATGGAGTCTTTCCACATCTGCGTTGGATGTGTGATTACTGTTAGATGTGTAATGAATTTCCACATTTTCATTTGAGAGGTAGTCTCTTAAGGCGATTGCCTTGAATCCTATTTCATTATCGACTATAATTTTCTTCACCGTGCCAAACTAGCTGAAATAGTACGCAAGTCCTCTTTTAAACTCTGTCCATGTTCTTCCAAGGATTATTATTGCACATGCGTGCTTAGAGAATTTGTCGATTATTGTAAGGAACAGAAACTTTTCTAGGGTGTAAAGCACATCAACGTGAATTATTTCTTTAGGCTTTTGTGGGGTTTCAGTAATTTTTAATAAAGGTTTAGGAGGATTTCGAACATATTTTTCGCAATTGTTAATAAAGGTTGTAACTCGGTCGTTTAATTTCGGGCAGTAATACTTTAATTTTATTTCTTTTGTGATTTCTTCGATTCCTCGGTGGTTATTTTTCCTCGGTGTTATTAGATGTTCTTGCTCGATAATTTGAGCTAATTTTTCTTCGCCCGTTACATCTTCTAAAAGAACGTTATATCTGATGATTTTTTTTTCTGAATTTACCAGTAGTGACGAAATTATTGTTAAATGCAGTATTAATGGTTTGAAAGAAGTCTTCGCTTTCGTTGAGTACAGCATTTAAACCATTAGGATTAAAGTGGTTTTTCAAAAATGTTATTGCATCCTGATTGTCTAGTTGTTTGGCGTTAATTGTAGTCCTGTTTTTGTCGAAAACTTTTTCTTTCTTTATTCTTAGCGATCTTGAATCTGATTTGTTGATAATGATCTGATACTTAAACACATTGATACAAGAATTACTCATTGGAATATTGTTGTGATCTTCTACTAGATTTATATCAGGCTTGGGTATCCTGGATAACGTGTCGGCATTTACATTTTTCGCTCCTTCTTTGTATCTTATCGTGTAGTCGAATTCAGAGAGCCTTAGTCTCCATCTGACAATTTTAGAATTTGGTTCTTTAATCGAGAAAAGCCAGGTTAAGGTTCTATGGTCCGTTTCTATAATGAATTTTCTTAGAAATAGATAGGGCCGAAAGTATTTTGTAGCCCATACAATTGCTAGTAGTTCCTTTTCGATGGTGCTATAGTTGATCTCATGTTCATTCAAGGTACGGCTAGCGTAGCTAAGTGGTCATCCTTCTTGTGACAGGACGGCACCAAGAGCATAATTACTTGCATGCGTTGTTAACACAAATGATTTCTTGAAGTCAGGATAAGCCAGAATTGGTTCGTTAATAAGAAGAGTCTTTATGGTTTCAAAGGCATGAATATATTCGGGATCGTGAATATTCAGTTGAGCGTCTTTCTTTACATTTTTAGTCATAGGTTTTATTATTTTTGAATAATCTTTAATAAATTTCCTGTAATACCCAGCAAGACCAAGGAATTGCCTTATTTGTTTTTGGGGATCGGGAATTTTTGGACGCACTCCACTTTTTGTGGATTAGGTTTAATACCATCTTGTGTGAATACATGTCCAAGGAAAGCAGTTTCCTGCAAAGATGTGGAAAAAATTATTACGTCATCTAAGTATACTAAACATATTTTGTTTATGTAATCTGAGAGTACGTTATTCATCATTCTCTGAAAAGTTGCAGGAGCAGTCTTAAGACCAATGGCATCGGCAAGAATTCGTAATGCCCTCCTTCTACACTGAAGGCTGTTTTGTGGATATCGTTTTCCGTTATTTCTATCTGATAAAATCCCTTCGCTAGATCTAGCGTTGTGGAATATTGGCATCTACCAAGTTTTTCCAATATTTCATCGATGTTTGGAATTGGATACTTATCATCGATCGTAACTTCGTTTAGTTTACGATAATCGATGACAAGTCTCCATTTCGATTTTCCACTTGCGTCCATTTTCTTTGGCACTATGCACACTGGTGCCGTATAAGGAGATTTGCTAGGCCTTATTATATTTTTTTGTAACATTTCCTCGATTTGTCGACGCACTTCATCCTTATCAACGTACGGATATCTGTAGGTTTTTGCGACAGTAAGGATATTATTTGTGGTTCGTATTTCGTACTTGATAGTATTGGTAAACGTTAAATCAGAATCTTCATTATAAAATATATATGAAAAATGATTTATAATTGGCATCATTTTTTGTTTTTCTTCCTCGTTAAGATGGTCTTTTCTTATTTGGCTAGAAATGTGAAAACGTTCTCTTGGTTCGCTTTCAATTATGTTAAAATTTTCAGTGGTAACGGGAGTGGTTTCTTGGGTTGCGAACTTAAACCACACGGGGCGGTCATCTAGTATCTTTACTAGGGCCAGCATTTTTGAGTCTTCTACATTGAAAATACCTTCTTCTAGTTTGACCATCTCATCTTTGGAGGTCTTTCCGGAGAAGTGTACTAGGCCATTTTCTTGGTTTATGGGCACGGGTACTTCAAAGTATCCAGCCTTATTGAAAAGACAGCATTGTTTTTCCTCTTCAAGTTCAAAGAGGATTGGCATAATCTTTTCAGCGGCATGTAAAATTTGTTTCTTATAGTCGATAATTATGTCTAGTTGTTGCAATCTCCTAATTCTTCAAAGAGGGGGATTCTTACTTTTTCGTGAATATCAATTATTAGTGTTTGGGATTTCAATTCACCATTTTGGGTGACAAAGACCAGGATTGGTAATTGAATGGGTGGCTCCTGTGTCAATAATAAATTTCAAGGGTTTAATTTTTGTTTTCAGGATTATATATGGTAATATCCGTCCGAGGCCTGTGCTAGAACATTTTCTGCCACTTCTGTCTTATTAATATCCTCGGTTCTGGTGTCGGTTGTCGCTCGAAATATCGGGATTGTCCAAAGTCGTTGGAATTATAAAAACTCTGGGCTTCGTTTGGATTTTGTCTATAATTAGGATCGTGGGGTCGATTCCGTCGTTTATTCTGTTGGTTGTTGCTATGATTATTATTATTAAATCTACCATATTATTGATATTATTATTAATAGGAGCTCTGTTATTATTGTAATTATTATTGCTGTTGCTATTATTGTTGTTGCTGTTGTTGTTACTAAATCTACTGATGTTATTATTCTCGCTACTATTATTGTTACTATTATTGTTTGACCTATTACTAATATTATTATTATTATTATTGTTATTATGATTATAAGGTCTATTGTAGTTATTATTATTGTTGCGATTATTATGATACTTTGATTATTTTCCGTGTGGTAGATTTGACCATTTGAGCCATATTATGCATATCCTGCAGTAAACAGTATATCCATGGCTGATTCAAGGGATTCAGGACTCGTACAAAATAAAATGGTTTTCATGGGTTCTGGGAGTTTATTTTTGAATAGATTGAGAGCAGTCCGCATATTATTGCGGGCACATTCATTGGTGGCATTTCCAGTACCTAGTACTATTAAAGTTTTAATGTTCAGCCTCCTTAGTTTACTTTTAATTTCATTGTAAAATTCAATGGTGTTAGTTTTAAATGTCACGCCGCGTAAATTGTCGTATAGTTCGTCCACGTTTAATCGGTCACCAAAGTTGTTCTAAAGAATCTGTTTTATGTCTTGCCAAAGGGTAGCATGGCAGTTAATTTCTATTGTCTCGTTGGCTCGACCCTTTAATTTACTTTCAATAACATGGCTGAAAAGTAGTTGTGACGCTTCATTATAAGCTTGTAATATGGGTATAACCCTATCTACAAGGTTTATGAAATTTTGCAGGTTTTCGCATCTGCCGTCGACTTCAGGGAGACTATGTAAATATTTTAAGGGATCAATTTGAATAGCGGGGGCTCCTTCGGCGTTCGCCATTTTGAAAGAAAAAGGGAAAAAAACTTTCGAAGTTTTCGCAATTCCACACCAACCTTACAAACCTTTATCACAATTTTAGTATTGTTTCGCAGTTGATTTTGGGGCAGATATTATTTCCGTGCGAGTCAATGTACATGTATAAATTTGCAAATACTCAAACATACACATGCATTTATTCGCGTATATGCCTTTAAATGTAGCGATAATTTGAGAGCAAAAGGTAAAATGAAATTCTTAGGAAAGAAAATTTCTAATCGGGTGAATATATAAAAATTTAAGTATGTTTGAATATTTAAACGTATACATGCATAGTTTATATATGATAGTTCATAAAAATACTTATACTATATAAAAATTGAATGATTAAGTAATTAATGGTTGTCTACTTGCTTTGCTGTTTACTGATGATCAGAAAATTTTCTCGTTCGTTAGATAGGTGATGTTTTTCACTGTTTGTTGTACTTGTGCACTTTTATTGTTATGTTGTTGTTTTTTTTTTGTTGTTATATTTTTGTTATATATTTTTTTCCACTTCCTTCTCTTTAAATATATATATATATATATACGTTTTACACTGTTTGTTGCACTTATGCGCTTTTGCGGTTACATGTGAATTATATAAAAAAAAATCAGCGCATCCTACCGACTGCGGCATTTTTATTCTTCGCAGGATCAAAATATAAAAAAAAAAATAAAACATATACACGATTAAATTTTATCATTAAACTTTTATTTATCATTAAACAGTAATTTAGATAATACTCTAGTTACATTTTTACAAGAAGAAAAAAACCGCACGGTATCTTTACCGTATGCCCGAGCCGAAAGAGTACCCTTGGGTTGAGAGTCACATTGGGTTGACAGGGATTAGGACTTTTCCGTACTCTGTAGTTGAAAATTACTGACTGCCACCAGTTTCTTCAACAGATTTAATTTATATCTTTTTTCTGCTGATTGCAGTAATAAGTTCTTGCTAATTATTGTAATAGAATATTTAGAAGGTGTCATATGACCTGTGCAAAGATATAATTATATGAAAAGGAATGCGCGTGGCGGATATGCAATCTTAAGCGAAATTCTAATAAGGAGAAAAATGCTCGAGGGAAATGCATTGAATGCAGTTGCATATAAATGTATGTGGAATAGATTTACGGAAGAATTTCGGACTAAGAATTTTAGCGTAGTTCGAATAAAGGGAATTTAATAGGGTGTACTGTAACATCTAATATCAAATAAACTACTCCCTTCTTTTAGTGGTCCATTCATCGTAAAGAAAATATTGCCGAAGGATAGATATATCGTGAATGATATGCAAGGATCGTGTGGCAGAAGGGGAGCGAACTATGAGCGAGTAGTAGCGGTGGATCGTATGAAACTCTGGTGTGACTCAGGCGGAGTATCTGATGAATCTGAAAACGAAAGTGGAGACAATGAGGGTACGATGTGATGGAGTAGATGGAGTAGAACATGAACTCGGGACGAGTTTAAATCAGGATGGCCGAATGTAAAATCAAATGTGCCGATACGAAAAAGGTTGGTCGAATTTTTGAGGTAATGGGTGTTGTCCGTAGGTTTGTTTGCATAGGATGAATGCGCTGGCAGATTTTGAGCGAAGATGGGTTTTTTTATGCGTTAAAGGAATTAGAGTTGTGCATGGGTGGTCGGTGTGGACCCGTATCTGCGGTGGCAGGTATGAGGAAGTTATGGTTTCCAGGAAGAATGTGTTGCGGGTATTGCGTCTTGCATGAAATTGTGATTGGCATTTCGAGTGAAGTGCTTGGCGAATACAGAGGTGAGCCCAGGAACAAAATTAGAGGGTGAGTGTTTTCACTGAGTGTGTTGTGTGGGGTGTATTGTTGTGATTTTAGTTGGGGAAGGTAGAGGATGGTGGTCGTCTCGTAAAGATATGCGATTAGTAAGATTATATTGTCGATTAGATGTTTGAGGGTGAGCGTTTCCTCCTCATTGGCCTGTGGAGGTGGGTCCTCCTCGTCAGCCCTGGAGGCTAGAGGATGGGTTTTTTTCCCCTGGCCTGAGAGACGGGTGTTCCTCTCCAACGTATCATGGTGTCGCTGAGCGGTTTTCCTCAACGAATTTGGTTAATAAATTCGATGTAATATAATTTGTATGAGACGATCGCTACTTTCCACTAGTTGACAGAATTATCCACCGCATACTCAGGGGTGTCCCCTTTTGTGTTTTTTTGAGGTCAGTGCAATTCAGTCGTCGCCATTCCATCATCTCTGTCCGTGCGTTATTTAAAATTTACACATGGGAAAATAAAAAGAAGTGGGTAAATAAAGCTTTTTGATATGGCTTATTACGGCAGTGTTTAATATATATATATTTTTATGTTTACATTTTACAGAACAATGTACAATTATGATTTACATACGGAAATATGGCTCCAAATTGATAAGAGTTGTATTCCTGTACGCCAAGGTGGATATTTTATTTAGCGATTGTATTTGTAACGCAGTGCCCGGTGTTTTAATTCAAGTCACAGACAAATGCTGACGGCCGGCTGCTATTATTAAGTCCGTTGTGGCAAACAGATCCATGTGGTTGTGGGATTTTAATACATATGAATGAGAGCAGGCAATATTAGGTACGAATCGAATTTTTTTTTCTCATCTTCCTACTTTCTTGTAGGTGGTATTGGGTATAGTGCTGTGCACATTAGCCAGCGTTTTTCGATCTCAATGCTCTAAGGCTGATTATTGTTCATGTCCTTTTGGGGTCACTATAATTCAATTTCGGCCAGCTTGTTCGTTTATTATTATTACATTTGTTTTGGTTGGTTAGTGAGATTACCCGGCTAAGAATATTATCTTGGTTAAAATTAACTGTTGGTGGCGATTGAGAGTTGAACATTTTTTCTAAGGAGGAAACTTTTTTAACCAATGACAGTTTGTTTCTTAAATTATCCAAGTTAGAGTATTTGATGTTTCTAGTTCATTGCGACTATTACACCATCTGCAATGGTTCTGCTATGTTCCACGTATTTGTGTTCGCTTTCTTTAGCCTTGTCTTGTTGTACGCTCTGTTTGTCAGTCTCCTGCAAATTTTTTTAATGTCATTTCTGTATGCATTCTCTTTTGTAATGGAAATATGGTTTTTAATCGAATATCAGATTTCTAACAATGAACAATATTTAGATTCGTCGTACTTTCCTTGCACTCCGTTATCCATTATTCATTTACTTTTTCTAGCTTTCTTTGCCGCAGTATTGGTGAAATTCAGAGTTTTCCACTCGCAGTTTCTTGGAATCCAGTAGAAGACGAATTTTAAGTCGCTATTTTATTTGAAGTATTTTCTCATTTTGGGGGGATGTATTTAATGTTTTCATTGTATGCTATTTCTTGCATGCAGTGTTGTGAGCATGTGAATATGATGATATTTTTAGCATTCTTTGTGATATGTTCTGTAATGACTAGATATGTTGCCATGATTTCTGCATTATTGACCAAGTAGTTGTTGTTGAATTTGTTGAGTCTATTGGTTCTGTGTTTAGTTGATGAGTAGCGCATCCTGTGCCAAGGAGATTTTTAGCTGCATCCATGCAAAATATTTCACGCTTATCAATTAATGAGTTTACTGTTGCGGATATAGAATTTGTGAGATAGTTGTGATCGAGTAGAGGCATGTTGTGTATGAAGTTGTTGCGCTGGAAGAAGACGTTCTTTAGAGTTTCATTTATTTGTACCAAACAGGTATTGTTGAATAGATCTAGATATTTCCTGTGCATTATTGTGTAGTTGAAACTGATTTTTTCTGCAAGTAGTTTTCTGAATCCTGAATTTTCTGAAAGTTTTTGAGTATTGTTTTGGCCGTAAGTAAACAGGCTCTCAATTCGAATGGGGTTCTTGTTTTGGCCGTAAATAAACAGGCTCTTAGTTCAAATGGGGGTTTTCGTGATTTAGCCACAGATGAAGTTCTTTCGCGGTGCTTCAGAAGTAGGAAAAACTGTCATGTAAATTGTGAACGGTTTCTGAAATGTTTCATCCCATACTAATTAAGCTAAATTAGTATAGGATAAATTAGTATAGGATACTAATTTCGTTGATGATTTTATGGAATTTGTGAATGCATATATCGAAAAGTATAGGACTTATTACATCTCCTTGTGGGAGTCCATTTTTTATTTCTATTGAACGTTTTTCAAAAATAAGGATTCTTCGTTTGAGGGTAATTTATATCCAGTTAACATAGGGTGCTGTGATGTTGAAATTTTAAGAGCTTGGATTATCGATTTCATGTCCACTCATATGCATTCGAAATATCACAGGTTATTCCCATGTAAATAATTTGTTTGTTTCTGGCTGTTTTATGGAGTAATTTGTTGATGGAGAGAGTTACTGATTTCCCCTGTCTATAAGCGAAACTGTTATCACTTATCTATGAATGTGGTTATTCTGGCTTTAATGACTACTATATTATTACCATGCTGTACTATATCCAATTTTATGTGGGCCTGGTGATGTTTTAGTTGAGTGGGTTCTAAGTTATTTATTATTGTGAAGACCTTTGGAGGTATTGTGACTGAGTCATAAATGGAGAGATTTTATCTTTTGCTGCAGTCCGTTTGCTTTTGATCATTTCGAGGGATGTGGGGTTATTGCTGGACACCGAATGTGTCCTTCCTGTAAAAATATTGTTTGATTTAAAGTTATTGATAAGCTTCCAGAAATCATTGCTATTCGGGTTTAGGTTGAGATCATTGAATTTACTTCCGTGAATTTCTTTCCGCGTCAAGTTTGCTTCCCACAGCTTTTTATAGTTTGTGGAGTTTTTCAGTTTGGCACAGTTTTTCCAAAATTTTCTTTAGCTGTCCAACGTTTTTTCAGTTGTTTGTTCCATGATGGTTTTGGCGTGTATTTTAAGTTTGAGTTAATGACTTCGTTATTTATGAGAGTCCAGTTGAAGTAGCGAAGGGCTTCATGTAGGTCTTTGGGTAAAACGGGGTTGTCTAGTCGTATTTGAATTGTAAATGGTGCAGGTAGTATTAGAGGTCATGTGGCTTATGCTTATTTCTATAATTAGTGTAATCCTCAATTTTTCAAATTTGCGTGTTAGCATCTCTCCAACTGCTGTTTCACTATTAAAGTTGGACAGTGTAATATCTATATTTGATGCGCAAATTTTCCTCAAGTTGCTGTTTTAGCTCAATTTTGATTGTTTTAGCTCAACCTCCTTCGTTTTTTTCTGTGTTTATATTCGATCTAGTAATTATTTACGTTACGGATATTTTTGCCCTCTGAGGTCCACGTCTCTTGGAGGAGCGCTATATCAGTATTTAAGAAATTTAAAGCTTTTTCTAGGGTAGATTTATTTTTAATCATACGTTGTATATTTAGTTGTAAAAAAAATTATTTTGTTCGTGGTTCTCGAGCTCATGTGTTCTTTGATGTATTAGTTTAGTCTATTTTGGTTTAATACTGGTCTATTGTTTGTTGTGGGTTAAAAAAAATTGAAGAAATTCGGTTAGAGATGTAGATTATTTTTGGTGTGATTAGTCTTCTATGAGGGAGTTTTTTATGGCGTTTAACAGCTGTGTTATAAGCTTTTCCAGTTCACTGGTTTTGTAGGCAAATGGGTGATTATATACTGGGATAGTGTTATTGCTGCTGTATATCTGTTCTAGTTTTGCTGAGTTTTTGACTCTGCTTTCTTTTGGTTTAGTTGCTACCGTATACAAATATGATTTTCTGAGCATTTTTTTTATTGATTGATTGACAGCGTTAGTGTTTCTGAAGTTGGAACTCAGTTTATTGTTAAGCAATGGGTTGCCTTTTAGGAGGTGAAAATTGGTGTTATAGAGAATTGCCGTCTTGGCTTCTTTTAGCGTAATGATATTTAATAAACTTATTTTGAATTCCTTTCATATCTTATCCATTTGGGCAATTCTTCTTGACCGCCGTGTGATTTTCAGCCATATAAGAAGCATAGAACTGTATGCATGTATTTTCGCGTTCTGATTTTGCAGACTAATTGCATCTCGGTAGGTTATTATAAGGTCTATTGTAGTTATTATTATTGTTGCGATTATTATGATACTTTGATTAATTTGCGTGTGGTAGATTTGACCATTTGAGCCATATTATGCATATCCTGCAGTAAACAGTATATCCATGGCTGATTCAAGGGATTCAGGATTCGTACAAAATAAAATGGTTTTCATGGGTTCTGGGAGTTTATTTTTGTATAGATTGAGAGCAGTCCGCATATTATTGCGGGCACATTCATCGATGGCATTTCCAGTACCTAGTACTATTAAAGTTTTAATGTTCAGCCTCCTTAGTTTACTTTTAATTTCATTGTAAAATTCAATGGTGTTAGTTTTAAATGTCACGCCGCGTAAATTTTCGTATAGTTCGTCCACGTTTAATCGGTCACCAAAGTTGTTCTAAAGAATCTGTTTTATGTCTTGCCAAAGGGTAGCATGGCAGTTAATTTCTATTGTCTCGTTGGCTCGACCCTTTAATTTACTTTCAATAACATGGCTGAAAAGTAGTTGTGACGCTTCATTATAAGCTTGTAATATGGGTATAACCCTATCTACAAGGTTTATGAAATTTTGCAGGTTTTCGCATCTGCCGTCGACTTCAGGGAGACTATGTAAATATTTTAAGGGATCAATTTGAATAGCGGGGGCTCCTTCGGCGTTCGCCATTTTGAAAGAAAAAGGGAAAAAAACTTTCGAAGTTTTCGCAATTCCACACCAACCTTACAAAGGATTATCACAATTTTAGTATTGTTTCGCAGTTGATTTTGGGGCAGATATTATTTCCGTGCGAGTCAATGTACATGTATAAATTTACAAATACTCAAACATACACATGCATTTATTCGCGTATATGCCTTTAAATGTAGCGATAATTTGAGAGCAAAAGGTAAAATGAAATTCTTAGGAAAGAAAATTTCTAATCGGGTGAATATATAAAAATTTAAGTATGTTTGGATATTTAAACGTATACATGCATATTTTATATATGATAGTTCATAAAAATACTTATACTATATACAAATTGAATGATTAAGTAATTAATGGTTGTCTACTTGCTTTGCTGTTTACTGATGATCAGAAAATTTTCTCGTTCGTTAGATAGGTGATGTTTTTCATTGTTTGTTGTACTTGTGCACTTTTATTGTTATGTTGTTGTTTTTTTTTTGTTGTTATATTTTTGTTATATATTTTTTTCCACTTCCTTCTCTTTAAATATATATATATATATGTATACGTTTTACACTGTTTGTTGCACTTATGCGCTTTTGCGTTTACATGTGAATTATATAAAAAAAAAATCAGCGCATCCTACCGACTGCGGCATTTTTATTCTTCGCAGGATCAAAATATAAAAAAAAAAATAAAACATATACACGATTAAATTTTATCATTAAACTTTTATTTATCATTAAACAGTAATTTAGATAATACTCTAGTTACATTTTTACAAGAAGAAAAAAACCGCACGGTATCTTTACCGTATGCCCGAACCGAAAGAGTACCCTTGGGTTGAGAGTCACATTGGGTTGACAGGGATTAGGACTTTTCCGTACTCTGTAGTTGAAAATTACTGACTGCCACCAGTTTCTTCAACAGATTTAATTTATATCTTTTTTCTGCTGATTGCAGTAATAAGTTCTTGCTAATTATTGTAATAGAATATTTAGAAGGTGTCATATGACCTGTGCAAAGATATAATTCTATGAAAAGGAATGCGCGTGGCGGATATGCAATCTTAAGCGAAATTCTAATAAGGAGAAAAATGCTCGAGGGAAATGCATTGAATGCAGTTGCATATAAATGTATGTGGAATAGATTTACGGAAGAATTTCGGACTAAGCATTTTAGCGTAGTTCGAATAAAGGGAATTTAATAGGGTGTACTGTAACATCTAATATCAAATAAACTACTCCCTTCTTTTAGTGGTCCATTCATCGTAAAGAAAATATTGCCGAATGATAGATATATCGTGAATGATATGCAAGGATCGTGTGGCAGAAGGGGAGCGAACTATGAGCGAGTAGTAGCGGTGGATCGTATGAAACTCTGGTGTGACTCAGGCGGAGTATCTGATGAATCTGAAAACGAAAGTGGAGACAATGAGGGTACGATGTGATGGAGTAGATGGAGTAGAACATGAACTCGGGACGAGTTTAAATCAGGATGGCCGAATGTAAAATCAAATGTGCCGATACGAAAAAGTTGGTCGAATTTTTGAGGTAATGGGTGTTGTCCGTAGGTTTGTTTGCATAGGATGAATGCGCTGGCAGATTTTGAGCGAAGATGGGTTTTTTTATGCGTTAAAGGAATTAGAGTTGTGCATGGGTGGTCGGTGTGGACCCGTATCTGCGGTGGCAGGTATGAGGAAGTTATGGTTTCCAGGAAGAATGTGTTGCGGGTATTGCGTCTTGCATGAAATTGTGATTGGCATTTCGAGTGAAGTGCTTGGCGAATACAGAGGTGAACCCAGGAACAAAATTAGAGGGTGAGTGTTTTCACTGAGTGTGTTGTGTGGGGTG
Organism: Stratiomys singularior; assembly: GCA_954870665.1. Classification (NCBI taxonomy): domain Eukaryota; kingdom Metazoa; phylum Arthropoda; class Insecta; order Diptera; family Stratiomyidae; genus Stratiomys; species Stratiomys singularior. Next base: position 82,928,090 of record OX940878.1, on the reverse strand, counting down.
TATTGTTGTGATTTTAGTTGGGGAAGGTAGAGGATGGTGGTCGTCTCGTAAAGATATGCGATTAGTAAGATTATATTGTCGATTAGATGTTTGAGGGTGAGCGTTTCCTCCTCATTGGCCTGTGGAGGTGGGTCCTCCTCGTCAGCCCTGGAGGCTAGAGGATGGGTTTTTTTCCCCTGGCCTGAGAGACGGGTGTTCCTCTCCAACGTATCATGGTGTCGCTGAGCGGTTTTCCTCAACGAATTTGGTTAATAAATTCGATGTAATATAATTTGTATGAGACGATCGCTACTTTCCACTAGTTGACAGAATTATCCACCGCATACTCAGGGATGTCCCCTTTTGTGTTTTTTTGAGGTCAGTGCAATTCAGTCGTCGCCATTCCATCATCTCTGTCCGTGCGTTATTTAAAATTTACACATGGGAAAATAAAAAGAAGTGGGTAAATAAAGCTTTTTGATATGGCTTATTACGGCAGTGTTTAATATATATATATTTTTATGTTTACATTTTACAGAACAATGTACAATTATGATTTACATACGGAAATATGGCTCCAAATTGATAAGAGTTGTATTCCTGTACGCCAAGGTGGATATTTTATTTAGCGATTGTATTTGTAACGCAGTGCCCGGTGTTTTAATTCAAGTCACAGACAAATGCTGACGGCCGGCTGCTATTATTAAGTCCGTTGTGGCAAACAGATCCATGTGGTTGTGGGATTTTAATACATATGAATGAGAGCAGGCAATATTAGGTACGAATCGAATTTTTTTTCTCATCTTCCTACTTTCTTGTAGGTGGTATTGGGTATAGTGCTGTGCACATTAGCCAGCGTTTTTCGATCTCAATGCTCTAAGGCTGATTATTGTTCATGTCCTTTTGGGGTCACTATAATTCAATTTCGGCTAGCTTGTTCGTTTATTATTATTACATTTGTTTTGGTTGGTTAGTGAGATTACCCGGCTAAGAATATTATCTTGGTTAAAATTAACTGTTGGTGGCGATTGAGAGTTGAACATTTTTTCTAAGGAGGAAACTTTTTTAACCAATGACAGTTTGTTTCTTAAATTATCCAAGTTAGAGTATTTGATGTTTCTAGTTCATTGCGACTATTACACCATCTGCAATGGTTCTGCTATGTTCCACGTATTTGTGTTCGCTTTCTTTAGCCTTGTCTTGTTGTACGCTCTGTTTGTCAGTCTCCTGCAAATTTTTTTAATGTCATTTCTGTATGCATTCTCTTTTGTAATGGAAATATGGTTTTTAATCGAATATCAGATTTCTAACAATGAACAATATTTAGATTCGTCGTACTTTCCTTGCACTCCGTTATCCATTATTCATTTACTTTTTCTAGCTTTCTTTGCCGCAGTATTGGTGAAATTCAGAGTTTTCCACTTGCAGTTTCTTGGAATCCAGTAGAAGACGAATTTTAAGTCGCTATTTTATTTGAAGTATTTTCTCATTTTGGGGGGATGTATTTAATGTTTTCATTGTATGCTATTTCTTGCATGCAGTGTTGTGAGCATGTGAATATGATGATATTTTTAGCATTCTTTGTGATATGTTCTGTAATGACTAGATATGTTGCCATGATTTCTGCATTATTGACCAAGTAGTTATTGTTGAATTTGTTGAGTCTATTGGTTCTGTGTTTAGTTGATGAGTAGCGCATCCTGTGCCAAGGAGATTTTTAGCTGCATCCATGCAAAATATTTCACGCTTATCAATTAATGAGTTTACTGTTGCGGATATAGAATTTGTGAGATCGTTGTGATCGAGTAGAGGCATGTTGTGTATGAAGTTGTTGCGCTGGAAGAAGACGTTCTTTAGAGTTTCATTTATTTGTACCAAACAGGTATTGTTGAATAGATCTAGATATTTCCTGTGCATTATTGTGTAGTTGAAACTGATTTTTTCTGCAAGTAGTTTTCTGAATCCTGAATTTTCTGAAAGTTTTTGAGTATTGTTTTGGCCGTAAGTAAACAGGCTCTCAATTCGAATGGGGTTCTTGTTTTGGCCGTAAATAAACAGGCTCTTAGTTCAAATGGGGGTTTTCGTGATTTAGCCACAGATGAAGTTCTTTCGCGGTGCTTCAGAAGTAGGAAAAACTGTCATGTAAATTGTGAACGGTTTCTGAAATGTTTCATCCCATACTAATTAAGCTAAATTAGTATAGGATAAATTAGTATAGGATACTAATTTCGTTGATGATTTTATGGAATTTGTGAATGCATATATCGAAAAGTATAGGACTTATTACATCTCCTTGTGGGAGTCCATTTTTTATTTCTATTGAACGTTTTTCAAAAATAAGGATTCTTCGTTTGAGGGTAATTTATATCCAGTTAACATAGGGTGCTGTGATGTTGAAATTTTAAGAGCTTGGATTATCGATTTCATGTCCACTCATATGCATTCGAAATATCACAGGTTATTCCCATGTAAATAATTTGTTTGTTTCTGGCTGTTTTATGGAGTAATTTGTTGATGGAGAGAGTTACTGATTTCCCCTGTCTATAAGCGAAACTGTTATCACTTATCTATGAATGTGGTTATTCTGGCTTTAATGACTACTATATTATTACCATGCTGTACTATATCCAATTTTATGTGGGCCTGGTGATGTTTTAGTTGAGTGGGTTCTAAGTTATTTATTATTGTGAAGACCTTTGGAGGTATTGTGACTGAGTCATAAATGGAGAGATTTTATCTTTTGCTGCAGTCCGTTTGCTTTTGATCATTTCGAGGGATGTGGGGTTATTGCTGGACACCGAATGTGTCCTTCCTGTAAAAATATTGTTTGATTTAAAGTTATTGATAAGCTTCCAGAAATCATTGCTATTCGGGTTTAGGTTGAGATCATTGAATTTACTTCCGTGAATTTCTTTCCGCGTCAAGTTTGCTTCCCACAGCTTTTTATAGTTTGTGGAGTTTTTCAGTTTGGCACAGTTTTTCCAAAATTTTCTTTAGCTGTCCAACGTTTTTTCAGTTGTTTGTTCCATGATGGTTTTGGCGTGTATTTTAAGTTTGAGTTAATGACTTCGTTATTTATGAGAGTCCAGTTGAAGTAGCGAAGGGCTTCATGTAGGTCTTTGGGTAAAACGGGGTTGTCTAGTCGTATTTGAATTGTAAATGGTGCAGGTAGTATTAGAGGTCATGTGGCTTATGCTTATTTCTATAATTAGTGTAATCCTCAATTTTTCAAATTTGCGTGTTAGCATCTCTCCAATTGCTGTTTCACTATTAAAGTTGGACAGTGTAATGTCTATATTTGATGCGCAAATTTTCCTCAAGTTGCTGTTTTAGCTCAATTTTGATTGTTTTAGCTCAACCTCCTTCGTTTTTTTCTGTGTTTATATTCGATCTAGTAATTATTTAGGTTACGGATATTTTTGCCCTCTGAGGTCCACGTCTCTTGGAGGAGCGCTATATCAGTATTTAAGAAATTTAAAGCTTTTTCTAGGGTAGATTTATTTTTAATCATACGTTGTATATTTAGTTGTAAAAAAAATTATTTTGTTCGTGGTTCTCGAGCTCATGTGTTCTTTGATGTATTAGTTTAGTCTATTTTGGTTTAATACTGGTCTATTGTTTGTTGTGGGTTAAAAAAAATTGAAGAAATTCGGTTAGAGATGTAGATTATTTTTGGTGTGATTAGTCTTCTATGAGGGAGTTTTTTATGGCGTTTAACAGCTGTGTTATAAGCTTTTCCAGTTCACTGGTTTTGTAGGCAAATGAGTGATTATATACTGGGATAGTGTTATTGCTGCTGTATATCTGTTCTAGTTTTGCTGAGTTTTTGACTCTGCTTTCTTTTGGTTTAGTTGCTACCATATATAAATATGATTTTCTGAGCATTTTTTTTATTGATTGATTGACAGCGTTAGTGTTTCTGAAGTTGGAACTCAGTTTATTGTTAAGCAATGGGTTGCCTTTTAGGAGGTGAAAATTGGTGTTATAGAGAATTGCCGTCTTGGCTTCTTTTAGCGTAATGATATTTAATAAACTTATTTTGAATTCCTTTCATATCTTATCCATTTGGGCAATTCTTCTTGACCGCCGTGTGATTTTCAGCCATATAAGAAGCATAGAACTGTATGCATGTATTTTCGCGTTCTGATTTTGCAGACTAATTGCATCTCGGTAGGTTATTATAAGGTCTATTGTAGTTATTATTATTGTTGCGATTATTATGATACTTTGATTATTTTCCGTGTGGTAGATTTGACCATTTGAGCCATATTATGCATATCCTGCAGTAAACAGTATATCCATGGCTGATTCAAGGGATTCAGGATTCGTACAAAATAAAATGGTTTTCATGGGTTCTGGGAGTTTATTTTTGAATAGATTGAGAGCAGTCCGCATATTATTGCGGGCACATTCATCGATGGCATTTCCAATACCTAGTACTATTAAAGTTTTAATGTTCAGCCTCCTTAGTTTACTTTTAATTTCATTGTAAAATTCAATGGTGTTAGTTTTAAATGTCACGCCGCGTAAATTTTCGTATAGTTCGTCCACGTTTAATCGGTCACCAAAGTTGTTCTAAAGAATCTGTTTTATGTCTTGCCAAAGGGTAGCATGGCAGTTAATTTCTATTGTCTCGTTGGCTCGACCCTTTAATTTACTTTCAATAACATGGCTGAAAAGTAGTTGTGACGCTTCATTATAAGCTTGTAATATGGGTATAACCCTATCTACAAGGTTTATGAAATTTTGCAGGTTTTCGCATCTGCCGTCGACTTCAGGGAGACTATGTAAATATTTTAAGGGATCAATTTGAATAGCGGGGGCTCCTTCGGCGTTCGCCATTTTGAAAGAAAAAGGGAAAAAAACTTTCGAAGTTTTCGCAATTCCACACCAACCTTACAAAGGATTATCACAATTTTAGTATTGTTTCGCAGTTGATTTTGGGGCAGATATTATTTCCGTGCGAGTCAATGTACATGTATAAATTTACAAATACTCAAACATACACATGCATTTATTCGCGTATATGCCTTTAAATGTAGCGATAATTTGAGAGCAAAAGGTAAAATGAAATTCTTAGGAAAGAAAATTTCTAATCGGGTGAATACATAAAAATTTAAGTATGTTTGGATATTTAAACGTATACATGCATATTTTATATATGATAGTTCATAAAAATACTTATACTATATACAAATTGAATGATTAAGTAATTAATGGTTGTCTACTTGCTTTGCTGTTTACTGATGATCAGAAAATTTTCTCGTTCGTTAGATAGGTGATGTTTGTTGTTTGTTGTACTTGTGCACTTTTATTGTTATGTTGTTGTTTTTTTTTTTTTGTTGTTATATTTTTGTTATATATTTTTTTCCACTTCCTTCTCTTTAAATATATATATATATATGTATACGTTTTACACTGTTTGTTGCACTTATGCGCTTTTGCGTTTACATGTGAATTATATAAAAAAAAATCAGCGCATCCTACCGACTGCGGCATTTTTATTCTTCGCAGGATCAAAATATAAAAAAAAAAATAAAACATATACACGATTAAATTTTATCATTAAACTTTTATTTATCATTAAACAGTAATTTAGATAATACTCTAGTTACATTTTTACAAGAAGAAAAAAACCGCACGGTATCTTTACCGTATGCCCGAACCGAAAGAGTACCCTTGGGTTGAGAGTCACATTGGGTTGACAGGGATTAGGACTTTTCCGTACTCTGTAGTTGAAAATTACTGACTGCCACCAGTTTCTTCAACAGATTTAATTTATATCTTTTTTCTGCTGATTGCAGTAATAAGTTCTTGCTAATTATTGTAATAGAATATTTAGAAGGTGTCATATGACCTGTGCAAAGATATAATTCTATGAAAAGGAATGCGCGTGGCGGATATGCAATCTTAAGCGAAATTCTAATAAGGAGAAAAATGCTCGAGGGAAATGCATTGAATGCAGTTGCATATAAATGTATGTGGAATAGATTTACGGAAGAATTTCGGACTAAGCATTTTAGCGTAGTTCGAATAAAGGGAATTTAATAGGGTGTACTGTAACATCTAATATCAAATAAACTACTCCCTTCTTTTAGTGGTCCATTCATCGTAAAGAAAATATTGCCGAATGATAGATATATCGTGAATGATATGCAAGGATCGTGTGGCAGAAGGGGAGCGAACTATGAGCGAGTAGTAGCGGTGGATCGTATGAAACTCTGGTGTGACTCAGGCGGAGTATCTGATGAATCTGAAAACGAAAGTGGAGACAATGAGGGTACGATGTGATGGAGTAGATGGAGTAGAACATGAACTCGGGACGAGTTTAAATCAGGATGGCCGAATGTAAAATCAAATGTGCCGATACGAAAAAGGTTGGTCGAATTTTTGAGGTAATGGGTGTTGTCCGTAGGTTTGTTTGCATAGGATGAATGCGCTGGCAGATTTTGAGCGAAGATGGGTTTTTTTATGCGTTAAAGGAATTAGAGTTGTGCATGGGTGGTCGGTGTGGACCCGTATCTGCGGTGGCAGGTATGAGGAAGTTATGGTTTCCAGGAAGAATGTGTTGCGGGTTTTGCGTCTTGCATGAAATTGTGATTGGCATTTCGAGTGAAGTGCTTGGCGAATACAGAGGTGAACCCAGGAACAAAATTAGAGGGTGAGTGTTTTCACTGAGTGTGTTGTGTGGGGTGTATTGTTGTGATTTTAGTTGGGGAAGGTAGAGGATGATGGTCGTCTCGTAAAGATATGCGATTAGTAAGATTATATTGTCGATTAGATGTTTGAGGGTGAGCGTTTCCTCCTCATTGGCCTGTGGAGGTGGGTCCTCCTCGTCAGCCCTGGAGGCTAGAGGATGGGTTTTTTTCCCCTGGCCTGAGAGACGGGTGTTCCTCTCCAACGTATCATGGTGTCGCTGAGCGGTTTTCCTCAACGAATTTGGTTAATAAATTCGATGTAATATAATTTGTATGAGACGATCGCTACTTTCTACTAGTTGGCAGAATTATCCACCGCATACTCAGGGGTGTCCCCTTTTGTGTTTTTTTGAGGTCAGTGCAATTCAGTCGTCGCCATTCCATCATCTCTGTCCGTGCGTTATTTAAAATTTACACATGGGGAAATAAAAAGAAGTGGGTAAATAAAGCTTTTTGATATGGCTTATTACGGCAGTGTTTAATATATATATATTTTTATGTTTACATTTTACAGAACAATGTACAATTATGATTTACATACGGAAATATGGCTCCAAATTGATAAGAGTTGTATTCCTGTACGCCAAGGTGGATATTTTATTTAGCGATTGTATTTGTAACGCAGTGCCCGGTGTTTTAATTCAAGTCACAGACAAATGCTGACGGCCGGCTGCTATTATTAAGTCCGTTGTGGCAAACAGATCCATGTGGTTGTGGGATTTTAATACATATGAATGAGAGCAGGCAATATTAGGTACGAATCGAATTTTTTTTTCTCATCTTCCTACTTTCTTGTAGGTGGTATTGGGTATAGTGCTGTGCACATTAGCCAGCGTTTTTCGATCTCAATGCTCTAAGGCTGATTATTGTTCATGTCCTTTTGGGGTCACTATAATTCAATTTCGGCTAGCTTGTTCGTTTATTATTATTACATTTGTTTTGGTTGGTTAGTGAGATTACCCGGCTAAGAATATTATCTTGGTTAAAATTAACTGTTGGTGGCGATTGAGAGTTGAACATTTTTTCTAAGGAGGAAACTTTTTTAACCAATGACAGTTTGTTTCTTAAATTATCCAAGTTAGAGTATTTGATGTTTCTAGTTCATTGCGACTATTACACCATCTGCAATGGTTCTGCTATGTTCCACGTATTTGTGTTCGCTTTCTTTAGCCTTGTCTTGTTGTACGCTCTGTTTGTCAGTCTCCTGCAAATTTTTTTAATGTCATTTCTGTATGCATTCTCTTTTGTAATGGAAATATGGTTTTTAATCGAATATCAGATTTCTAACAATGAACAATATTTAGATTCGTCGTACTTTCCTTGCACTCCGTTATCCATTATTCATTTACTTTTTCTAGCTTTCTTTGCCGCAGTATTGGTGAAATTCAGAGTTTTCCACTTGCAGTTTCTTGGAATCCAGTAGAAGACGAATTTTAAGTCGCTATTTTATTTGAAGTATTTTCTCATTTTGGGGGGATGTATTTAATGTTTTCATTGTATGCTATTTCTTGCATGCAGTGTTGTGAGCATGTGAATATGATGATATTTTTAGCATTCTTTGTGATATGTTCTGTAATGACTAGATATGTTGCCATGATTTCTGCATTATTGACCAAGTAGTTGTTGTTGAATTTGTTGAGTCTATTGGTTCTGTGTTTAGTTGATGAGTAGCGCATCCTGTGCCAAGGAGATTTTTAGCTGCATCCATGCAAAATATTTCACGCTTATCAATTAATGAGTTTACTGTTGCGGATATAGAATTTGTGAGATCGTTGTGATCGAGTAGAGGCATGTTGTGTATGAAGTTGTTGCGCTGGAAGAAGACGTTCTTTAGAGTTTCATTTATTTGTACCAAGCAGGTATTGTTGAATAGATCTAGATATTTCCTGTGCATTATTGTGTAGTTGAAACTGATTTTTTCTGCAAGTAGTTTTCTGAATCCTGAATTTTCTGAAAGTTTTTGAGTATTGTTTTGGCCGTAAGTAAACAGGCTCTCAATTCGAATGGGGTTCTTGTTTTGGCCGTAAATAAACAGGCTCTTAGTTCAAATGGAGGTTTTCGTGATTTAGCCACAGATGAAGTTCTTTCGCGGTGCTTCAGAAGTAGGAAAAACTGTCATGTAAATTGTGAACGGTTTCTGAAATGTTTCATCCCATACTAATTAAGCTAAATTAGTATAGGATAAATTAGTATAGGATACTAATTTCGTTGATGATTTTATGGAATTTGTGAATGCATATATCGAAAAGTATAGGACTTATTACATCTCCTTGTGGGAGTCCATTTTTTATTTCTATTGAACGTTTTTCAAAAATAAGGATTCTTCGTTTGAGGGTAATTTATATCCAGTTAACATAGGGTGCTGTGATGTTGAAATTTTAAGAGCTTGGATTATCGATTTCATGTCCACTCATATGCATTCGAAATATCACAGGTTATTCCCATCCCCCCCCCATGGGTGCTACCTTGTCGTGGTGGGGGGGCTTGACGAGGTTGCCCGTCATCCAGACGCGTGATCAAGTCACTAAAAGCACCCACCAAAAACAAAAATATATGATGAGTGACAACAAAAATAGTAAATTAGGGGTGGGGATATACACCCCGACGTGTGAGGGAGCCTCGACCTCATGCGGGCTTCTCTCCAGCATTCATGCTGGGGATAAGTCGCCAGGGCATTTTTCAGTGGTGGAACACTTGGCCACTGAAGAATCAAAAATTACAAGTGAAATAATCAACGACGCAAGCATGTTCGCCCGAAGGCCAAAACTCCTGCGAACTCCGCCTCAAAGAGTAGCCAAACCTAATCAAGGCAACGAGAAAACATCGTGCAAGCAAACCTCCATCGAACGCTTTGCAACAGCGAAAAAGGTGCTTGTCCAAACCATCCCTCCTACACAAGGCGATGGAGCGAACGATACCAGAAGCGTAGTGGAGGCTTCGGGCAGTGGAGTCATCGACCCGAAGTGCCATTCTCCAGGGGCCATTAAAAGTCATATACTGAACAACGTGGGAGGCGAAACCAATGATGCTCAACAACAACAAGACCCTCCTGCTGACAGTATATCGAGAACTTCACCTGAGGACGACCTGATAACGAAAATAGCCGCTGACAGAAGTGAAGAAGAGCGTCTAACAAGGAACATAAGCGCTATAATAAAAGTGATGAGAAATTCAACAAATGTCCAAAAAAATGTCAACAAGGGCATCAAAAATGGGATTGACGAATTGGAGGATCTCGTTGATAGGATCCAGCACTATCGCCGCAGGTGGCTACGGGCGGAGAGTGAATTGAAAGAGCTTAAAAGAATTCCAGAAAATAAAACTCCCTTCACCGAAAATGCTACTCCTCTCGTAAAAGGCAAAAGGGCGGCATGTAGCCCACTTAAACCTGACCGTAGGAAAAGGGCGAAGGGACCGATAACAGTCGAGACAGGAGACAACAGTCAAGGGGAGGAGAAAAATGATGGCATTCAATTGGTGCGCTCTAAATCGCAACAGAAGGCTGCGAAGAAGATACACCAAGCGATAACAAAAGATTCCAAACAGGCGCCCGAAAAGCAAGAAGGCACGAAACACAGCGCAATGCCAAAAAAGACCAGGAACAAGCAGCGCAGGGATGCTTTACTGATCAAACCTGCAGATGGGAGAACTTACGCCGAGGTCCTTAAGGAAATCAGACAAAATGTGGAACCCGAAAAAAACGGTGTCTGTATACGAACAGTAAGAGCGACCAGAACAGGCGGTCTCCTCGTAGAACTCGGAGCGGAATCCACCGACAAGGGACGGTTCGAGAGCGCTGTCAAGGACCTCCTGGGCTCTAAAGCTGTTATCTCGACTTTGCAGCCAATGGCGTCCTTGGAAATAAGAGACCTTGACTGCATTGCGGAGGCCAAAGAAGTAGAAGATTCAATTAGGTCAATTCTTCCTACGGCAGAGAGCTTTAGGGTAAGGCTAACGCCTACCAACCCTAGAGGACAAAGGGCGGCAATAATAGACATCCCAGAGAAAGACGCTGTGCAACTCCTGACCAAGGAGAAAATTAAAATCGGCTGGGTTGTGTGCAGGATACGTCGGAGGGTAGCCCTAACTCGATGCTACAAGTGCCTTAACTTCGGACACATCTCCTTGAACTGCAAGGGGCCAGATCGAAGCAAACTGTGCTACAGGTGTGGCACTTCCGGTCATAAGGCGAAAGACTGCCCAAACGAACCCAGCTGTATCTTGTGCAAAGATAAGGGATGGAAGTCTGAAGATCTAACTCACATTCCAGGAAGTGGTAGGTGCCAGGAGTTCAAAGAGGCACTAAGCAAGAAAAGAGCAAAGACATGATCCAAGTCCTGCAAATCAACCTACACCGTAGCTCAACCGCACAAGATCTACTAGACCAGGTTGCAAGAGAGAAAAAAGTTGACTTGTTGCTGATATCTGAGCCACACCACAACAAAAAGGAAGCTGGATGGTATTGTGATCGATCCGGCACCGCCGCCATCTGGGTACGTGATAGGGCTCTACCTACAGCTCGGACTTGCACCAGTGGAAATCGCTTCGTGCTCATTGTGTGCGCCGATTTGACATTCATAAGCGTCTATTTCACTCCAAATGAGTCAATTTCATGTTTTCAGAGCAGGCTCGATGAACTGGAGGAAGCTGTCTCGAGCACAGAAGGCCGAATCCTTGTTGGCGGTGATTTTAACGCCAAAGCGATAGAATGGGGAATGCCTCTGCCAGACTCGAGAGGAAAAAGAATCCTAGAAATGGCGGCTAGGAGGCAACTTGTCATCATGAACGTTGGGAACACACCAACTTTTCGACGGGGAGGCTGCTTGGGAACTATACCGGATGTGACATTTGCTTCGGAGTCCTTAGTGCCTAGGATGCACAGATGGAGAGTACTGGAGGACTACTCGGCGAGCGATCATCAGTACATTGCTTTCGCAATTGGCGACTGTGCTACTCGACGCGTAGCAACCCAACCCTCAACTGTAGGTTGGAATATATCTAAAATAAATGTCGACGCGTTCGCCGCAGCTCTTATGAGAGGTGAAACTATGACGGTAACGGGAGGAGCCTCAGCTGAAAACATGGTGAACTCCACCATGAGGCTCATCAAGAATGCGTGCGACTGTTCTATGCCCAGGCGACGGCCTCGACACAACAAGCCTGCTGTGTACTGGTGGTCGGCAGAAATCGCCGAAAAGCGGAGAGAATGTCACAAACTCCGCCGCGAATCTCAACGTTTAAGAAATCGAGACGAGTCACACTCCCGAACGCTGGCATACAGGTCGGCTAGAAAAGTTCTCCGTAGGTTAATTAACGAAAGCAAGGCTCGCTGCTGGCGCAACCTAGTTGAGGACATCGACAGAGACCCGTGGGGGCTGGGTTACAAGCTTGCCATGCGGAAACTAGGAGCTGCAAGGAGGCCCTGTGTCCTTGAAACGGAAAAAATGGACCAGATTGTTAGAGCGCTCTTCCCTATGCATCCTATTCGTCCCGATGATGCAGATATTGAATGTCTCGGAGAATGCCCACTTTTTACCGCCATCGAACTGGATAATGCGGTAAAAGCTTTAAAATCAAAAAAGGCCCCGGGACCAGACGGTATACCAGCGGAAGTGATACAGCTTGCACATCAACTTTGTCCTGAAAAGCTGCTCACCACTTTCAATGCCTGTTTGCGGCAGGGCGTGTTTCCAAATTGCTGGAAAGAGGCGAGGCTCGTGCTGATCCACAAGGGGAAGGGGAACGCGGAGCAACCATCTGCATATCGGCCCCTATGTATGCTGAATGCCGCTGGGAAGGTACTCGAGAGGCTCATTCGAGAAAGACTTGGAGAAGCCATTCGAAATGCCGGGGATCTGTCTCCTCGGCAGTACGGCTTCAGGGCTGGTCGATCCACAATTGGTGCAATAGCAGAGGTAGTGAGCGCGGTCCAGCAGGCAGAAGCCCACAATCATTACTCGAGACGAATAGTACTGCTCATAACTCTAGATGTGAGAAATGCCTTCAACTCTGCCAGATGGACAGATATTCTTGGTGCTCTGGAATATTTCAGGGTGCCGAGGTACCTGATGCAGATATTGAAAGACTACCTCAAAAATCGGAAACTCATCTATGATTCGTTGGGAGGTCGGCAAAGAATTGATTTGACATCAGGGGTCGCGCAAGGTTCCGTTCTGGGCCCGGACCTCTGGAATGTCTCGTACGATGAGCTTTTGAGACTGCAGTTACCGGAGGAGTCGCGCCTGGTTGGCTACGCAGATGACGTAGCAGTACTAGTCGCCGGACATACTGTCGGACAGATGCAGCTCAAACTGGACGCGGTAATACGCCGAGTGAGCAAGTGGATGACAGACCGTGGGCTTAGCCTAGCGCTGGAAAAGACCGAGGTTGTCGTCCTCACCAAGAAGCGAATCCCTCGTGTTATGCCGGTTCGTGTAGGGGGAATGATCATCGAGTCAAAAGAATCAATCAGATACCTTGGCTTGATGATTGATTCGAAGATGAGTTTTTTCGAGCAGGTTCGAGCTTCAGCAGATAAGGCCTCCGCGCGGGTATCGGCGCTAAACCGCATTATGGCCAACACGCAGGGGCCAACCTCGAGCAAAAGACGTCTACTGATGAGTGTAATGGAGTCAGTGCTCTTGTATGGCTCCGAGGTTTGGGCTGATGCTCTTAATAAAGAGACGTACCGAAGGCGTCTGGCACAGGTGCAGAGGCAAGGAGCTTTACGGATAGCCGCTGCATACCGCACTGTCTCTGAACCTGCAGTGCTGGTAATCTCGAGGGTGGTTCCAATTAAATTACTTGCTGACGAACGGAAACGTGTATACTCACGTAGGGGGGAGTCGGCGAGAGAAATCGTCAGCCGAGAGGAACGGAGAAGAACCCTTATCTTATGGCAGCAAACATGGGAAAACGAAACGCGTGGCAGGTGGACCGCACGGCTGATAAGTGACTTCGGGCCGTGGTTCTACAGAATGCATGGTGAGACTGATTATTATCTGACGCAACTACTCAGTGGTCACGGGTATTTTCAGTCTTACCTGTATAAGATGGGAAAAACACCATCCACAACTTGCGTGTTCTGCCCGGGGATGACGGATGACGCATGCCACACGTTCTTTACGTGTAATAGATTTACAAGACTCCGTTCGCATCTCTCGGAGAAAATTGGCGTAATTTCCCCAGAAAATCTAACGGGAAAAATGATGAAATCAAAGGACAATTGGAACTGTGTGTCACATTACGTACGGACAGTACTCATTATAAAGAAGGACATAATGGATCGCTTGGCGAGGGAGGGAACATCTCTGTAACGCAATATTATAGTTACTAATTACAATTCCTTCCTATCCATCCGTGAAGAGAGTTTTCCCTTAGCCTGAAGACATCGCTAAGCGATGATTAATGAGGCCTAGTCCGAAGTAATGTGACAAACAGTTCCAGGCTAGGTTCTCGGTGTGACAGGGGAGGTGTTTAGTCGGTAGTCCGGTAGCGGGGGAGTCCGACACTCAGGGCGTAAATAGCCTTCACCTCCCAAACAAAAAACAAAAAAAAAAAAAAAAAAACAAATTCCCATGTAAATAATTTGTTTGTTTCTGGCTGTTTTATGAAGTAATTTGTTGATGGAGAGAGTTACTGATTTCCCCTGTCTATAAGCGAAACTGTTATCACTTATCTATGAATGTGGTTATTCTGGCTTTAATGACTACTATATTATTACCATGCTGTACTATACCCAATTTTATCTGGGCCTGGTGATGTTTTAGTTGAGTGGGTTCTAAGTTATTTATTATTGTGAAGACCTTTGGAGGTATTGTGACTGAGTCATAAATGGAGAGATTTTATCTTTTGCTGCAGTCCGTTTGCTTTTGATCATTTCGAGGGATGTGGGGTTATTGCTGGACACCGAATGTGTCCTTCCTGTAAAAATATTGTTTGATTTAAAGTTATTGATAAGCTTCCAGAAATCATTGCTATTCGGGTTTAGGTTGAGATCATTGAATTTACTTCCGTGAATTTCTTTCCGCGTCAAGTTTGCTTCCCACAGCTTTTTATAGTTTGTGGAGTTTTTCAGTTTGGCACAGTTTTTCCAAAATTTTCTTTAGCTGTCCAACGTTTTTTCAGTTGTTTGTTCCATGATGGTTTTGGCGTGTATTTTAAGTTTGAGTTAATGACTTCGTTATTTATGAGAGTCCAGTTGAAGTAGCGAAGGGCTTCATGTAGGTCTTTGGGTAAAACGGGGTTGTCTAGTTGTATTTGAATTGTAAATGGTGCAGGTATTATTAGAGGTCATGTGGCTTATGCTTATTTCTATAATTAGTGTAATCCTCAATTTTTCAAATTTGCGTGTTAGCATATCTCCAACTGCTGTTTCACTATTAAAGTTGGACAGTGTAATGTCTATATTTGATGCGCAAATTTTCCTCAAGTTGCTGTTTTAGCTCAATTTTGATTGTTTTAGCTCAACCTCCTTCGTTTTTTTCTGTGTTTATATTCGATCTAGTAATTATTTAGGTTACGGATATTTTTGCCCTCTGAGGTCCACGTCTCTTGGAGGAGCGCTATATCAGTATTTAAGAAATTTAAAGCTTTTTCTAGGGTAGATTTATTTTTAATCATACGTTGTATATTTAGTTGTAAAAAAAATTATTTTGTTCGTGGTTCTCGAGCTCATGTGTTCTTTGATGTATTAGTTTAGTCTATTTTGGTTTAATACTGGTCTATTGTTTGTTGTGGGTTAAAAAAAATTGAAGAAATTCGGTTAGAGATGTAGATTATTTTTGGTGTGATTAGTCTTCTATGAGGGAGTTTTTTATGGCGTTTAACAGCTGTGTTATAAGCTTTTCCAGTTCACTGGTTTTGTAGGCAAATGGGTGATTATATACTGGGATAGTGTTATTGCTGCTGTATATCTGTTCTAGTTTTGCTGAGTTTTTGACTCTGCTTTCTTTTGGTTTAGTTGCTACCGTATATAAATATGATTTTCTGAGCATTTTTTTTATTGATTGATTGACAGCGTTAGTGTTTCTGAAGTTGGAACTCAGTTTATTGTTAAGCAATGGGTTGCCTTTTAGGAGGTGAAAATTGGTGTTATAGAGAATTGCCGTCTTGGCTTCTTTTAGCGTAATGATATTTAATAAACTTATTTTGAATTCCTTTCATATCTTATCCATTTGGGCAATTCTTCTTGACCGCCGTGTGATTTTCAGCCATATAAGAAGCATAGAACTGTATGCATGTATTTTCGCGTTCTGATTTTGCAGACTAATTGCATCTCGGTAGGTTATTATAAGGTCTATTGTAGTTATTATTATTGTTGCGATTATTATGATACTTTGATTAATTTGCGTGTGGTAGATTTGACCATTTGAGCCATATTATGCATATCCTGCAGTAAACAGTATATCCATGGCTGATTCAAGGGATTCAGGATTCGTACAAAATAAAATGGTTTTCATGGGTTCTGGGAGTTTATTTTTGAATAGATTGAGAGCAGTCCGCATATTATTGCGGGCACATTCATCGATGGCATTTCCAGTACCTAGTACTATTAAAGTTTTAATGTTCAGCCTCCTTAGTTTACTTTTAATTTCATTGTAAAATTCAATGGTGTTAGTTTTAAATGTCACGCCGCGTAAATTTTCGTATAGTTCGTCCACGTTTAATCGGTCACCAAAGTTGTTCTAAAGAATCTGTTTTATGTCTTGCCAAAGGGTAGCATGGCAGTTAATTTCTATTGTCTCGTTGGCTCGACCCTTTAATTTACTTTCAATAACATGGCTGAAAAGTAGTTGTGACGCTTCATTATAAGCTTGTAATATGGGTATAACCCTATCTACAAGGTTTATGAAATTTTGCAGGTTTTCGCATCTGCCGTCGACTTCAGGGAGACTATGTAAATATTTTAAGGGATCAATTTGAATAGCGGGGGCTCCTTCGGCGTTCGCCATTTTGAAAGAAAAAGGGAAAAAAACTTTCGAAGTTTTCGCAATTCCACACCAACCTTACAAAGGATTATCACAATTTTAGTATTGTTTCGCAGTTGATTTTGGGGCAGATATTATTTCCGTGCGAGTCAATGTACATGTATAAATTTACAAATACTCAAACATACACATGCATTTATTCGCGTATATGCCTTTAAATGTAGCGATAATTTGAGAGCAAAAGGTAAAATGAAATTCTTAGGAATGAAAATTTCTAATCGGGTGAATATATAAAAATTTAAGTATGTTTGGATATTTAAACGTATACATGCATATTTTATATATGATAGTTCATAAAAATACTTATACTATATACAAATTGAATGATTAAGTAATTAATGGTTGTCTACTTGCTTTGCTGTTTACTGATGATCAGAAAATTTTCTCGTTCGTTAGATAGGTGATGTTTTTCATTGTTTGTTGTACTTGTGCACTTTTATTGTTATGTTGTTGTTTTTTTTTTTTTTGTTGTTATATTTTTGTTATATATTTTTTTCCACTTCCTTCTCTTTAAATATATATATATATATGTATACGTTTTACACTGTTTGTTGCACTTATGCGCTTTTGCGTTTACATGTGAATTATATAAAAAAAAAATCAGCGCATCCTACCGACTGCGGCATTTTTATTCTTCGCAGGATCAAAATATAAAAAAAAAAATAAAACATATACACGATTAAATTTTATCATTAAACTTTTATTTATCATTAAACAGTAATTTAGATAATACTCTAGTTACATTTTTACAAGAAGAAAAAAACCGCACGGTATCTTTACCGTATGCCCGAACCGAAAGAGTACCCTTGGGTTGAGAGTCACATTGGGTTGACAGGGATTAGGACTTTTCCGTACTCTGTAGTTGAAAATTACTGACTGCCACCAGTTTCTTCAACAGATTTAATTTATATCTTTTTTCTGCTGATTGCAGTAATAAGTTCTTGCTAATTATTGTAATAGAATATTTAGAAGGTGTCATATGACCTGTGCAAAGATATAATTCTATGAAAAGGAATGCGCGTGGCGGATATGCAATCTTAAGCGAAATTCTAATAAGGAGAAAAATGCTCGAGGGAAATGCATTGAATGCAGTTGCATATAAATGTATGTGGAATAGATTTACGGAAGAATTTCGGACTAAGCATTTTAGCGTAGTTCGAATAAAGGGAATTTAATAGGGTGTACTGTAACATCTAATATCAAATAAACTACTCCCTTCTTTTAGTGGTCCATTCATCGTAAAGAAAATATTGCCGAATGATAGATATATCGTGAATGATATGCAAGGATCGTGTGGCAGAAGGGGAGCGAACTATGAGCGAGTAGTAGCGGTGGATCGTATGAAACTCTGGTGTGACTCAGGCGGAGTATCTGATGAATCTGAAAACGAAAGTGGAGACAATGAGGGTACGATGTGATGGAGTAGATGGAGTAGAACATGAACTCGGGACGAGTTTAAATCAGGATGGCCGAATGTAAAATCAAATGTGCCGATACGAAAAAGGTTGGTCGAATTTTTGAGGTAATGGGTGTTGTCCGTAGGTTTGTTTGCATAGGATGAATGCGCTGGCAGATTTTGAGCGAAGATGGGTTTTTTTATGCGTTAAAGGAATTAGAGTTGTGCATGGGTGGTCGGTGTGGACCCGTATCTGCGGTGGCAGGTATGAGGAACTTATGGTTTCCAGGAAGAATGTGTTGCGGGTATTGCGTCTTGCATGAAATTGTGATTGGCATTTCGAGTGAAGTGCTTGGCGAATACAGAGGTGAACCCAGGAACAAAATTAGAGGGTGAGTGTTTTCACTGAGTGTGTTGTGTGGGGTGTATTGTTGTGATTTTAGTTGGGGAAGGTAGAGGATGGTGGTCGTCTCGTAAAGATATGCGATTAGTAAGATTATATTGTCGATTAGATGTTTGAGGGTGAGCGTTTCCTCCTCATTGGCCTGTGGAGGTGGGTCCTCCTCGTCAGCCCTGGAGGCTAGAGGATGGGTTTTTTCCCCCTGGCCTGAGAGACGGGTGTTCCTCTCCAACGTATCATGGTGTCGCTGAGCGGTTTTCCTCAACGAATTTGGTTAATAAATTCGATGTAATATAATTTGTATGAGACGATCGCTACTTTCCACTAGTTGGCAGAATTATCCACCGCATACTCAGGGGTGTCCCCTTTTGTGTTTTTTTGAGGTCAGTGCAATTCAGTCGTCGCCATTCCATCATCTCTGTCCGTGCGTTATTTAAAATTTACACATGGGGAAATAAAAAGAAGTGGGTAAATAAAGCTTTTTGATATGGCTTATTACGGCAGTGTTTAATATATATATATTTTTATGTTTACATTTTACAGAACAATGTACAATTATGATTTACATACGGAAATATGGCTCCAAATTGATAAGAGTTGTATTCCTGTACGCCAAGGTGGATATTTTATTTAGCGATTGTATTTGTAACGCAGTGCCCGGTGTTTTAATTCAAGTCACAGACAAATGCTGACGGCCGGCTGCTATTATTAAGTCCGTTGTGGCAAACAGATCCATGTGGTTGTGGGATTTTAATACATATGAATGAGAGCAGGCAATATTAGGTACGAATCGAATTTTTTTTTCTCATCTTCCTACTTTCTTGTAGGTGGTATTGGGTATAGTGCTGTGCACATTAGCCAGCGTTTTTCGATCTCAATGCTCTAAGGCTGATTATTGTTCATGTCCTTTTGGGGTCACTATAATTCAATTTCGGCTAGCTTGTTCGTTTATTATTATTACATTTGTTTTGGTTGGTTAGTGAGATTACCCGGCTAAGAATATTATCTTGTTTAAAATTAACTGTTGGTGGCGATTGAGAGTTGAACATTTTTTCTAAGGAGGAAACTTTTTTAACCAATGACAGTTTGTTTCTTAAATTATCCAAGTTAGAGTATTTGATGTTTCTAGTTCATTGCGACTATTACACCATCTGCAATGGTTCTGCTATGTTCCACGTATTTGTGTTCGCTTTCTTTAGCCTTGTCTTGTTGTACGCTCTGTTTGTCAGTCTCCTGCAAATTTTTTTAATGTCATTTCTGTATGCATTCTCTTTTGTAATGGAAATATGGTTTTTAATCGAATATCAGATTTCTAACAATGAACAATATTTAGATTCGTCGTACTTTCCTTGCACTCCGTTATCCATTATTCATTTACTTTTTCTAGCTTTCTTTGCCGCAGTATTGGTGAAATTCAGAGTTTTCCACTCGCAGTTTCTTGGAATCCAGTAGAAGACGAATTTTAAGTCGCTATTTTATTTGAAGTATTTTCTCATTTTGGGGGGATGTATTTAATGTTTTCATTGTATGCTATTTCTTGCATGCAGTGTTGTGAGCATGTGAATATGATGATATTTTTAGCATTCTTTGTGATATGTTCTGTAATGACTAGATATGTTGCCATGATTTCTGCATTATTGACCAAGTAGTTATTGTTGAATTTGTTGAGTCTATTGGTTCTGTGTTTAGTTGATGAGTAGCGCATCCTGTGCCAAGGAGATTTTTAGCTGCATCCATGCAAAATATTTCACGCTTATCAATTAATGAGTTTACTGTTGCGGATATAGAATTTGTGAGATCGTTGTGATCGAGTAGAGGCATGTTGTGTATGAAGTTGTTGCGCTGGAAGAAGACGTTCTTTAGAGTTTCATTTATTTGTACCAAGCAGGTATTGTTGAATAGATCTAGATATTTCCTGTGCATTATTGTGTAGTTGAAACTGATTTTTTCTGCAAGTAGTTTTCTGAATCCTGAATTTTCTGAAAGTTTTTGAGTATTGTTTTGGCCGTAAGTAAACAGGCTCTCAATTCGAATGGGGTTCTTGTTTTGGCCGTAAATAAACAGGCTCTTAGTTCAAATGGGGGTTTTCGTGATTTAGCCACAGATGAAGTTCTTTCGCGGTGCTTCAGAAGTAGGAAAAACTGTCATGTAAATTGTGAACGGTTTCTGAAATGTTTCATCCCATACTAATTAAGCTAAATTAGTATAGGATAAATTAGTATAGGATACTAATTTCGTTGATGATTTTATGGAATTTGTGAATGCATATATCGAAAAGTATAGGACTTATTACATCTCCTTGTGGGAGTCCATTTTTTATTTCTATTGAACGTTTTTCAAAAATAAGGATTCTTCGTTTGAGGGTAATTTATATCCAGTTAACATAGGGTGCTGTGATGTTGAAATTTTAAGAGCTTGGATTATCGATTTCATGTCCACTCATATGCATTCGAAATATCACAGGTTATTCCCATGTAAATAATTTGTTTGTTTCTGGCTGTTTTATGGAGTAATTTGTTGATGGAGAGAGTTACTGATTTCCCCTGTCTATAAGCGAAACTGTTATCACTTATCTATGAATGTGGTTATTCTGGCTTTAATGACTACTATATTATTACCATGCTGTACTATATCCAATTTTATGTGGGCCTGGTGATGTTTTAGTTGAGTGGGTTCTAAGTTATTTATTATTGTGAAGACCTTTGGAGGTATTGTGACTGAGTCATAAATGGAGAGATTTTATCTTTTGCTGCAGTCCGTTTGCTTTTGATCATTTCGAGGGATGTGGGGTTATTGCTGGACACCGAATGTGTCCTTCCTGTAAAAATATTGTTTGATTTAAAGTTATTGATAAGCTTTCAGAAATCATTGCTATTCGGGTTTAGGTTGAGATCATTGAATTTACTTCCGTGAATTTCTTTCCGCGTCAAGTTTGCTTCCCACAGCTTTTTATAGTTTGTGGAGTTTTTCAGTTTGGCACAGTTTTTCCAAAATTTTCTTTAGCTGTCCAACGTTTTTTCAGTTGTTTGTTCCATGATGGTTTTGGCGTGTATTTTAAGTTTGAGTTAATGACTTCGTTATTTATGAGAGTCCAGTTGAAGTAGCGAAGGGCTTCATGTAGGTCTTTGGGTAAAACGGGGTTGTCTAGTCGTATTTGAATTGTAAATGGTGCAGGTAGTATTAGAGGTCATGTGGCTTATGCTTATTTCTATAATTAGTGTAATCCTCAATTTTTCAAATTTGCGTGTTAGCATCTCTCCAACTGCTGTTTCACTATTAAAGTTGGACAGTGTAATGTCTATATTTGATGCGCAAATTTTCCTCAAGTTGCTGTTTTAGCTCAATTTTGATTGTTTTAGCTCAACCTCCTTCGTTTTTTTCTGTGTTTATATTCGATCTAGTAATTATTTAGGTTACGGATATTTTTGCCCTCTGAGGTCCACGTCTCTTGGAGGAGCGCTATATCAGTATTTAAGAAATTTAAAGCTTTTTCTAGGGTAGATTTATTTTTAATCATACGTTGTATATTTAGTTGTAAAAAAAATTATTTTGTTCGTGGTTCTCGAGCTCCTGTGTTCTTTGATGTATTAGTTTAGTCTATTTTGGTTTAATACTGGTCTATTGTTTGTTGTGGGTTAAAAAAAATTGAAGAAATTCGGTTAGAGATGTAGATTATTTTTGGTGTGATTAGTCTTCTATGAGGGAGTTTTTTATGGCGTTTAACAGCTGTGTTATAAGCTTTTCCAGTTCACTGGTTTTGTAGGCAAATGGGTGATTATATACTGGGATAGTGTTATTGCTGCTGTATATCTGTTCTAGTTTTGCTGAGTTTTTGACTCTGCTTTCTTTTGGTTTAGTTGCTACCGTATACAAATATGATTTTCTGAGCATTTTTTTTATTGATTGATTGACAGCGTTAGTGTTTCTGAAGTTGGAACTCAGTTTATTGTTAAGCAATGGGTTGCCTTTTAGGAGGTGAAAATTGGTGTTATAGAGAATTGCCGTCTTGGCTTCTTTTAGCGTAATGATATTTAATAAACTTATTTTGAATTCCTTTCATATCTTATCCATTTGGGCAATTCTTCTTGACCGCCGTGTGATTTTCAGCCATATAAGAAGCATAGAACTGTATGCATGTATTTTCGCGTTCTGATTTTGCAGACTAATTGCATCTCGGTAGGTTATTATAAGGTCTATTGTAGTTATTATTATTGTTGCGATTATTATGATACTTTGATTATTTTCCGTGTGGTAGATTTGACCATTTGAGCCATATTATGCATATCCTGCAGTAAACAGTATATCCATGGCTGATTCAAGGGATTCAGGATTCGTACAAAATAAAATGGTTTTCATGGGTTCTGGGAGTTTATTTTTGAATAGATTGAGAGCAGTCCGCATATTATTGCGGGCACATTCATCGATGGCATTTCCAATACCTAGTACTATTAAAGTTTTAATGTTCAGCCTCCTTAGTTTACTTTTAATTTCATTGTAAAATTCAATGGTGTTAGTTTTAAATGTCACGCCGCGTAAATTTTCGTATAGTTCGTCCACGTTTAATCGGTCACCAAAGTTGTTCTAAAGAATCTGTTTTATGTCTTGCCAAAGGGTAGCATGGCAGTTAATTTCTATTGTCTCGTTGGCTCGACCCTTTAATTTACTTTCAATAACATGGCTGAAAAGTAGTTGTGACGCTTCATTATAAGCTTGTAATATGGGTATAACCCTATCTACAAGGTTTATGAAATTTTGCAGGTTTTCGCATCTGCCGTCGACTTCAGGGAGACTATGTAAATATTTTAAGGGATCAATTTGAATAGCGGGGGCTCCTTCGGCGTTCGCCATTTTGAAAGAAAAAGGGAAAAAAACTTTCGAAGTTTTCGCAATTCCACACCAACCTTACAAAGGATTATCACAATTTTAGTATTGTTTCGCAGTTGATTTTGGGGCAGATATTATTTCCGTGCGAGTCAATGTACATGTATAAATTTACAAATACTCAAACATACACATGCATTTATTCGCGTATATGCCTTTAAATGTAGCGATAATTTGAGAGCAAAAGGTAAAATGAAATTCTTAGGAAAGAAAATTTCTAATCGGGTGAATATATAAAAATTTAAGTATGTTTGGATATTTAAACGTATACATGCATATTTTATATATGATAGTTCATAAAAATACTTATACTATATACAAATTGAATGATTAAGTAATTAATGGTTGTCTACTTGCTTTGCTGTTTACTGATGATCAGAAAATTTTCTCGTTCGTTAGATAGGTGATGTTTTTCATTGTTTGTTGTACTTGTGCACTTTTATTGTTATGTTGTTGTTTTTTTTTTGTTGTTATATTTTTGTTATATATTTTTTTCCACTTCCTTCTCTTTAAATATATATATATATATATGTATACGTTTTACACTGTTTGTTGCACTTATGCGCTTTTGCGTTTACATGTGAATTATATAAAAAAAAAATCAGCGCATCCTACCGACTGCGGCATTTTTATTCTTCGCAGGATCAAAATATAAAAAAAAAAAATAAAACATATACACGATTAAATTTTATCATTAAACTTTTATTTATCATTAAACAGTAATTTAGATAATACTCTAGTTACATTTTTACAAGAAGAAAAAAACCGCACGGTATCTTTACCGTATGCCCGAACCGAAAGAGTACCCTTGGGTTGAGAGTCACATTGGGTTGACAGGGATTAGGACTTTTCCGTACTCTGTAGTTGAAAATTACTGACTGCCACCAGTTTCTTCAACAGATTTAATTTATATCTTTTTTCTGCTGATTGCAGTAATAAGTTCTTGCTAATTATTGTAATAGAATATTTAGAAGGTGTCATATGACCTGTGCAAAGATATAATTCTATGAAAAGGAATGCGCGTGGGGGATATGCAATCTTAAGCGAAATTCTAATAAGGAGAAAAATGCTCGAGGGAAATGCATTGAATGCAGTTGCATATAAATGTATGTGGAATAGATTTACGGAAGAATTTCGGACTAAGCATTTTAGCGTAGTTCGAATAAAGGGAATTTAATAGGGTGTACTGTAACATCTAATATCAAATAAACTACTCCCTTCTTTTAGTGGTCCATTCATCGTAAAGAAAATATTGCCGAATGATAGATATATCGTGAATGATATGCAAGGATCGTGTGGCAGAAGGGGAGCGAACTATGAGCGAGTAGTAGCGATGGATCGTATGAAACTCTGGTGTGACTCAGGCGGAGTATCTGATGAATCTGAAAACGAAAGTGGAGACAATGAGGGTACGATGTGATGGAGTAGATGGAGTAGAACATGAACTCGGGACGAGTTTAAATCAGGATGGCCGAATGTAAAATCAAATGTGCCGATACGAAAAAGGTTGGTCGAATTTTTGAGGTAATGGGTGTTGTCCGTAGGTTTGTTTGCATAGGATGAATGCGCTGGCAGATTTTGAGCGAAGATGGGTTTTTTTATGCGTTAAAGGAATTAGAGTTGTGCATGGGTGGTCGGTGTGGACCCGTATCTGCGGTGGCAGGTATGAGGAAGTTATGGTTTCCAGGAAGAATGTGTTGCGGGTATTGCGTCTTGCATGAAATTGTGATTGGCATTTCGAGTGAAGTGCTTGGCGAATACAGAGGTGAACCCAGGAACAAAATTAGAGGGTGAGTGTTTTCACTGAGTGTGTTGTGTGGGGTGTATTGTTGTGATTTTAGTTGGGGAAGGTAGAGGATGGTGGTCGTCTCGTAAAGATATGCGATTAGTAAGATTATATTGTCGATTAGATGTTTGAGGGTGAGCGTTTCCTCCTCATTGGCCTGTGGAGGTGGGTCCTCCTCGTCAGCCCTGGAGGCTAGAGGATGGGTTTTTTCCCCCTGGCCTGAGAGACGGGTGTTCCTCTCCAACGTATCATGGTGTCGCTGAGCGGTTTTCCTCAACGAATTTGGTTAATAAATTCGATGTAATATAATTTGTATGAGACGATCGCTACTTTCTACTAGTTGGCAGAATTATCCACCGCATACTCAGGGGTGTCCCCTTTTGTGTTTTTTTGAGGTCAGTGCAATTCAGTCGTCGCCATTCCATCATCTCTGTCCGTGCGTTATTTAAAATTTACACATGGGGAAATAAAAAGAAGTGGGTAAATAAAGCTTTTTGATATGGCTTATTACGGCAGTGTTTAATATATATATATTTTTATGTTTACATTTTACAGAACAATGTACAATTATGATTTACATACGGAAATATGGCTCCAAATTGATAAGAGTTGTATTCCTGTACGCCAAGGTGGATATTTTATTTAGCGATTGTATTTGTAACGCAGTGCCCGGTGTTTTAATTCAAGTCACAGACAAATGCTGACGGCCGGCTGCTATTATTAAGTCCGTTGTGGCAAACAGATCCATGTGGTTGTGGGATTTTAATACATATGAATGAGAGCAGGCAATATTAGGTACGAATCGAATTTTTTTTTCTCATCTTCCTACTTTCTTGTAGGTGGTATTGGGTATAGTGCTGTGCACATTAGCCAGCGTTTTTCGATCTCAATGCTCTAAGGCTGATTATTGTTCATGTCCTTTTGGGGTCACTATAATTCAATTTCGGCCAGCTTGTTCGTTTATTATTATTACATTTGTTTTGGTTGGTTAGTGAGATTACCCGGCTAAGAATATTATCTTGGTTAAAATTAACTGTTGGTGGCGATTGAGAGTTGAACATTTTTTCTAAGGAGGAAACTTTTTTAACCAATGACAGTTTGTTTCTTAAATTATCCAAGTAAGAGTATTTGATGTTTCTAGTTCATTGCGACTATTACACCATCTGCAATGGTTCTGCTATGTTCCACGTATTTGTGTTCGCTTTCTTTAGCCTTGTCTTGTTGTACGCTCTGTTTGTCAGTCTCCTGCAAATTTTTTTAATGTCATTTCTGTATGCATTCTCTTTTGTAATGGAAATATGGTTTTTAATCGAATATCAGATTTCTAACAATGAACAATATTTAGATTCGTCGTACTTTCCTTGCACTCCGTTATCCATTATTCATTTACTTTTTCTAGCTTTCTTTGCCGCAGTATTGGTGAAATTCAGAGTTTTCCACTCGCAGTTTCTTGGAATCCAGTAGAAGACGAATTTTAAGTCGCTATTTTATTTGAAGTATTTTCTCATTTTGGGGGGATGTATTTAATGTTTTCATTGTATGCTATTTCTTGCATGCAGTGTTGTGAGCATGTGAATATGATGATATTTTTAGCATTCTTTGCGATATGTTCTGTAATGACTAGATATGTTGCCATGATTTCTGCATTATTGACCAAGTAGTTATTGTTGAATTTGTTGAGTCTATTGGTTCTGTGTTTAGTTGATGAGTAGCGCATCCTGTGCCAAGGAGATTTTTAGCTGCATCCATGCAAAATATTTCACGCTTATCAATTAATGAGTTTACTGTTGCGGATATAGAATTTGTGAGATCGTTGTGATCGAGTAGAGGCATGTTGTGTATGAAGTTGTTGCGCTGGAAGAAGACGTTCTTTAGAGTTTCATTTATTTGTACCAAACAGGTATTGTTGAATAGATCTAGATATTTCCTGTGCATTATTGTGTAGTTGAAACTGATTTTTTCTGCAAGTAGTTTTCTGAATCCTGAATTTTCTGAAAGTTTTTGAGTATTGTTTTGGCCGTAAGTAAACAGGCTCTCAATTCGAATGGGGTTCTTGTTTTGGCCGTAAATAAACAGGCTCTTAGTTCAAATGGGGGTTTTCGTGATTTAGCCACAGATGAAGTTCTTTCGCGGTGCTTCAGAAGTAGGAAAAACTGTCATGTAAATTGTGAACGGTTTCTGAAATGTTTCATCCCATACTAATTAAGCTAAATTAGTATAGGATAAATTAGTATAGGATACTAATTTCGTTGATGATTTTATGGAATTTGTGAATGCATATATCGAAAAGTATAGGACTTATTACATCTCCTTGTGGGAGTCCATTTTTTATTTCTATTGAACGTTTTTCAAAAATAAGGATTCTTCGTTTGAGGGTAATTTATATCCAGTTAACATAGGGTGCTGTGATGTTGAAATTTTAAGAGCTTGGATTATCGATTTCATGTCCACTCATATGCATTCGAAATATCACAGGTTATTCCCATGTAAATAATTTGTTTGTTTCTGGCTGTTTTATGGAGTAATTTGTTGATGGAGAGAGTTACTGATTTCCCCTGTCTATAAGCGAAACTGTTATCACTTATCTATGAATGTGGTTATTCTGGCTTTAATGACTACTATATTATTACCATGCTGTACTATATCCAATTTTATGTGGGCCTGGTGATGTTTTAGTTGAGTGGGTTCTAAGTTATTTATTATTGTGAAGACCTTTGGAGGTATTGTGACTGAGTCATAAATGGAGAGATTTTATCTTTTGCTGCAGTCCGTTTGCTTTTGATCATTTCGAGGGATGTGGGGTTATTGCTGGACACCGAATGTGTCCTTCCTGTAAAAATATTGTTTGATTTAAAGTTATTGATAAGCTTCCAGAAATCATTGCTATTCGGGTTTAGGTTGAGATCATTGAATTTACTTCCGTGAATTTCTTTCCGCGTCAAGTTTGCTTCCCACAGCTTTTTATAGTTTGTGGAGTTTTTCAGTTTGGCACAGTTTTTCCAAAATTTTCTTTAGCTGTCCAACGTTTTTTCAGTTGTTTGTTCCATGATGGTTTTGGCGTGTATTTTAAGTTTGAGTTAATGACTTCGTTATTTATGAGAGTCCAGTTGAAGTAGCGAAGGGCTTCATGTAGGTCTTTGGGTAAAACGGGGTTGTCTAGTCGTATTTGAATTGTAAATGGTGCAGGTAGTATTAGAGGTCATGTGGCTTATGCTTATTTCTATAATTAGTGTAATCCTCAATTTTTCAAATTTGCGTGTTAGCATCTCTCCAATTGCTGTTTCACTATTAAAGTTGGACAGTGTAATGTCTATATTTGATGCGCAAATTTTCCTCAAGTTGCTGTTTTAGCTCAATTTTGATTGTTTTAGCTCAACCTCCTTCGTTTTTTTCTGTGTTTATATTCGATCTAGTAATTATCTAGGTTACGGATATTTTTGCCCTCTGAGGTCCACGTCTCTTGGAGGAGCGCTATATCAGTATTTAAGAAATTTAAAGCTTTTTCTAGGGTAGATTTATTTTTAATCATACGTTGTATATTTAGTTGTAAAAAAAATTATTTTGTTCGTGGTTCTCGAGCTCATGTGTTCTTTGATGTATTAGTTTAGTCTATTTTGGTTTAATACTGGTCTATTGTTTGTTGTGGGTTAAAAAAAATTGAAGAAATTCGGTTAGAGATGTAGATTATTTTTGTGTGATTAGTCTTCTATGAGGGAGTTTTTTATGGCGTTTAACAGCTGTGTTATAAGCTTTTCCAGTTCACTGGTTTTGTAGGCAAATGAGTGATTATATACTGGGATAGTGTTATTGCTGCTGTATATCTGTTCTAGTTTTGCTGAGTTTTTGACTCTGCTTTCTTTTGGTTTAGTTGCTACCATATATAAATATGATTTTCTGAGCATTTTTTTTATTGATTGATTGACAGCGTTAGTGTTTCTGAAGTTGGAACTCAGTTTATTGTTAAGCAATGGGTTGCCTTTTAGGAGGTGAAAATTGGTGTTATAGAGAATTGCCGTCTTGGCTTCTTTTAGCGTAATGATATTTAATAAACTTATTTTGAATTCCTTTCATATCTTATCCATTTGGGCAATTCTTCTTGACCGCCGTGTGATTTTCAGCCATATAAGAAGCATAGAACTGTATGCATGTATTTTCGCGTTCTGATTTTGCAGACTAATTGCATCTCGGTAGGTTATTATAAGGTCTATTGTAGTTATTATTATTGTTGCGATTATTATGATACTTTGATTATTTTCCGTGTGGTAGATTTGACCATTTGAGCCATATTATGCATATCCTGCAGTAAACAGTATATCCATGGCTGATTCAAGGGATTCAGGATTCGTACAAAATAAAATGGTTTTCATGGGTTCTGGGAGTTTATTTTTGAATAGATTGAGAGCAGTCCGCATATTATTGCGGGCACATTCATCGATGGCATTTCCAATACCTAGTACTATTAAAGTTTTAATGTTCAGCCTCCTTAGTTTACTTTTAATTTCATTGTAAAATTCAATGGTGTTAGTTTTAAATGTCACGCCGCGTAAATTTTCGTATAGTTCGTCCACGTTTAATCGGTCACCAAAGTTGTTCTAAAGAATCTGTTTTATGTCTTGCCAAAGGGTAGCATGGCAGTTAATTTCTATTGTCTCGTTGGCTCGACCCTTTAATTTACTTTCAATAACATGGCTGAAAAGTAGTTGTGACGCTTCATTATAAGCTTGTAATATGGGTATAACCCTATCTACAAGGTTTATGAAATTTTGCAGGTTTTCGCATCTGCCGTCGACTTCAGGGAGACTATGTAAATATTTTAAGGGATCAATTTGAATAGCGGGGGCTCCTTCGGCGTTCGCCATTTTGAAAGAAAAAGGGAAAAAAACTTTCGAAGTTTTCGCAATTCCACACCAACCTTACAAAGGATTATCACAATTTTAGTATTGTTTCGCAGTTGATTTTGGGGCAGATATTATTTCCGTGCGAGTCAATGTACATGTATAAATTTACAAATACTCAAACATACACATGCATTTATTCGCGTATATGCCTTTAAATGTAGCGATAATTTGAGAGCAAAAGGTAAAATGAAATTCTTAGGAAAGAAAATTTCTAATCGGGTGAATATATAAAAATTTAAGTATGTTTGGATATTTAAACGTATACATGCATATTTTATATATGATAGTTCATAAAAATACTTATACTATATACAAATTGAATGATTAAGTAATTAATGGTTGTCTACTTGCTTTGCTGTTTACTGATGATCAGAAAATTTTCTCGTTCGTTAGATAGGTGATGTTTTTCATTGTTTGTTGTACTTGTGCACTTTTATTGTTATGTTGTTGTTTTTTTTTTTGTTGTTATATTTTTGTTATATATTTTTTTCCACTTCCTTCTCTTTAAATATATATATATATATATGTATACGTTTTACACTGTTTGTTGCACTTATGCGCTTTTGCGTTTACATGTGAATTATATAAAAAAAAATCAGCGCATCCTACCGACTGCGGCATTTTTATTCTTCGCAGGATCAAAATATAAAAAAAAAAATAAAACATATACACGATTAAATTTTATCATTAAACTTTTATTTATCATTAAACAGTAATTTAGATAATACTCTAGTTACATTTTTACAAGAAGAAAAAAACCGCACGGTATCTTTACCGTATGCCCGAACCGAAAGAGTACCCTTGGGTTGAGAGTCACATTGGGTTGACAGGGATTAGGACTTTTCCGTACTCTGTAGTTGAAAATTACTGACTGCCACCAGTTTCTTCAACAGATTTAATTTATATCTTTTTTCTGCTGATTGCAGTAATAAGTTCTTGCTAATTATTGTAATAGAATATTCAGAAGGTGTCATATGACCTGTGCAAAGATATAATTCTATGAAAAGGAATGCGCGTGGCGGATATGCAATCTTAAGCGAAATTCTAATAAGGAGAAAAATGCTCGAGGGAAATGCATTGAATGCAGTTGCATATAAATGTATGTGGAATAGATTTACGGAAGAATTTCGGACTAAGCATTTTAGCGTAGTTCGAATAAAGGGAATTTAATAGGGTGTACTGTAACATCTAATATCAAATAAACTACTCCCTTCTTTTAGTGGTCCATTCATCGTAAAGAAAATATTGCCGAATGATAGATATATCGTGAATGATATGCAAGGATCGTGTGGCAGAAGGGGAGCGAACTATGAGCGAGTAGTAGCGGTGGATCGTATGAAACTCTGGTGTGACTCAGGCGGAGT
Source organism: Stratiomys singularior (assembly GCA_954870665.1). Lineage (NCBI taxonomy): Eukaryota > Metazoa > Arthropoda > Insecta > Diptera > Stratiomyidae > Stratiomys > Stratiomys singularior. Next base: position 82,896,699 of record OX940878.1, on the reverse strand, counting down.
ATCTGATGAATCTGAAAACGAAAGTGGAGACAATGAGGGTACGATGTGATGGAGTAGATGGAGTAGAACATGAACTCGGGACGAGTTTAAATCAGGATGGCCGAATGTAAAATCAAATGTGCCGATACGAAAAAGGTTGGTCGAATTTTTGAGGTAATGGGTGTTGTCCGTAGGTTTGTTTGCATAGGATGAATGCGCTGGCAGATTTTGAGCGAAGATGGGTTTTTTTATGCGTTAAAGGAATTAGAGTTGTGCATGGGTGGTCGGTGTGGACCCGTATCTGCGGTGGCAGGTATGAGGAAGTTATGGTTTCCAGGAAGAATGTGTTGCGGGTATTGCGTCTTGCATGAAATTGTGATTGGCATTTCGAGTGAAGTGCTTGGCGAATACAGAGGTGAACCCAGGAACAAAATTAGAGGGTGAGTGTTTTCACTGAGTGTGTTGTGTGGGGTGTATTGTTGTGATTTTAGTTGGGGAAGGTAGAGGATGATGGTCGTCTCGTAAAGATATGCGATTAGTAAGATTATATTGTCGATTAGATGTTTGAGGGTGAGCGTTTCCTCCTCATTGGCCTGTGGAGGTGGGTCCTCCTCGTCAGCCCTGGAGGCTAGAGGATGGGTTTTTTCCCCCTGGCCTGAGAGACGGGTGTTCCTCTCCAACGTATCATGGTGTCGCTGAGCGGTTTTCCTCAACGAATTTGGTTAATAAATTCGATGTAATATAATTTGTATGAGACGATCGCTACTTTCTACTAGTTGGCAGAATTATCCACCGCATACTCAGGGGTGTCCCCTTTTGTGTTTTTTTGAGGTCAGTGCAATTCAGTCGTCGCCATTCCATCATCTCTGTCCGTGCGTTATTTAAAATTTACACATGGGGAAATAAAAAGAAGTGGGTAAATAAAGCTTTTTGATATGGCTTATTACGGCAGTGTTTAATATATATATATTTTTATGTTTACATTTTACAGAACAATGTACAATTATGATTTACATACGGAAATATGGCTCCAAATTGATAAGAGTTGTATTCCTGTACGCCAAGGTGGATATTTTATTTAGCGATTGTATTTGTAACGCAGTGCCCGGTGTTTTAATTCAAGTCACAGACAAATGCTGACGGCCGGCTGCTATTATTAAGTCCGTTGTGGCAAACAGATCCATGTGGTTGTGGGATTTTAATACATATGAATGAGAGCAGGCAATATTAGGTACGAATCGAATTTTTTTTTCTCATCTTCCTACTTTCTTGTAGGTGGTATTGGGTATAGTGCTGTGCACATTAGCCAGCGTTTTTCGATCTCAATGCTCTAAGGCTGATTATTGTTCATGTCCTTTTGGGGTCACTATAATTCAATTTCGGCCAGCTTGTTCGTTTATTATTATTACATTTGTTTTGGTTGGTTAGTGAGATTACCCGGCTAAGAATATTATCTTGGTTAAAATTAACTGTTGGTGGCGATTGAGAGTTGAACATTTTTTCTAAGGAGGAAACTTTTTTAACCAATGACAGTTTGTTTCTTAAATTATCCAAGTAAGAGTATTTGATGTTTCTAGTTCATTGCGACTATTACACCATCTGCAATGGTTCTGCTATGTTCCACGTATTTGTGTTCGCTTTCTTTAGCCTTGTCTTGTTGTACGCTCTGTTTGTCAGTCTCCTGCAAATTTTTTTAATGTCATTTCTGTATGCATTCTCTTTTGTAATGGAAATATGGTTTTTAATCGAATATCAGATTTCTAACAATGAACAATATTTAGATTCGTCGTACTTTCCTTGCACTCCGTTATCCATTATTCATTTACTTTTTCTAGCTTTCTTTGCCGCAGTATTGGTGAAATTCAGAGTTTTCCACTCGCAGTTTCTTGGAATCCAGTAGAAGACGAATTTTAAGTCGCTATTTTATTTGAAGTATTTTCTCATTTTGGGGGGATGTATTTAATGTTTTCATTGTATGCTATTTCTTGCATGCAGTGTTGTGAGCATGTGAATATGATGATATTTTTAGCATTCTTTGCGATATGTTCTGTAATGACTAGATATGTTGCCATGATTTCTGCATTATTGACCAAGTAGTTATTGTTGAATTTGTTGAGTCTATTGGTTCTGTGTTTAGTTGATGAGTAGCGCATCCTGTGCCAAGGAGATTTTTAGCTGCATCCATGCAAAATATTTCACGCTTATCAATTAATGAGTTTACTGTTGCGGATATAGAATTTGTGAGATCGTTGTGATCGAGTAGAGGCATGTTGTGTATGAAGTTGTTGCGCTGGAAGAAGACGTTCTTTAGAGTTTCATTTATTTGTACCAAACAGGTATTGTTGAATAGATCTAGATATTTCCTGTGCATTATTGTGTAGTTGAAACTGATTTTTTCTGCAAGTAGTTTTCTGAATCCTGAATTTTCTGAAAGTTTTTGAGTATTGTTTTGGCCGTAAGTAAACAGGCTCTCAATTCGAATGGGGTTCTTGTTTTGGCCGTAAATAAACAGGCTCTTAGTTCAAATGGGGGTTTTCGTGATTTAGCCACAGATGAAGTTCTTTCGCGGTGCTTCAGAAGTAGGAAAAACTGTCATGTAAATTGTGAACGGTTTCTGAAATGTTTCATCCCATACTAATTAAGCTAAATTAGTATAGGATAAATTAGTATAGGATACTAATTTCGTTGATGATTTTATGGAATTTGTGAATGCATATATCGAAAAGTATAGGACTTATTACATCTCCTTGTGGGAGTCCATTTTTTATTTCTATTGAACGTTTTTCAAAAATAAGGATTCTTCGTTTGAGGGTAATTTATATCCAGTTAACATAGGGTGCTGTGATGTTGAAATTTTAAGAGCTTGGATTATCGATTTCATGTCCACTCATATGCATTCGAAATATCACAGGTTATTCCCATGTAAATAATTTGTTTGTTTCTGGCTGTTTTATGGAGTAATTTGTTGATGGAGAGAGTTACTGATTTCCCCTGTCTATAAGCGAAACTGTTATCACTTATCTATGAATGTGGTTATTCTGGCTTTAATGACTACTATATTATTACCATGCTGTACTATATCCAATTTTATGTGGGCCTGGTGATGTTTTAGTTGAGTGGGTTCTAAGTTATTTATTATTGTGAAGACCTTTGGAGGTATTGTGACTGAGTCATAAATGGAGAGATTTTATCTTTTGCTGCAGTCCGTTTGCTTTTGATCATTTCGAGGGATGTGGGGTTATTGCTGGACACCGAATGTGTCCTTCCTGTAAAAATATTGTTTGATTTAAAGTTATTGATAAGCTTCCAGAAATCATTGCTATTCGGGTTTAGGTTGAGATCATTGAATTTACTTCCGTGAATTTCTTTCCGCGTCAAGTTTGCTTCCCACAGCTTTTTATAGTTTGTGGAGTTTTTCAGTTTGGCACAGTTTTTCCAAAATTTTCTTTAGCTGTCCAACGTTTTTTCAGTTGTTTGTTCCATGATGGTTTTGGCGTGTATTTTAAGTTTGAGTTAATGACTTCGTTATTTATGAGAGTCCAGTTGAAGTAGCGAAGGGCTTCATGTAGGTCTTTGGGTAAAACGGGGTTGTCTAGTCGTATTTGAATTGTAAATGGTGCAGGTAGTATTAGAGGTCATGTGGCTTATGCTTATTTCTATAATTAGTGTAATCCTCAATTTTTCAAATTTGCGTGTTAGCATCTCTCCAATTGCTGTTTCACTATTAAAGTTGGACAGTGTAATGTCTATATTTGATGCGCAAATTTTCCTCAAGTTGCTGTTTTAGCTCAATTTTGATTGTTTTAGCTCAACCTCCTTCGTTTTTTTCTGTGTTTATATTCGATCTAGTAATTATCTAGGTTACGGATATTTTTGCCCTCTGAGGTCCACGTCTCTTGGAGGAGCGCTATATCAGTATTTAAGAAATTTAAAGCTTTTTCTAGGGTAGATTTATTTTTAATCATACGTTGTATATTTAGTTGTAAAAAAAATTATTTTGTTCGTGGTTCTCGAGCTCATGTGTTCTTTGATGTATTAGTTTAGTCTATTTTGGTTTAATACTGGTCTATTGTTTGTTGTGGGTTAAAAAAAATTGAAGAAATTCGGTTAGAGATGTAGATTATTTTTGTGTGATTAGTCTTCTATGAGGGAGTTTTTTATGGCGTTTAACAGCTGTGTTATAAGCTTTTCCAGTTCACTGGTTTTGTAGGCAAATGAGTGATTATATACTGGGATAGTGTTATTGCTGCTGTATATCTGTTCTAGTTTTGCTGAGTTTTTGACTCTGCTTTCTTTTGGTTTAGTTGCTACCGTATACAAATATGATTTTCTGAGCATTTTTTTTATTGATTGATTGACAGCGTTAGTGTTTCTGAAGTTGGAACTCAGTTTATTGTTAAGCAATGGGTTGCCTTTTAGGAGGTGAAAATTGGTGTTATAGAGAATTGCCGTCTTGGCTTCTTTTAGCGTAATGATATTTAATAAACTTATTTTGAATTCCTTTCATATCTTATCCATTTGGGCAATTCTTCTTGACCGCCGTGTGATTTTCAGCCATATAAGAAGCATAGAACTGTATGCATGTATTTTCGCGTTCTGATTTTGCAGACTAATTGCATCTCGGTAGGTTATTATAAGGTCTATTGTAGTTATTATTATTGTTGCGATTATTATGATACTTTGATTATTTTCCGTGTGGTAGATTTGACCATTTGAGCCATATTATGCATATCCTGCAGTAAACAGTATATCCATGGCTGATTCAAGGGATTCAGGATTCGTACAAAATAAAATGGTTTTCATGGGTTCTGGGAGTTTATTTTTGAATAGATTGAGAGCAGTCCGCATATTATTGCGGGCACATTCATCGATGGCATTTCCAATACCTAGTACTATTAAAGTTTTAATGTTCAGCCTCCTTAGTTTACTTTTAATTTCATTGTAAAATTCAATGGTGTTAGTTTTAAATGTCACGCCGCGTAAATTTTCGTATAGTTCGTCCACGTTTAATCGGTCACCAAAGTTGTTCTAAAGAATCTGTTTTATGTCTTGCCAAAGGGTAGCATGGCAGTTAATTTCTATTGTCTCGTTGGCTCGACCCTTTAATTTACTTTCAATAACATGGCTGAAAAGTAGTTGTGACGCTTCATTATAAGCTTGTAATATGGGTATAACCCTATCTACAAGGTTTATGAAATTTTGCAGGTTTTCGCATCTGCCGTCGACTTCAGGGAGACTATGTAAATATTTTAAGGGATCAATTTGAATAGCGGGGGCTCCTTCGGCGTTCGCCATTTTGAAAGAAAAAGGGAAAAAAACTTTCGAAGTTTTCGCAATTCCACACCAACCTTACAAAGGATTATCACAATTTTAGTATTGTTTCGCAGTTGATTTTGGGGCAGATATTATTTCCGTGCGAGTCAATGTACATGTATAAATTTACAAATACTCAAACATACACATGCATTTATTCGCGTATATGCCTTTAAATGTAGCGATAATTTGAGAGCAAAAGGTAAAATGAAATTCTTAGGAAAGAAAATTTCTAATCGGGTGAATATATAAAAATTTAAGTATGTTTGGATATTTAAACGTATACATGCATATTTTATATATGATAGTTCATAAAAATACTTATACTATATACAAATTGAATGATTAAGTAATTAATGGTTGTCTACTTGCTTTGCTGTTTACTGATGATCAGAAAATTTTCTCGTTCGTTAGATAGGTGATGTTTTTCATTGTTTGTTGTACTTGTGCACTTTTATTGTTATGTTGTTGTTTTTTTTTTGTTGTTATATTTTTGTTATATATTTTTTTCCACTTCCTTCTCTTTAAATATATATATATATATATGTATACGTTTTACACTGTTTGTTGCACTTATGCGCTTTTGCGTTTACATGTGAATTATATAAAAAAAAAATCAGCGCATCCTACCGACTGCGGCATTTTTATTCTTCGCAGGATCAAAATATAAAAAAAAAAAATAAAACATATACACGATTAAATTTTATCATTAAACTTTTATTTATCATTAAACAGTAATTTAGATAATACTCTAGTTACATTTTTACAAGAAGAAAAAAACCGCACGGTATCTTTACCGTATGCCCGAACCGAAAGAGTACCCTTGGGTTGAGAGTCACATTGGGTTGACAGGGATTAGGACTTTTCCGTACTCTGTAGTTGAAAATTACTGACTGCCACCAGTTTCTTCAACAGATTTAATTTATATCTTTTTTCTGCTGATTGCAGTAATAAGTTCTTGCTAATTATTGTAATAGAATATTTAGAAGGTGTCATATGACCTGTGCAAAGATATAATTCTATGAAAAGGAATGCGCGTGGGGGATATGCAATCTTAAGCGAAATTCTAATAAGGAGAAAAATGCTCGAGGGAAATGCATTGAATGCAGTTGCATATAAATGTATGTGGAATAGATTTACGGAAGAATTTCGGACTAAGCATTTTAGCGTAGTTCGAATAAAGGGAATTTAATAGGGTGTACTGTAACATCTAATATCAAATAAACTACTCCCTTCTTTTAGTGGTCCATTCATCGTAAAGAAAATATTGCCGAATGATAGATATATCGTGAATGATATGCAAGGATCGTGTGGCAGAAGGGGAGCGAACTATGAGCGAGTAGTAGCGATGGATCGTATGAAACTCTGGTGTGACTCAGGCGGAGTATCTGATGAATCTGAAAACGAAAGTGGAGACAATGAGGGTACGATGTGATGGAGTAGATGGAGTAGAACATGAACTCGGGACGAGTTTAAATCAGGATGGCCGAATGTAAAATCAAATGTGCCGATACGAAAAAGGTTGGTCGAATTTTTGAGGTAATGGGTGTTGTCCGTAGGTTTGTTTGCATAGGATGAATGCGCTGGCAGATTTTGAGCGAAGATGGGTTTTTTTATGCGTTAAAGGAATTAGAGTTGTGCATGGGTGGTCGGTGTGGACCCGTATCTGCGGTGGCAGGTATGAGGAAGTTATGGTTTCCAGGAAGAATGTGTTGCGGGTATTGCGTCTTGCATGAAATTGTGATTGGCATTTCGAGTGAAGTGCTTGGCGAATACAGAGGTGAACCCAGGAACAAAATTAGAGGGTGAGTGTTTTCACTGAGTGTGTTGTGTGGGGTGTATTGTTGTGATTTTAGTTGGGGAAGGTAGAGGATGGTGGTCGTCTCGTAAAGATATGCGATTAGTAAGATTATATTGTCGATTAGATGTTTGAGGGTGAGCGTTTCCTCCTCATTGGCCTGTGGAGGTGGGTCCTCCTCGTCAGCCCTGGAGGCTAGAGGATGGGTTTTTTCCCCCTGGCCTGAGAGACGGGTGTTCCTCTCCAACGTATCATGGTGTCGCTGAGCGGTTTTCCTCAACGAATTTGGTTAATAAATTCGATGTAATATAATTTGTATGAGACGATCGCTACTTTCTACTAGTTGGCAGAATTATCCACCGCATACTCAGGGGTGTCCCCTTTTGTGTTTTTTTGAGGTCAGTGCAATTCAGTCGTCGCCATTCCATCATCTCTGTCCGTGCGTTATTTAAAATTTACACATGGGGAAATAAAAAGAAGTGGGTAAATAAAGCTTTTTGATATGGCTTATTACGGCAGTGTTTAATATATATATATTTTTATGTTTACATTTTACAGAACAATGTACAATTATGATTTACATACGGAAATATGGCTCCAAATTGATAAGAGTTGTATTCCTGTACGCCAAGGTGGATATTTTATTTAGCGATTGTATTTGTAACGCAGTGCCCGGTGTTTTAATTCAAGTCACAGACAAATGCTGACGGCCGGCTGCTATTATTAAGTCCGTTGTGGCAAACAGATCCATGTGGTTGTGGGATTTTAATACATATGAATGAGAGCAGGCAATATTAGGTACGAATCGAATTTTTTTTTCTCATCTTCCTACTTTCTTGTAGGTGGTATTGGGTATAGTGCTGTGCACATTAGCCAGCGTTTTTCGATCTCAATGCTCTAAGGCTGATTATTGTTCATGTCCTTTTGGGGTCACTATAATTCAATTTCGGCCAGCTTGTTCGTTTATTATTATTACATTTGTTTTGGTTGGTTAGTGAGATTACCCGGCTAAGAATATTATCTTGGTTAAAATTAACTGTTGGTGGCGATTGAGAGTTGAACATTTTTTCTAAGGAGGAAACTTTTTTAACCAATGACAGTTTGTTTCTTAAATTATCCAAGTAAGAGTATTTGATGTTTCTAGTTCATTGCGACTATTACACCATCTGCAATGGTTCTGCTATGTTCCACGTATTTGTGTTCGCTTTCTTTAGCCTTGTCTTGTTGTACGCTCTGTTTGTCAGTCTCCTGCAAATTTTTTTAATGTCATTTCTGTATGCATTCTCTTTTGTAATGGAAATATGGTTTTTAATCGAATATCAGATTTCTAACAATGAACAATATTTAGATTCGTCGTACTTTCCTTGCACTCCGTTATCCATTATTCATTTACTTTTTCTAGCTTTCTTTGCCGCAGTATTGGTGAAATTCAGAGTTTTCCACTCGCAGTTTCTTGGAATCCAGTAGAAGACGAATTTTAAGTCGCTATTTTATTTGAAGTATTTTCTCATTTTGGGGGGATGTATTTAATGTTTTCATTGTATGCTATTTCTTGCATGCAGTGTTGTGAGCATGTGAATATGATGATATTTTTAGCATTCTTTGCGATATGTTCTGTAATGACTAGATATGTTGCCATGATTTCTGCATTATTGACCAAGTAGTTATTGTTGAATTTGTTGAGTCTATTGGTTCTGTGTTTAGTTGATGAGTAGCGCATCCTGTGCCAAGGAGATTTTTAGCTGCATCCATGCAAAATATTTCACGCTTATCAATTAATGAGTTTACTGTTGCGGATATAGAATTTGTGAGATCGTTGTGATCGAGTAGAGGCATGTTGTGTATGAAGTTGTTGCGCTGGAAGAAGACGTTCTTTAGAGTTTCATTTATTTGTACCAAACAGGTATTGTTGAATAGATCTAGATATTTCCTGTGCATTATTGTGTAGTTGAAACTGATTTTTTCTGCAAGTAGTTTTCTGAATCCTGAATTTTCTGAAAGTTTTTGAGTATTGTTTTGGCCGTAAGTAAACAGGCTCTCAATTCGAATGGGGTTCTTGTTTTGGCCGTAAATAAACAGGCTCTTAGTTCAAATGGGGGTTTTCGTGATTTAGCCACAGATGAAGTTCTTTCGCGGTGCTTCAGAAGTAGGAAAAACTGTCATGTAAATTGTGAACGGTTTCTGAAATGTTTCATCCCATACTAATTAAGCTAAATTAGTATAGGATAAATTAGTATAGGATACTAATTTCGTTGATGATTTTATGGAATTTGTGAATGCATATATCGAAAAGTATAGGACTTATTACATCTCCTTGTGGGAGTCCATTTTTTATTTCTATTGAACGTTTTTCAAAAATAAGGATTCTTCGTTTGAGGGTAATTTATATCCAGTTAACATAGGGTGCTGTGATGTTGAAATTTTAAGAGCTTGGATTATCGATTTCATGTCCACTCATATGCATTCGAAATATCACAGGTTATTCCCATGTAAATAATTTGTTTGTTTCTGGCTGTTTTATGGAGTAATTTGTTGATGGAGAGAGTTACTGATTTCCCCTGTCTATAAGCGAAACTGTTATCACTTATCTATGAATGTGGTTATTCTGGCTTTAATGACTACTATATTATTACCATGCTGTACTATATCCAATTTTATGTGGGCCTGGTGATGTTTTAGTTGAGTGGGTTCTAAGTTATTTATTATTGTGAAGACCTTTGGAGGTATTGTGACTGAGTCATAAATGGAGAGATTTTATCTTTTGCTGCAGTCCGTTTGCTTTTGATCATTTCGAGGGATGTGGGGTTATTGCTGGACACCGAATGTGTCCTTCCTGTAAAAATATTGTTTGATTTAAAGTTATTGATAAGCTTCCAGAAATCATTGCTATTCGGGTTTAGGTTGAGATCATTGAATTTACTTCCGTGAATTTCTTTCCGCGTCAAGTTTGCTTCCCACAGCTTTTTATAGTTTGTGGAGTTTTTCAGTTTGGCACAGTTTTTCCAAAATTTTCTTTAGCTGTCCAACGTTTTTTCAGTTGTTTGTTCCATGATGGTTTTGGCGTGTATTTTAAGTTTGAGTTAATGACTTCGTTATTTATGAGAGTCCAGTTGAAGTAGCGAAGGGCTTCATGTAGGTCTTTGGGTAAAACGGGGTTGTCTAGTCGTATTTGAATTGTAAATGGTGCAGGTAGTATTAGAGGTCATGTGGCTTATGCTTATTTCTATAATTAGTGTAATCCTCAATTTTTCAAATTTGCGTGTTAGCATCTCTCCAATTGCTGTTTCACTATTAAAGTTGGACAGTGTAATGTCTATATTTGATGCGCAAATTTTCCTCAAGTTGCTGTTTTAGCTCAATTTTGATTGTTTTAGCTCAACCTCCTTCGTTTTTTTCTGTGTTTATATTCGATCTAGTAATTATCTAGGTTACGGATATTTTTGCCCTCTGAGGTCCACGTCTCTTGGAGGAGCGCTATATCAGTATTTAAGAAATTTAAAGCTTTTTCTAGGGTAGATTTATTTTTAATCATACGTTGTATATTTAGTTGTAAAAAAAATTATTTTGTTCGTGGTTCTCGAGCTCATGTGTTCTTTGATGTATTAGTTTAGTCTATTTTGGTTTAATACTGGTCTATTGTTTGTTGTGGGTTAAAAAAAATTGAAGAAATTCGGTTAGAGATGTAGATTATTTTTGTGTGATTAGTCTTCTATGAGGGAGTTTTTTATGGCGTTTAACAGCTGTGTTATAAGCTTTTCCAGTTCACTGGTTTTGTAGGCAAATGGGTGATTATATACTGGGATAGTGTTATTGCTGCTGTATATCTGTTCTAGTTTTGCTGAGTTTTTGACTCTGCTTTCTTTTGGTTTAGTTGCTACCGTATACAAATATGATTTTCTGAGCATTTTTTTTATTGATTGATTGACAGCGTTAGTGTTTCTGAAGTTGGAACTCAGTTTATTGTTAAGCAATGGGTTGCCTTTTAGGAGGTGAAAATTGGTGTTATAGAGAATTGCCGTCTTGGCTTCTTTTAGCGTAATGATATTTAATAAACTTATTTTGAATTCCTTTCATATCTTATCCATTTGGGCAATTCTTCTTGACCGCCGTGTGATTTTCAGCCATATAAGAAGCATAGAACTGTATGCATGTATTTTCGCGTTCTGATTTTGCAGACTAATTGCATCTCGGTAGGTTATTATAAGGTCTATTGTAGTTATTATTATTGTTGCGATTATTATGATACTTTGATTAATTTGCGTGTGGTAGATTTGACCATTTGAGCCATATTATGCATATCCTGCAGTAAACAGTATATCCATGGCTGATTCAAGGGATTCAGGATTCGTACAAAATAAAATGGTTTTCATGGGTTCTGGGAGTTTATTTTTGTATAGATTGAGAGCAGTCCGCATATTATTGCGGGCACATTCATCGATGGCATTTCCAGTACCTAGTACTATTAAAGTTTTAATGTTCAGCCTCCTTAGTTTACTTTTAATTTCATTGTAAAATTCAATGGTGTTAGTTTTAAATGTCACGCCGCGTAAATTTTCGTATAGTTCGTCCACGTTTAATCGGTCACCAAAGTTGTTCTAAAGAATCTGTTTTATGTCTTGCCAAAGGGTAGCATGGCAGTTAATTTCTATTGTCTCGTTGGCTCGACCCTTTAATTTACTTTCAATAACATGGCTGAAAAGTAGTTGTGACGCTTCATTATAAGCTTGTAATATGGGTATAACCCTATCTACAAGGTTTATGAAATTTTGCAGGTTTTCGCATCTGCCGTCGACTTCAGGGAGACTATGTAAATATTTTAAGGGATCAATTTGAATAGCGGGGGCTCCTTCGGCGTTCGCCATTTTGAAAGAAAAAGGGAAAAAAACTTTCGAAGTTTTCGCAATTCCACACCAACCTTACAAAGGATTATCACAATTTTAGTATTGTTTCGCAGTTGATTTTGGGGCAGATATTATTTCCGTGCGAGTCAATGTACATGTATAAATTTACAAATACTCAAACATACACATGCATTTATTCGCGTATATGCCTTTAAATGTAGCGATAATTTGAGAGCAAAAGGTAAAATGAAATTCTTAGGAAAGAAAATTTCTAATCGGGTGAATATATAAAAATTTAAGTATGTTTGGATATTTAAACGTATACATGCATATTTTATATATGATAGTTCATAAAAATACTTATACTATATACAAATTGAATGATTAAGTAATTAATGGTTGTCTACTTGCTTTGCTGTTTACTGATGATCAGAAAATTTTCTCGTTCGTTAGATAGGTGATGTTTTTCATTGTTTGTTGTACTTGTGCACTTTTATTGTTATGTTGTTGTTTTTTTTTTGTTGTTATATTTTTGTTATATATTTTTTTCCACTTCCTTCTCTTTAAATATATATATATATATATGTATACGTTTTACACTGTTTGTTGCACTTATGCGCTTTTGCGTTTACATGTGAATTATATAAAAAAAAAATCAGCGCATCCTACCGACTGCGGCATTTTTATTCTTCGCAGGATCAAAATATAAAAAAAAAAAATAAAACATATACACGATTAAATTTTATCATTAAACTTTTATTTATCATTAAACAGTAATTTAGATAATACTCTAGTTACATTTTTACAAGAAGAAAAAAACCGCACGGTATCTTTACCGTATGCCCGAACCGAAAGAGTACCCTTGGGTTGAGAGTCACATTGGGTTGACAGGGATTAGGACTTTTCCGTACTCTGTAGTTGAAAATTACTGACTGCCACCAGTTTCTTCAACAGATTTAATTTATATCTTTTTTCTGCTGATTGCAGTAATAAGTTCTTGCTAATTATTGTAATAGAATATTCAGAAGGTGTCATATGACCTGTGCAAAGATATAATTCTATGAAAAGGAATGCGCGTGGCGGATATGCAATCTTAAGCGAAATTCTAATAAGGAGAAAAATGCTCGAGGGAAATGCATTGAATGCAGTTGCATATAAATGTATGTGGAATAGATTTACGGAAGAATTTCGGACTAAGCATTTTAGCGTAGTTCGAATAAAGGGAATTTAATAGGGTGTACTGTAACATCTAATATCAAATAAACTACTCCCTTCTTTTAGTGGTCCATTCATCGTAAAGAAAATATTGCCGAATGATAGATATATCGTGAATGATATGCAAGGATCGTGTGGCAGAAGGGGAGCGAACTATGAGCGAGTAGTAGCGGTGGATCGTATGAAACTCTGGTGTGACTCAGGCGGAGTATCTGATGAATCTGAAAACGAAAGTGGAGACAATGAGGGTACGATGTGATGGAGTAGATGGAGTAGAACATGAACTCGGGACGAGTTTAAATCAGGATGGCCGAATGTAAAATCAAATGTGCCGATACGAAAAAGGTTGGTCGAATTTTTGAGGTAATGGGTGTTGTCCGTAGGTTTGTTTGCATAGGATGAATGCGCTGGCAGATTTTGAGCGAAGATGGGTTTTTTTATGCGTTAAAGGAATTAGAGTTGTGCATGGGTGGTCGGTGTGGACCCGTATCTGCGGTGGCAGGTATGAGGAAGTTATGGTTTCCAGGAAGAATGTGTTGCGGGTATTGCGTCTTGCATGAAATTGTGATTGGCATTTCGAGTGAAGTGCTTGGCGAATACAGAGGTGAACCCAGGAACAAAATTAGAGGGTGAGTGTTTTCACTGAGTGTGTTGTGTGGGGTGTATTGTTGTGATTTTAGTTGGGGAAGGTAGAGGATGATGGTCGTCTCGTAAAGATATGCGATTAGTAAGATTATATTGTCGATTAGATGTTTGAGGGTGAGCGTTTCCTCCTCATTGGCCTGTGGAGGTGGGTCCTCCTCGTCAGCCCTGGAGGCTAGAGGATGGGTTTTTTTCCCCTGGCCTGAGAGACGGGTGTTCCTCTCCAACGTATCATGGTGTCGCTGAGCGGTTTTCCTCAACGAATTTGGTTAATAAATTCGATGTAATATAATTTGTATGAGACGATCGCTACTTTCTACTAGTTGGCAGAATTATCCACCGCATACTCAGGGGTGTCCCCTTTTGTGTTTTTTTGAGGTCAGTGCAATTCAGTCGTCGCCATTCCATCATCTCTGTCCGTGCGTTATTTAAAATTTACACATGGGGAAATAAAAAGAAGTGGGTAAATAAAGCTTTTTGATATGGCTTATTACGGCAGTGTTTAATATATATATATTTTTATGTTTACATTTTACAGAACAATGTACAATTATGATTTACATACGGAAATATGGCTCCAAATTGATAAGAGTTGTATTCCTGTACGCCAAGGTGGATATTTTATTTAGCGATTGTATTTGTAACGCAGTGCCCGGTGTTTTAATTCAAGTCACAGACAAATGCTGACGGCCGGCTGCTATTATTAAGTCCGTTGTGGCAAACAGATCCATGTGGTTGTGGGATTTTAATACATATGAATGAGAGCAGGCAATATTAGGTACGAATCGAATTTTTTTTTCTCATCTTCCTACTTTCTTGTAGGTGGTATTGGGTATAGTGCTGTGCACATTAGCCAGCGTTTTTCGATCTCAATGCTCTAAGGCTGATTATTGTTCATGTCCTTTTGGGGTCACTATAATTCAATTTCGGCCAGCTTGTTCGTTTATTATTATTACATTTGTTTTGGTTGGTTAGTGAGATTACCCGGCTAAGAATATTATCTTGGTTAAAATTAACTGTTGGTGGCGATTGAGAGTTGAACATTTTTTCTAAGGAGGAAACTTTTTTAACCAATGACAGTTTGTTTCTTAAATTATCCAAGTAAGAGTATTTGATGTTTCTAGTTCATTGCGACTATTACACCATCTGCAATGGTTCTGCTATGTTCCACGTATTTGTGTTCGCTTTCTTTAGCCTTGTCTTGTTGTACGCTCTGTTTGTCAGTCTCCTGCAAATTTTTTTAATGTCATTTCTGTATGCATTCTCTTTTGTAATGGAAATATGGTTTTTAATCGAATATCAGATTTCTAACAATGAACAATATTTAGATTCGTCGTACTTTCCTTGCACTCCGTTATCCATTATTCATTTACTTTTTCTAGCTTTCTTTGCCGCAGTATTGGTGAAATTCAGAGTTTTCCACTTGCAGTTTCTTGGAATCCAGTAGAAGACGAATTTTAAGTCGCTATTTTATTTGAAGTATTTTCTCATTTTGGGGGGATGTATTTAATGTTTTCATTGTATGCTATTTCTTGCATGCAGTGTTGTGAGCATGTGAATATGATGATATTTTTAGCATTCTTTGTGATATGTTCTGTAATGACTAGATATGTTGCCATGATTTCTGCATTATTGACCAAGTAGTTGTTGTTGAATTTGTTGAGTCTATTGGTTCTGTGTTTAGTTGATGAGTAGCGCATCCTGTGCCAAGGAGATTTTTAGCTGCATCCATGCAAAATATTTCACGCTTATCAATTAATGAGTTTACTGTTGCGGATATAGAATTTGTGAGATCGTTGTGATCGAGTAGAGGCATGTTGTGTATGAAGTTGTTGCGCTGGAAGAAGACGTTCTTTAGAGTTTCATTTATTTGTACCAAGCAGGTATTGTTGAATAGATCTAGATATTTCCTGTGCATTATTGTGTAGTTGAAACTGATTTTTTCTGCAAGTAGTTTTCTGAATCCTGAATTTTCTGAAAGTTTTTGAGTATTGTTTTGGCCGTAAGTAAACAGGCTCTCAATTCGAATGGGGTTCTTGTTTTGGCCGTAAATAAACAGGCTCTTAGTTCAAATGGGGGTTTTCGTGATTTAGCCACAGATGAAGTTCTTTCGCGGTGCTTCAGAAGTAGGAAAAACTGTCATGTAAATTGTGAACGGTTTCTGAAATGTTTCATCCCATACTAATTAAGCTAAATTAGTATAGGATAAATTAGTATAGGATACTAATTTCGTTGATGATTTTATGGAATTTGTGAATGCATATATCGAAAAGTATAGGACTTATTACATCTCCTTGTGGGAGTCCATTTTTTATTTCTATTGAACGTTTTTCAAAAATAAGGATTCTTCGTTTGAGGGTAATTTATATCCAGTTAACATAGGGTGCTGTGATGTTGAAATTTTAAGAGCTTGGATTATCGATTTCATGTCCACTCATATGCATTCGAAATATCACAGGTTATTCCCATGTAAATAATTTGTTTGTTTCTGGCTGTTTTATGGAGTAATTTGTTGATGGAGAGAGTTACTGATTTCCCCTGTCTATAAGCGAAACTGTTATCACTTATCTATGAATGTGGTTATTCTGGCTTTAATGACTACTATATTATTACCATGCTGTACTATATCCAATTTTATGTGGGCCTGGTGATGTTTTAGTTGAGTGGGTTCTAAGTTATTTATTATTGTGAAGACCTTTGGAGGTATTGTGACTGAGTCATAAATGGAGAGATTTTATCTTTTGCTGCAGTCCGTTTGCTTTTGATCATTTCGAGGGATGTGGGGTTATTGCTGGACACCGAATGTGTCCTTCCTGTAAAAATATTGTTTGATTTAAAGTTATTGATAAGCTTCCAGAAATCATTGCTATTCGGGTTTAGGTTGAGATCATTGAATTTACTTCCGTGAATTTCTTTCCGCGTCAAGTTTGCTTCCCACAGCTTTTTATAGTTTGTGGAGTTTTTCAGTTTGGCACAGTTTTTCCAAAATTTTCTTTAGCTGTCCAACGTTTTTTCAGTTGTTTGTTCCATGATGGTTTTGGCGTGTATTTTAAGTTTGAGTTAATGACTTCGTTATTTATGAGAGTCCAGTTGAAGTAGCGAAGGGCTTCATGTAGGTCTTTGGGTAAAACGGGGTTGTCTAGTCGTATTTGAATTGTAAATGGTGCAGGTAGTATTAGAGGTCATGTGGCTTATGCTTATTTCTATAATTAGTGTAATCCTCAATTTTTCAAATTTGCGTGTTAGCATCTCTCCAATTGCTGTTTCACTATTAAAGTTGGACAGTGTAATGTCTATATTTGATGCGCAAATTTTCCTCAAGTTGCTGTTTTAGCTCAATTTTGATTGTTTTAGCTCAACCTCCTTCGTTTTTTTCTGTGTTTATATTCGATCTAGTAATTATTTAGGTTACGGATATTTTTGCCCTCTGAGGTCCACGTCTCTTGGAGGAGCGCTATATCAGTATTTAAGAAATTTAAAGCTTTTTCTAGGGTAGATTTATTTTTAATCATACGTTGTATATTTAGTTGTAAAAAAAATTATTTTGTTCGTGGTTCTCGAGCTCATGTGTTCTTTGATGTATTAGTTTAGTCTATTTTGGTTTAATACTGGTCTATTGTTTGTTGTGGGTTAAAAAAAATTGAAGAAATTCGGTTAGAGATGTAGATTATTTTTGGTGTGATTAGTCTTCTATGAGGGAGTTTTTTATGGCGTTTAACAGCTGTGTTATAAGCTTTTCCAGTTCACTGGTTTTGTAGGCAAATGAGTGATTATATACTGGGATAGTGTTATTGCTGCTGTATATCTGTTCTAGTTTTGCTGAGTTTTTGACTCTGCTTTCTTTTGGTTTAGTTGCTACCATATATAAATATGATTTTCTGAGCATTTTTTTTATTGATTGATTGACAGCGTTAGTGTTTCTGAAGTTGGAACTCAGTTTATTGTTAAGCAATGGGTTGCCTTTTAGGAGGTGAAAATTGGTGTTATAGAGAATTGCCGTCTTGGCTTCTTTTAGCGTAATGATATTTAATAAACTTATTTTGAATTCCTTTCATATCTTATCCATTTGGGCAATTCTTCTTGACCGCCGTGTGATTTTCAGCCATATAAGAAGCATAGAACTGTATGCATGTATTTTCGCGTTCTGATTTTGCAGACTAATTGCATCTCGGTAGGTTATTATAAGGTCTATTGTAGTTATTATTATTGTTGCGATTATTATGATACTTTGATTATTTTCCGTGTGGTAGATTTGACCATTTGAGCCATATTATGCATATCCTGCAGTAAACAGTATATCCATGGCTGATTCAAGGGATTCAGGATTCGTACAAAATAAAATGGTTTTCATGGGTTCTGGGAGTTTATTTTTGAATAGATTGAGAGCAGTCCGCATATTATTGCGGGCACATTCATCGATGGCATTTCCAATACCTAGTACTATTAAAGTTTTAATGTTCAGCCTCCTTAGTTTACTTTTAATTTCATTGTAAAATTCAATGGTGTTAGTTTTAAATGTCACGCCGCGTAAATTTTCGTATAGTTCGTCCACGTTTAATCGGTCACCAAAGTTGTTCTAAAGAATCTGTTTTATGTCTTGCCAAAGGGTAGCATGGCAGTTAATTTCTATTGTCTCGACCCTTTAATTTACTTTCAATAACATGGCTGAAAAGTAGTTGTGACGCTTCATTATAAGCTTGTAATATGGGTATAACCCTATCTACAAGGTTTATGAAATTTTGCAGGTTTTCGCATCTGCCGTCGACTTCAGGGAGACTATGTAAATATTTTAAGGGATCAATTTGAATAGCGGGGGCTCCTTCGGCGTTCGCCATTTTGAAAGAAAAAGGGAAAAAAACTTTCGAAGTTTTCGCAATTCCACACCAACCTTACAAAGGATTATCACAATTTTAGTATTGTTTCGCAGTTGATTTTGGGGCAGATATTATTTCCGTGCGAGTCAATGTACATGTATAAATTTACAAATACTCAAACATACACATGCATTTATTCGCGTATATGCCTTTAAATGTAGCGATAATTTGAGAGCAAAAGGTAAAATGAAATTCTTAGGAAAGAAAATTTCTAATCGGGTGAATATATAAAAATTTAAGTATGTTTGGATATTTAAACGTATACATGCATATTTTATATATGATAGTTCATAAAAATACTTATACTATATACAAATTGAATGATTAAGTAATTAATGGTTGTCTACTTGCTTTGCTGTTTACTGATGATCAGAAAATTTTCTCGTTCGTTAGATAGGTGATGTTTTTCATTGTTTGTTGTACTTGTGCACTTTTATTGTTATGTTGTTGTTTTTTTTTTTTGTTGTTATATTTTTGTTATATATTTTTTTCCACTTCCTTCTCTTTAAATATATATATATATATATGTATACGTTTTACACTGTTTGTTGCACTTATGCGCTTTTGCGTTTACATGTGAATTATATAAAAAAAAAATCAGCGCATCCTACCGACTGCGGCATTTTTATTCTTCGCAGGATCAAAATATAAAAAAAAAAATAAAACATATACACGATTAAATTTTATCATTAAACTTTTATTTATCATTAAACAGTAATTTAGATAATACTCTAGTTACATTTTTACAAGAAGAAAAAAACCGCACGGTATCTTTACCGTATGCCCGAACCGAAAGAGTACCCTTGGGTTGAGAGTCACATTGGGTTGACAGGGATTAGGACTTTTCCGTACTCTGTAGTTGAAAATTACTGACTGCCACCAGTTTCTTCAACAGATTTAATTTATATCTTTTTTCTGCTGATTGCAGTAATAAGTTCTTGCTAATTATTGTAATAGAATATTTAGAAGGTGTCATATGACCTGTGCAAAGATATAATTCTATGAAAAGGAATGCGCGTGGCGGATATGCAATCTTAAGCGAAATTCTAATAAGGAGAAAAATGCTCGAGGGAAATGCATTGAATGCAGTTGCATATAAATGTATGTGGAATAGATTTACGGAAGAATTTCGGACTAAGCATTTTAGCGTAGTTCGAATAAAGGGAATTTAATAGGGTGTACTGTAACATCTAATATCAAATAAACTACTCCCTTCTTTTAGTGGTCCATTCATCGTAAAGAAAATATTGCCGAATGATAGATATATCGTGAATGATATGCAAGGATCGTGTGGCAGAAGGGGAGCGAACTATGAGCGAGTAGTAGCGGTGGATCGTATGAAACTCTGGTGTGACTCAGGCGGAGTATCTGATGAATCTGAAAACGAAAGTGGAGACAATGAGGGTACGATGTGATGGAGTAGATGGAGTAGAACATGAACTCGGGACGAGTTTAAATCAGGATGGCCGAATGTAAAATCAAATGTGCCGATACGAAAAAGGTTGGTCGAATTTTTGAGGTAATGGGTGTTGTCCGTAGGTTTGTTTGCATAGGATGAATGCGCTGGCAGATTTTGAGCGAAGATGGGTTTTTTTATGCGTTAAAGGAATTAGAGTTGTGCATGGGTGGTCGGTGTGGACCCGTATCTGCGGTGGCAGGTATGAGGAAGTTATGGTTTCCAGGAAGAATGTGTTGCGGGTATTGCGTCTTGCATGAAATTGTGATTGGCATTTCGAGTGAAGTGCTTGGCGAATACAGAGGTGAACCCAGGAACAAAATTAGAGGGTGAGTGTTTTCACTGAGTGTGTTGTGTGGGGTGTATTGTTGTGATTTTAGTTGGGGAAGGTAGAGGATGATGGTCGTCTCGTAAAGATATGCGATTAGTAAGATTATATTGTCGATTAGATGTTTGAGGGTGAGCGTTTCCTCCTCATTGGCCTGTGGAGGTGGGTCCTCCTCGTCAGCCCTGGAGGCTAGAGGATGGGTTTTTTTCCCCTGGCCTGAGAGACGGGTGTTCCTCTCCAACGTATCATGGTGTCGCTGAGCGGTTTTCCTCAACGAATTTGGTTAATAAATTCGATGTAATATAATTTGTATGAGACGATCGCTACTTTCTACTAGTTGGCAGAATTATCCACCGCATACTCAGGGGTGTCCCCTTTTGTGTTTTTTTGAGGTCAGTGCAATTCAGTCGTCGCCATTCCATCATCTCTGTCCGTGCGTTATTTAAAATTTACACATGGGGAAATAAAAAGAAGTGGGTAAATAAAGCTTTTTGATATGGCTTATTACGGCAGTGTTTAATATATATATATTTTTATGTTTACATTTTACAGAACAATGTACAATTATGATTTACCTACGGAAATATGGCTCCAAATTGATAAGAGTTGTATTCCTGTACGCCAAGGTGGATATTTTATTTAGCGATTGTATTTGTAACGCAGTGCCCGGTGTTTTAATTCAAGTCACAGACAAATGCTGACGGCCGGCTGCTATTATTAAGTCCGTTGTGGCAAACAGATCCATGTGGTTGTGGGATTTTAATACATATGAATGAGAGCAGGCAATATTAGGTACGAATCGAATTTTTTTTTCTCATCTTCCTACTTTCTTGTAGGTGGTATTGGGTATAGTGCTGTGCACATTAGCCAGCGTTTTTCGATCTCAATGCTCTAAGGCTGATTATTGTTCATGTCCTTTTGGGGTCACTATAATTCAATTTCGGCCAGCTTGTTCGTTTATTATTATTACATTTGTTTTGGTTGGTTAGTGAGATTACCCGGCTAAGAATATTATCTTGGTTAAAATTAACTGTTGGTGGCGATTGAGAGTTGAACATTTTTTCTAAGGAGGAAACTTTTTTAACCAATGACAGTTTGTTTCTTAAATTATCCAAGTAAGAGTATTTGATGTTTCTAGTTCATTGCGACTATTACACCATCTGCAATGGTTCTGCTATGTTCCACGTATTTGTGTTCGCTTTCTTTAGCCTTGTCTTGTTGTACGCTCTGTTTGTCAGTCTCCTGCAAATTTTTTTAATGTCATTTCTGTATGCATTCTCTTTTGTAATGGAAATATGGTTTTTAATCGAATATCAGATTTCTAACAATGAACAATATTTAGATTCGTCGTACTTTCCTTGCACTCCGTTATCCATTATTCATTTACTTTTTCTAGCTTTCTTTGCCGCAGTATTGGTGAAATTCAGAGTTTTCCACTTGCAGTTTCTTGGAATCCAGTAGAAGACGAATTTTAAGTCGCTATTTTATTTGAAGTATTTTCTCATTTTGGGGGGATGTATTTAATGTTTTCATTGTATGCTATTTCTTGCATGCAGTGTTGTGAGCATGTGAATATGATGATATTTTTAGCATTCTTTGTGATATGTTCTGTAATGACTAGATATGTTGCCATGATTTCTGCATTATTGACCAAGTAGTTGTTGTTGAATTTGTTGAGTCTATTGGTTCTGTGTTTAGTTGATGAGTAGCGCATCCTGTGCCAAGGAGATTTTTAGCTGCATCCATGCAAAATATTTCACGCTTATCAATTAATGAGTTTACTGTTGCGGATATAGAATTTGTGAGATCGTTGTGATCGAGTAGAGGCATGTTGTGTATGAAGTTGTTGCGCTGGAAGAAGACGTTCTTTAGAGTTTCATTTATTTGTACCAAGCAGGTATTGTTGAATAGATCTAGATATTTCCTGTGCATTATTGTGTAGTTGAAACTGATTTTTTCTGCAAGTAGTTTTCTGAATCCTGAATTTTCTGAAAGTTTTTGAGTATTGTTTTGGCCGTAAGTAAACAGGCTCTCAATTCGAATGGGGTTCTTGTTTTGGCCGTAAATAAACAGGCTCTTAGTTCAAATGGGGGTTTTCGTGATTTAGCCACAGATGAAGTTCTTTCGCGGTGCTTCAGAAGTAGGAAAAACTGTCATGTAAATTGTGAACGGTTTCTGAAATGTTTCATCCCATACTAATTAAGCTAAATTAGTATAGGATAAATTAGTATAGGATACTAATTTCGTTGATGATTTTATGGAATTTGTGAATGCATATATCGAAAAGTATAGGACTTATTACATCTCCTTGTGGGAGTCCATTTTTTATTTCTATTGAACGTTTTTCAAAAATAAGGATTCTTCGTTTGAGGGTAATTTATATCCAGTTAACATAGGGTGCTGTGATGTTGAAATTTTAAGAGCTTGGATTATCGATTTCATGTCCACTCATATGCATTCGAAATATCACAGGTTATTCCCATGTAAATAATTTGTTTGTTTCTGGCTGTTTTATGGAGTAATTTGTTGATGGAGAGAGTTACTGATTTCCCCTGTCTATAAGCGAAACTGTTATCACTTATCTATGAATGTGGTTATTCTGGCTTTAATGACTACTATATTATTACCATGCTGTACTATATCCAATTTTATGTGGGCCTGGTGATGTTTTAGTTGAGTGGGTTCTAAGTTATTTATTATTGTGAAGACCTTTGGAGGTATTGTGACTGAGTCATAAATGGAGAGATTTTATCTTTTGCTGCAGTCCGTTTGCTTTTGATCATTTCGAGGGATGTGGGGTTATTGCTGGACACCGAATGTGTCCTTCCTGTAAAGATATTGTTTGATTTAAAGTTATTGATAAGCTTCCAGAAATCATTGCTATTCGGGTTTAGGTTGAGATCATTGAATTTACTTCCGTGAATTTCTTTCCGCGTCAAGTTTGCTTCCCACAGCTTTTTATAGTTTGTGGAGTTTTTCAGTTTGGCACAGTTTTTCCAAAATTTTCTTTAGCTGTCCAACGTTTTTTCAGTTGTTTGTTCCATGATGGTTTTGGCGTGTATTTTAAGTTTGAGTTAATGACTTCGTTATTTATGAGAGTCCAGTTGAAGTAGCGAAGGGCTTCATGTAGGTCTTTGGGTAAAACGGGGTTGTCTAGTCGTATTTGAATTGTAAATGGTGCAGGTAGTATTAGAGGTCATGTGGCTTATGCTTATTTCTATAATTAGTGTAATCCTCAATTTTTCAAATTTGCGTGTTAGCATCTCTCCAATTGCTGTTTCACTATTAAAGTTGGACAGTGTAATGTCTATATTTGATGCGCAAATTTTCCTCAAGTTGCTGTTTTAGCTCAATTTTGATTGTTTTAGCTCAACCTCCTTCGTTTTTTTCTGTGTTTATATTCGATCTAGTAATTATTTAGGTTACGGATATTTTTGCCCTCTGAGGTCCACGTCTCTTGGAGGAGCGCTATATCAGTATTTAAGAAATTTAAAGCTTTTTCTAGGGTAGATTTATTTTTAATCATACGTTGTATATTTAGTTGTAAAAAAAATTATTTTGTTCGTGGTTCTCGAGCTCATGTGTTCTTTGATGTATTAGTTTAGTCTATTTTGGTTTAATACTGGTCTATTGTTTGTTGTGGGTTAAAAAAAATTGAAGAAATTCGGTTAGAGATGTAGATTATTTTTGGTGTGATTAGTCTTCTATGAGGGAGTTTTTTATGGCGTTTAACAGCTGTGTTATAAGCTTTTCCAGTTCACTGGTTTTGTAGGCAAATGGGTGATTATATACTGGGATAGTGTTATTGCTGCTGTATATCTGTTCTAGTTTTGCTGAGTTTTTGACTCTGCTTTCTTTTGGTTTAGTTGCTACCGTATATAAATATGATTTTCTGAGCATTTTTTTTATTAATTGATTGACAGCGTTAGTGTTTCTGAAGTTGGAACTCAGTTTATTGTTAAGCAATGGGTTGCCTTTTAGGAGGTGAAAATTGGTGTTATAGAGAATTGCCGTCTTGGCTTCTTTTAGCGTAATGATATTTAATAAACTTATTTTGAATTCCTTTCATATCTTATCCATTTGGGCAATTCTTCTTGACCGCCGTGTGATTTTCAGCCATATAAGAAGCATAGAACTGTATGCATGTATTTTCGCGTTCTGATTTTGCAGACTAATTGCATCTCGGTAGGTTTCCCTGCAGTATATTTCCATGTAACTTTGTCTGAGACATTTGTCGTACTACCTGGGTCTATCGAAATAGCAATCAACTTGCATTGTCCTGTAGTCATATCGGGCAGTATGTTTCCAAAGAAGGTAAGTTTCATGGATTTTGTCGGCTGCAGCCTATCTAGGTTTTCACTATCCCTTCATTTTAATCTATTCGTCCCTAGTATTTTTGTTTTTCTATATTTGATTTCCGTTCTTGTTGCACGCAAAGGAATTGGTTTTCATCTCTTCCTCCGTGATTTCGTATGACGACGTTTCTTCCAAGGAAGTTATTCGAGATAAATAAGTTCTTATAGCATTTTGTTGCTTCTTTAGTTTCAATTGCACTGTAAGTAAGTTAAGCTGTTAAGCTTTCTTTTACCCTAGGTTGTTAATGTCAGTAATATTCATTATTCGTAATTGTTTGTTGATTGAATAAAAAATATGGCATTCAGTCCTTTTCTTTCTATTGTGTCTTTTCTCCAGTCCTTTCGCAAAAAAAACTGAAAAATTTTTTCTGAGGTTTAGAGGATACTTGTTAAACGTTCTATTTGGGGGATTGTGGTACTGTTCTTATGCTTTTTACTGTAGTGTTGTTTATTAAGTTGTTTCGTGGTCACTGTTTGCTATTATTATCCTTGTCAATTTCCACATTCTTTGATAAAATTTTTCCATGTCATCAACTGAAACAGTTATGCTATCTCAGTGATATTCGTTTGCTGACATGTGGATATGATAACCTCTCTTTTGTCAGGGGTTGACTGTTTTAATTATTTCGTTCCAGAACGAGGCTTTGTACTGGTTTTTGTATTTTTTTTTTTTATTTTTTTTTTTTTTTGTATGGCTGCACATTGCGATGTGTTTCATTTGTTTGAATTTTAGTATTTATTCCTGAGGTTTGTCAATTTGTCGTATTCTTCTTGTGAATTCAGTAAATTCGTCTTCATTTACATTGCCCAGATCATGCGGAACGTTCAGGTCTTGTATCTCGTCCATTTCAACAATAAAACGACCAATAATCTTAGTGAATTTAACTGCGATCGAGCCAGCGTCGTCGCTTTCTAGTTTATCTCCAGTAATTTGCAATTCACTTCTAATAATAAACACTAATGATTAAACTCGTAGATCAATTTGACAAAAAGGGAATAAGTGGAAATGAAACACCTGGCAACAATATTTCCTGAGATCGCCTGAGTTTACACTGATACAATTCCCTACTCAACAAAGGTTGAGCTCGGAATGACAAATCAAATAAAATACTTAATTTTGTTACATTTTTGAGCTCCGAAACTGGGAATGTTATCATCTTCTAACCAGTAAATGGCTCACTAGTGGCTGAAACCTTACGCTTACTTGTAGTCGGGATTCATTAGATAGCACTTTAAACTATTTGACAGACTTTTTGTAGATTTGGCTCAAGAGACTTCTGATACAAAGCGAATTGTTAGTAATATGCCGACACTATACTTTTCGTTAGAAATCGACAGGTGATATCCGCTTGAATGATGTTATTTATTGATTTAGTTATGGTGTTATAGTCTCATCTTACATGTCTTTGTTGACTCGCTATCCAACTTCCATCCTTTTGCCATAGATTGGCTAACGTGTATGTTCTGGAAATAAAAGAAAGAATAACTGTGTTTTCGTTATACTGACTTTATTTGACTTCATCTATAAATTTTAATTGTTAAATTAATGTAAAATCAGAGTTGCATCAAAAACTGAAAATTTTCACGCCAGATATGAAACGGCAGTGAAAAAATAGAATCGAAAGTAGGGAAAACCGCAAACAAGATCCTATTTAAGAAACGGTTGAATGAATAACCACAACTAAACACACTCAACAAAACACTTACCCAGGATCAGTCAAGAAATTGCAAAAAGAATATGAGTAAGCACAAACTTGTTAATTACTGACAAAATTAACGGGGTGTTGAGATTAGCGAAGGGATAGAGGGACGATAGGTTTGAAGAGAAAGATAACTTTGAATATATATGAGTACGCTTTATTTGTTTTACATAAAGGAACTTCTTATTGCACACGTCTCGCGGGCAACAGTCACGGACCAACTAAAGAAAAATTACAGGTGACGCAAGTAGTGCGCTCCGGCGCCTTAATACTGAGTTTCGCTCACGCATGCGCGGTGAGTCTATCGACGTACGATAACTTTACTTCTCAACACTCCCGCCGTTTGAGTGCGTCGAGAACCCTATGCCTATACCGTTACATAGATGCTGAAACTGTCTCTTTGGAAGTGCTTTGGTAAATATATCAGCTAGCTGCTGATCCGTAGGAACATATTCTACCGATATTTCCCCACTCTCCACAGTTTCGCGAACATAGTGATGCTTAATGTCTATATGCTTGGTTCGCTTGTGGAACTCCGGATTTTAGATTAATCGGATTGCACTTTGATTGCCTACTGGCAGAACTGTCGCAGTTACCGGTAGACACCCGAAATCGTTTAACAATTTTCTCAGCCAAATGGCTCTTTAGCAGCCGCTGCTGCCGCGACTTACTCAGCCTTCGCTGTGCTGAGTGTGACTAGCTTTTGTCGTTGGGACGATCATGTCACAATCCCGTTCGATAGACAAAACGCATACCCCGTGGTAGATCTACGCGTCTCCACGTCACTTGCGAAATCCGAGTCTGAAAACCCCTGTAACTCCGAGTTACTCGCGCCGCTTCTGTACATTATTCCGAATTTCGTTGTTCCGACCAAGTACCGGTAGATTCGTTTCACCGCTTACCAGTGGCTCTCGTGGTGATTGCTAAGAAATTTAATAACTGAATTCACCGAATATGCGATATCCGGCCGCGTCACAACCGCAAGAAACATTAACGAGCCCACTGCTTCTCGAAACGGTACCGTACTTGAGTTTTCATCGTCGCGATCGTTTGGAACTAGTCGCGCGAGTTATAATTGCTGAATTCCCAAAACCTAACAAAGACTCAATAATAACAACTAAGTTTGTTGCATAATTATTCCCAATTCATTTAATTCTGACTCTGCATTCCTATCATTAAATTCCTTTCCCACACTTAAGTAATGCTGACTCGGCAAATTTGCCTTTCATTAAACTACTATCAAGTTACAATTGACGAGTCATCGGAATATAACAAAGACTCATTTTTGCTTCATCAACTATTTGATAATTCATTCTTACTTATCTTATATAAACATCCGATCATTCGATCCGCTGATTTAACTAAAATCTTATCATTCAATAACATAAACATCCTTTGTTCTTTGTCCACATATGCATGCACCCACATGTGCAACCTAGCACTTTTTAAATATAAAAGATCCAGTTCTCCATAGGATAAGTTTAGTCTGGATAAGAGTCTAGTTTTAATCAGACCAAGTGTAAAAAAAATATAATAATAAAGAAAATTTATTATAAAAAATATATTTTTTATTGTAACGTTAGATAAATAACGTAACTCGCGTGCGGATCGGCAGGCACACTTGCCGCTTTTGCATCGATCATCTTAAATTTATTAAGAATTTTTTCCACATACGCTTCTTGATGCAAGAACATGGTTTTCTTTACTCGATTTTGTTCAATTTGTACAAATAACTTTCCATCCCCGATCGTAATTTTGAACGCGTTACCCAATGATTTGATTACCGACTTGAGGGCTTTACTTTTTTTTTGCTGCGATGAGTCCGTCATCTACAAAAAGCGCTAAATATACATCTACACCGTCTACCCGTCCTTGAATGATACACTTGTCAGCTTCCGTTTCGCGAAACTGATATTTCTCTAAGAACTCACGAAACTTTTCGTTCCAGCACCTGGGTGCTTGTTTCAAGCCGTACAAGGACTTGTTCAGTTTACACATGAAACCACGTTTTTCTTATTTCTTGACGTTGAGTCCTTCCGGAATTTCCATGTAGATCTCTTACTTCAGCTCGCCGTGAAGAAAGACTGTCCTCACATCAAACTGTGTGAGCTCCAAGTCCTGTTCAGCCACCATGGCCAATAGAACTCTCAGCGAGTCGTATCTCACGACTGGCGAGAAGGGCTCCGTGTAGTCGAGTCCCTCTTTTTGTTGAAATCCTCGTGCACAAAGTCTCGCTTTATACCGGTATACGTCACCTGACGTGTCTCGTATAACCTTGAACACCCATTTCGAATCTTTGGGCTTTTGATCCGTTTTCCTTGGTACGATTGACCAAGTCTCGTTCTGCTCGTTGCGCGTCGATTTTCAGCCTCGGCACTGTTCATCGCCTCCTGAAATGTGTTTGGCGGATTATATTCAGCGAAGTCGACCTCATACCTTATCGGTCGTCGGATGTTTGCACGATTCCGCAGTTATCTGTCATAATCCGGTTGATTTTGATCTTCTTCTCGAGGATCTTCTGGTTGTTCGTTTCTTTCAGGTTCTTCCTGAGCTTCCTAGCATTCTTCCTCCTGTTGCTACTCGACGGGTTCTGCCACATCTTCGTTTTCGTCCGCTGGAAGGATGTATTCGAATTCTTTTCCTTTTTCTGCCCCAAGTTGCGACTTCTCGTTGAATGTGACGTCTCTCGATACAGATATTTTCTTGTTCTGTGGATTGTACAAACGGTAATTCATCGAGTCGTTCTGATACTCAACTAAGATCAACTTTGTAGCCTTTGGGTCTAACTTCTTGCGAAATTGTTTGTCGATATGCATGTACGCATCCGATCCAAACACTCGAAAATGGGACACATCTGGTGTTTTTCCAAACCAGATCTCGTATGGCGTTTTCTCTTTACCGGTAGCCAGAACTCGATTGAGCACGGTCACTGCTGTACTGACTGCTTCCACCCATAGCGACAGAGGAAGTTTCTTTGCCGTTATCATCGTGCGCGCACTCTCGATGATCGTTCTGTTGTCGCGCTCGGCTTTCCCGTTCTGCTGAGGAGTGTAAGGTGTCGTGTTTACCAGCTCGATACCACGAGCCTCGAGATATTGCTTCATTTCACGGTTGCAATACTCTCATCCATTGTCCGTACGTAACATCTTCATCGGCTTGCCGAATTTCTTATCGATCAACCTTTCGTATTTCTTGAAAATATCGAAAACATCAGAGTTGTGTTTCATGAAGTAAACATACCGAAATCCTGATGCGTCATCCTTGAAGGTTATGCAGAATCTTGCACCACCGATGGTCTCTGTTGAGAATGGTCAGCATACGTCTGAATGTATGTATTCTCCCGGTTTTGTGTTCCTTTTTGTCTCGTTCTTTTTTAACGGTAGCCTGTGTACTTTTCCGAAAGCACACGATTCACAGAAGAAATTGTCAATGTCCGCTAATTTCACTCCTCGAATTAACCCTTTTTGCGTCATTTCGCGCAAAACTTTGTTGTTTACTTGTCCCATTCGTTCGTGCCAGACACGCAAGTTGATAGTTGACACATTTGCTTCTCTCGCAACACTTGGTTTTCTCACTTTATTCGGTAAATCTGATTGTCTTTTTGCACACCGACACCGAAAACTTCACCGTCACGGTTAATTGTTACTAGTTTTCCTCTAAACAAAACATCGAAACCTTTTTCAGTGCATACGCCGACTGAAAACAAGTTCTTTCGAATCTTTGGAATGTAGAGCACATTTTCGATTCGAGCTTTACACCTTTTACCGTTCACTAGTCTATTAATGAGCACAGTGCCACTACCGGTAACGTCGCACACGCCATTGTCCCCGAGCGATATTGAATCGCCACTACTTGGTTCGAACTCACGGTACCAGTCCCGTCGGTAAGTGATATGCCTGGACGCACCGCTGTCGGTTATCCAGACATCGCTTGTGTCGACTGCAATGAGTCGTTCTACGACCTCGCTACTCGGCACTGTCTCCGATTTCACTTGTCGCTGTTTTTGTTCACTTGTCGAAGCGACGAACGCACACTCGCGAGGATTTTCACCGGCCTTGTCCTTGTCCCTTTTCTTTTTTCGGCAATCGCGAGCTAGATGCCCCTTCCTTTTACAATAGAAACACTCGACACTCATATTTCTACTTTCGCGGTTTTTCTCACTGTTTTTGTTTTGATTCGCGGCGAACTTTTTCTTCTTGTTCCCGCCAAGACTAACAGCGGCTAACGCTCGAGTGACGTCATCGTCACCTTCAAGTCTTCTTGCTTCCTTCAATAATCGTTCTAGTAGATTATCAATGGTTTGACTTTCTTCGGGTACACTGTACCATGCTGTCTGGAGAGCATTATACTTTACCGGTAGGCTGCCAAGTACCTTCGCCATTATGGCCGTGTCCGAAACCGCTTCTCCCAGATCCTTCAGTTGAGACGCCATGTTTTGTACCCGGGAAACGTGTTGTACAACCGACTCGTTTGGATCCATGCGATGTCCGTGGAACTTCTGTAGCAAGAGCATCTTGTTCGACGCTGATTTTTGCTCGTCAATTCTCACCAAGTTGTCCCACATTTGCTTCGCTGTAGTGCAGTTGAGAATACAGTCGAGCTGAGAATCCTCTATCGACGAGAAAAGTATGCACATGGCCGTCGCGTTGTCTTTCACCCACTTTTTGCCATCGGCCGAGATTGCGTCTGCCGGCATCACTCACGCACCCGTAACGACGTCTTTTAACGCGTTCGCGATAAGCATCGAGTTCATTCGAAATTTCCACGCTTGAAAATTCGAGCCATCAAACTTTTTGATGTTCTTTATCAGAGTTGATTCCGCCATTTTCGTTCGATTATTCTCCCGTACGCGTTTACCGGTACACTACAATGGCGACCACGTGTCGACCACCAAGGAAGAAAAAAATCGAGATAACCGTTTTCTCTCTATCGTTCTCTGACTTCGATAATCGGTTGTTACGCAGGCTGCTTGCCTGGGCCCATAACCTGTTGAGATTAGCGAAGGGACTGAGGGACGATAGGTTTGAAGAGAAAGATAACTTTGAATATATATGAGTACGCTTTATTTGTTTTACATAAAGGAACTTCTTATTGCACACGTCTCGCGGGCAACAGTCACGGACCAACTAAAGAAAAATTACCGGTGACGCAAGTAGTGCGCTCCAGCGCCTTAATACTGAGTTTCGCTCACGCATGCGCGGTGAGCCTATCGACGTACGATAACTTTACTTCTAAACACGGGGTCTTTACCAGCTAATGTATCTGATAAAATTAACATACTCTCACTCAAAAATATAAGTTTTAAACATCTCTGTATTCATTATTTCCTAATGCATTTAACAGAAACTTTCCGAAAGCACTTCAAAAGCAGAAATGCTAACTTTTTGAGTGACAAAAACTCAAGGCAACCCGAAGCCTGTAAACTGCTTAGCAAGAAATTAACAGAACGTAATCACTTTGTATCAGTAACTTCTTGAGCAAAATCTACAAAATGTCTATCAAAAAGTTGCAAGTGCTATCCAATGAATATCGGCTGCCTAAATTAACCCCGACTAAAAGCCAGCGTATAGTTTCCACTATAGTGAGCTGCTTCGAAAATGACAAGATTGCCAACAATTTGCAGCCATAATTATATACGCAAAACACAATTCTGAACCATCCCGGGACGGACGTGGTTATAGTGAGCCAGCTGTTGCAATTTATCTGTTAATGGCTTTAAAATATCAGGCACTGAGTTACAAGCACTATCGCAAAATCAAAGTACCACCTTGACATGCAGAACTTAATTCAATATAAGTAGTAGTATAGTCATATATTCATATGCTAATTGCAATACCGCATGGTTCTGTGTTCCGCAACGGACGTGGATCGAACCGATCTAAGCTGCTTGTAATCATTATTGTTATATTATTGTTAGCATATTACTATCGGACAAACGTCTTTTATGCTAAGGTTATTGTTTGCAGCTGATTTAAGCTAGAAAATTGATTTTGGATAAAAATCATAGTCTTGTAACGTACGCGACTTGGGACCCTGAATACGAAAAGGGGCTGGGAAGCCCTGAAACAATAATAATTGCTTACATAAGTTTGGCTTATTTAAACTCTAATTGCCATTTCGCCAAAAGATAATTATGAATGAAAATCATATTCCAGTCAAATATAAAGAAAATCAAAATGGAAAAAAATTCGAGGCCGTTGTGTTTCTGACGATGTAAACTTCTGGAAGTTTCGACGTTATCTGTTGAAAGACCAACAATACTCGGATCAGAGTAGCAAACTGAAAGTTCAGTATGAAGCTTTTGTTTTCATTGAAACATTTTCGGATAAGGTTAAAAAAGAAACTCCGGTAAATCCATTGGAAATTTATTATACTCTGAGAATTTTTCGCGGTTTATTAGGCTTACCAAATTTAATTTACTCACAACATCTATTATTTCGGCATAAAGACGCTTGAAATATAATTATTTTTCAGAAATACCATCATTATCAAATTTTCTTTGATGATTGGCCCACTAAGGTGAAAATAACCGATCATTAATAATATTTTCAACATATGCATTCTGCTCTCGATACCGTTTAAGGGTGATGATTATTGGATATCGAATTGGGTGGAAATTATTAATTCTACTTTTGCAATAATAAACATCTGAAAAGGTTGCCTGTAAGACATTGAAAATAATATCCATTTGCCGATAGAACAAATGAAAAGCTTTTATTAAAAATTGAAGGAAAAATCGTTCAAAATACTTTTAAACCCCATCGTTTCTCGCAAAGTTCCTCGATTGCGGACAAAACCGTCGCTCTCTAAACTTTCTTCAGACTTCCAACAGATCACATCGGTTATTTAGCAAAATATCAATAATACGCGTTTTAAAATTCCAGCGGGTATTACTACTGCTTGGAAGTCGTGTTTCACAAATTTTATCTAATACATACGTCCGTTTGCTAGTTTACAAAAAATTAGAAAACCCGGATACATTAGCAAAAAAGATACGACATACATTTATTTTACAAGCAGCATTTTGAAGAATCAAATTGTATAAATTAAATTAACATCTATGTGCGAAACGAAGAATAAAAACTGCTTGTGAAGCAGCTTCTTTGATTTTTTTTTGCAAACTATTTAAATCACCTGATATTACAGCTGCTCATCGTACTTTTGGGCATCAAACTCTTCAGTTGTATTGAAGCAAGTAAATTTATCTTTTAAAACTTGCAATAAATCTTGTGCAGATTTGTCAGCGGGATCGTCAATAAAGGCCCATAAATCTATCAACAAAGGCACTTTCCTTTGTTACATATCGAAACATCATAGATAATTGCGAAAAATTGGAAACATCAGTGGTCTCATCGATGTGCCATGAAAGGTAGGTGCTTCATTTATTTCAGAAGATATGCAATTAATGCAAATCATTTTGGAAAATTTTGGAAACCACTAAAAACAGATTATGTCCAAAAAACTTTAATTTTACTTAGAGTACCGATAAATGCTTGCTCCTTCGATGCCAAGTAAACTATGGTAGTTTAGTTTTATCGATTAAACCTATATTGAGCGATATTTTTCAACGAGTTTAATGTGTTCTATAATATTTCCGTGATAAACCGAATCAAATAATACTGGGATTTGCTGTTTCCCAAATAATTTAATTTTCAATAAAACATATACGTGGTCACTAGAGTCCCCAATTTTTTTGTATTGACTCGCTGATATGTTTCACATCCAGTAGAATTCCATGGAGTTGTTGATTGCCTAAAAGATGATACTAGCAAAATGCTTTAATCAATGTTTCACTACCAGTGAGCCAACCACAATGTGCATACCAAGCACATTTAAAATATGGCGATTTGTCATTATTCTCCAGAATGATTAAGTTTATCATGTTCGGACATGTTCGTCATTTTACAATAAATAATGTATTGTCTAACGAAAAGGTACCGAATTTGTTTTCAACAAGGACTATATTTTCCTTATTTTTAACTTTAACCTTGATTTGCTGTTCCCCCATTTTCTACTTCAGTTTTTCCACTTGACTGGCAATTGCACGTAATTGAAAGATTAGCACTCTACGAAAAATTTCCGAAAATTTGTAAAAAGTCGCTAATTTCTTTTTGAATATTTGGTGTATCATCGTGCCAATTCAATTTTTAAAATATGATATACATAAATGGTACAATGTTTATCCTTGTGTGATTTGGGGGATACCTCCATTGATTCCCACTGGGAGGAGAGACACAAATGTCTCCCACACAATTTTCAATTTTTCTTCTGCTTCATAATCTGCCGCGGTTGAACTTGAAGCGAAGAAAACGTGTGAAAGACAATCGGAATTTTTAATTTCCTTTCGCACACAAAACAAAACGTGTATACTTAAGTCTCTGTCGCATTCGGCCAACGAAATTTTACCTACCCTGGGACTGAGCGACACATCATTCCGCTCGGATGCGTAAAGTTTTGTTCACACTTCGGACTCTTCTTCTTCTTCTTCTTCTAACGTAGATAACAGGCTTGCCTAGTGCCACTGTTAATGAATGAGTTTATTTTTGGTGTTTTGATTTGTATGCGTTGTAATGCGTTTCAAAGGAAAATATTTAGCTTTTATTTTTATGCAATAATGAATGAATAAAAATGTGCATGTAATAAATGAATGACGTGAAGCACGGAAGAATTCAGATTCAAACATACGTCTCGGCGATTTTCATCAGGTACAAACTTCTTGGCCATGACGTATTAATGGGCACTACCTGCTTAACGGATGTTGTTAGTGCATAGTGATTGTGGTTACTAGTATTAATCTTGGCTTCACCTGGTTCTATTGATGGATACTACTTATTTATTTTGTCTATTATTATTGATTTCAACTTGAATCAGTCCTAGTTCAAGGATGATTTTATATGTTTGTTTTCCTTTATTTTAATAGTTCTAGTTTTTTCAACGCATAATCGAAATTAATTTCATCTGCTAAATTTTCAACCTGTATTTAAACATATTCTACGCTCTATTATGGGAAAGATCACCTTTGTACAAAGTTAACAGACGAGCATATATTTACATATTTATCACATTTTAGGAATGTGAGACTCGCAAGTCATAGAGAAGAAATCAGGCCTACTTGATAAAAATCATTGTCAAATTCATCTTTTTTGTGTGAGACCATGCTGGCATCAAATAACATTATGAGATTTCAACAACAGTCATCGCCAATAATACAACCACATTTTTATGCTGGTTCGAAAGTTTTCAAGGCATATTATTTACACATGATAGAGCTTATACAATATATCATAAGTTTAATTTCGGGACATAAATCGTTAATTCAAGTGTTTTATCTTAGCTGGAAAATGCTTTTATATTTTTTATCAGATAGCTGTCCCCTTTTAGCCTAAACTTCGAAGGAAACTGTTTATTCAAACCCCAAAGTTCAATCAATAAATAATGACGAATAATAGATTAAATGTGCTTCAAAATTTGCATTACATCTAAATTAATAGAACAATAATTTCCGATTTGCAAGCAAAATCTTTATTAAAATATTTATTACAGCAGCCATAATTGAACAAAAATTACAGGCACAATGTATTCCAACATCCAGTCTGGAGTGGAATTAACATATTATACATGTATGACCAACATAATTGTTATTTATTGCATATAAGATCTCGATTCTCTCACTTTTCTGTTACCAAATGCTTATGCGCATTTTTATCCGCCGTTAATTTATTCGCAACCGTTTCATACGCAACAAAAGTAATCATTGTCGCGGGGACAACTCTTAAAAGATTTGGCTTAATCCCTTTATAGAATCCTTTCCATCCTTCAAAACTAAATGCAGTACCAATGAAAATAAAAAAAGAAAATGAAAGACATGATTAACTATTTGCATTCTAAAATTTCATTTCAAAATATTAGGAGTTTTGCCAATCGATAACGATTCAAAAGTTATAAATTAAAAGCTTATCGTCTATTTCACAGTATATTCCCATGGCAACGATATTTAATATTTAAGGGCCTATTAATAATTCATGACCCCGAAGAAAGGTACAAAATCATCCGTTGATCGACAGCGAAGTGCTGGAAACTGCAAGACCATGTTTAAACATGTGGAAGCGTTTAAATTTTTTCAATTATAATAATTGGTAATAAAATATTGCATGATTATATCAATGTTAGTAATAGAAGGTAGAAATGGGCACTGCATATTTTCAGAACATATTTTCATGAATTGAGCTCAACGTTAAGAATATATGCTATACTTTCAACTCAAACGCGTTTCTTAGTAATAGATGGTTTTTTAATGTATGAAAAAATATAATTCTTTTACCACGAAATTCATGCCGAAAGAAGTTTTAAAGTAGTTGATTAATTTTATCAGCTAGCTTGATTCACTTACAAAATATTCATAGTGTTACTATCCATTTTGAACTTCATTGTTCAATGTGGAATGTGTATATATATATATATATACATATATACAAGAATACGTTCATATTTAATATACAATTATTACTTATTCCAACGGAAGTGTTCAGATTAACTCACTTACTTATGTTTAGTGCTATGTTTATGTTTGTTACTTCCAGTAATGCGATAAGTTTAGTCGCATTACTTCTATCGCATTTTTGCCAGTTATACATTTTCGAGTAGGTAGTTGACACTGTGTGTATTTGTCTGTATACACTCGATTACACTTTATCTAGTTAAATACTAACATACCCTCGGTTGTCAGTCAAGTTTTCCATTGGTTTCAGTTAATTTTGTTTACCCTACATATTCTCTAAATGTTTTACTATTATTATCAGATAATATAGTATTTGTAAATACTACACACAAACTGAACACATAATACTAATGTCTTAAAACCCCGTTTTGCCGAAGATAAGAATCTGCAAGAATCTGATGACGAATTTAAAAAGTGAATGGATCTGGCTTTCATGAAAATTTTTATTTTAAATGCTTCAACTTCCTCGAATTTTCACAAAACTGGTGCAATTGATTTCCTTCTAATTTGTGGTCATAATCATCTTAGCAACACCGATTATTTAGTTTAACATTTAGCTACATAAGTTTTATTTCGCAACGGAAAATTAATGATCTGCTTCAAAAACAGGAATTATTCATTGCCGATATTTCACTCTTTAATAGAAGAGTCCGAAACAGATAATTGTATGATGATTCTGATGACTCAATATGCAGTTTCCAGAACAAGCCCTAAGGCAACGGTAAACATAAGACTCAATTCTTTGATATTATTTTAAAAGCGCTATTATAATCGGAATATTGAAATTCTATTTAAATATAAAAATCAAAGATCATCAGATCACCAAAGAAATTTTCATTATCTCCGGTGATACCAGCAAACTTTCAAGTGCTATCAAGTTAGCAATGACCTTAAATTGCGTTGAAAAAACTATAGTGCTTCTTGCGTTTGATTTTTATTTGCAATGTAAGAAATGAGGGTTTATTATAATTTAACATAGGTAATTGTACAAACTGATATATTTGTACATCAATACAAAAAAAATCTTTATTGAAGATATTTTTATAATTTCATTTGTAAATTTCGACACATCCTGTTACCGTTAACTTTATAGATAAACATATAATATACATAGAAAAGAACAAATTGAAAAGATATTGTGACGTGTTCGGGAAATAAGGTTACGCGCCACTGTAGTCGTCTCAAGCGAAAAGTCGTAAACAAGTTTACAACTACCAATACATCGATAGTTCTCGAAAGCGTAAACATAAACACGTTGCGTGCATTGAGTACAACAAATCCCGGTGCAAGCGACTCAGCGCGTAAACACGCGAACAATCCACATGGAAGATTCTAGGATGGTTGGAATATAAAAGCGACTACGGCGATCGACGAGGAGAGTATTGTGAATGAAGTGAAGATTATAAAAGTGATTGATGAATTAATGTGATTAATGTAAAGGTGAACTTATAAAAGTGAAATAGTGATTTATTTATTTAGAACAATTGTAAAGTGTTAGTGAAATTTTAACAATAAAATTTCAAGCACCTAATTTAAAATTATTCGGGAGTGTTTTATTCACTATTGCCAATATTTGCGAAGAGCAAACAGGTCGCGCACCTGGAAAAGCGCAACAATATATATATATATATATATATATATATATATATATATATATATATATATATATATATATACCCAAATATATATATACATATATATATATATATTTATGTATACAGTGTAAACCCCACGTAACGTCACTCGATTTAACGACAAACTCTCTCAAGCGTCGAAATCAATCGACTTTGGTTGGTTTAGCTTGTTTACCATACAATGATACACTCTACATAGCATCACACCCACTCTCAATAACAACAATTGAGTAATAAAAAGTTGACGCCAGATAAAACTCTGAAATCTAAAGGAGAAAAGTGTGTGGGAGGAAAGCTTTCCAAGGAACGTATTACGGTGCTTGTGGCTGCTAATATGGATGGCACAGAAAAAAAAAGCTAATG
This sequence comes from Stratiomys singularior, assembly GCA_954870665.1. NCBI lineage: Eukaryota > Metazoa > Arthropoda > Insecta > Diptera > Stratiomyidae > Stratiomys > Stratiomys singularior. Next base: position 82,857,703 of record OX940878.1, on the reverse strand, counting down.
GTAATAGGCAAATCGAAAAATCCGCGCTGTTTTGAGAAAATTAAAAAATTGCCAGTGACGTATAAAGCTAATAAATCAGCTTGGATGACCAGTCAACTTTTTGAAGAAGAAGTGCGAAAGTGGAATGCAGAATTAAAGGGACGAAAAATTTTACTTCTTGTTGACAACTGCCCTGCCCACCCGTTTATATCAAACCTTCTAAACATAGAGTTGGCATTCCTTCCTCCAAATACGACTAGTGTCTTACAGCCAATGGACCAGAGTGTGATCAAAAGCCTCAAGGGTCACTACAGAAGGAAATTATTGATGGAGCTAGTTGAGTCTGAGGGTAAAACTTGTGTTAGTATGCTGCATGCAGTAAATTTTTTATCTAAAGCCTGGGAAGAAGTGACACCCACAACTATACAGCACTCTTTTCGACATGCTGGACTTTGTACCAATTCTACGAGTGATGAGATGGAAACAGAATCTGAGTTTGATAGTGACGACGAACTTCCATTAACTGAGTGGATTCAACAATTTAACACGGCAGGAAATACGGTAAATCTTCAAACCTACATCGAAGTAGACGACTTACCTGCTTACCACGGCTTCACTCACAGACAAAGAAATTTTAGATTCAGTGAGAAAAACTGAGGATCAAGAGCAAGGAGATGAAGATGAAACAGATGAGCCTGAGCCTCCGCCGAGCATTAAAGAAGCTCTGAAAGCAGCTAAATTATTGGAAAATTATTTCCTTTATCACCAGGATGCCTCAATATCGCAAGATATGAATAAAATAAGTAAAAAAATACAACAAAATTACTGGTCCAGCAAAAGACGTCAGACAAAAATAACAGACTATACGCAATAGCATAAGATTCTTTTTTATGTACATAACTACTAACACTACTCTGAAATAAACTTTTTATTTTTCTAATTCTGATTTTTCTTCTCTCCATTTAACGACAACTCTCTATAATGCCATAAAATGCACAGTCCATTCAGTGTCGTTATATAGAGTTTACACTGTATATATATAGATTTGATAGTTCATCAACTAATTTGTGGATTGTAAAAGTTTAAAAAAAAAATCAAAATACGACTTTGAAAGACCAGGGATAGAGGGAAGAGAAACAAACTCCTACCAACACGCTAAGTGGGCATACGATAACGATATACGGGTATACTTATGGTCTGGAAATCGATGAACAAATTGCTTTGTCTTTAATGATTACTATGGGCATACTTATGATCTAAAAAATGGATTCTCAAATTGCTTTGCCTTTAATTATTGTTTTATTTCATTTATTCACGGTGAAATTAAACAACTGAAGAAAATGAAAATATGCAGTATAAACCATTCATCTTTTGATGCACGTTCAAATGTTTTTATTTCCACGACAATGATATGTGATGATCTGATATGATTGTTCAATTGAATAAAATGGAGTAATTTTGCAGGTACAAATATTTAACTTAGTAGTAAATTTAATATTACAACTACACTTCAAAATATATCTTTTGACAATCACGCTTTTATAGAAATTATGAATTTATGTTTGTAGTGCGAATTTCTTCTCCGGCCTGATTGTATTGGTAATCTGTGTCCAACATTTAACTCAAATCAATAAAGTTTGCAATCCCATATAACGTGTTTGTTAGATAATTAAAGAATATCTTATTTCTTAAATATCTTCGTACCAAATGCATTCTGAACTTTACCACATGGGATTGGAACATCATCCATTAAACTCGAAAACCACAAAAATGTGACTCAGTAAAGAAAGGTTTGGAATCCCTATAATGAAAATGTTTCCTCCACTTTGGCAGAATGATTAAGCTTAGAATAAAACATTGGTTCGCAATTTTGCAATGTATATTCACTTAGCTTTGTTTTCATTGTATATGTCATATTAAAAAACTAGTTGCAGGAACTAATACATTTCAACGATTAAAATTAATGCAGTTTGTAAATAAGTTACATCTAACTTTATCAATTAATACACACTAGCTATGTACAATTTGTGTAAAATTTTCGCATGATTTTAACTGATCAATTTTTTTACTATAAGTTGTATATCTGAGCAAAATTAAAAATGCATCAAACATCAAGAAATGTTGAAAACCGGAATTCGGTTTTAATCTATATTAAATAATCGGCTAATTCTAAATCCACTCACTCACGCATTATATCTATGAAAGATAAAATAGTCTTTTACTTTTCGAGTGCTACCCGTATCCACATTTTCGTGTCTTCAGTTGGAAACACGCTACTTTGTGAACTTCTCCCAGATAATCATTACTAGACAAATGTTTGGTGTAACATGAACTAGGTAAGGTACAAGACCTTTATAAAAACCTGGTAATCTTTCATACCTCCATGTTTGCCTAATGCAATCCGAAACTCCTTCATAAGAATGATGTTGATCCTGAAGACGAGCGCGTATCACTTGATAAGGATATGTTGCTGCAGCTGCAAAAAGTTTAGATATAGCTGCAAATACCAAGTATTCGGATGTTCTCTGGAAAACAGAAAAGCCAAGTGAGTAAAATCACAACAGTATCGCTGATGAAGACCGAACGATCACGGTCGAAAATCGATTCCGCAAGGTAAATAAAAAAAACATCAAATTAAAAGGAAGGTTTCTTTATTTCTAGCACAAAAATTTTATGAAGATGGAAGCAATTACAAATACAACAGTATCATTATTTAAATATTTGCAATTTTAAATCAAATCTTACCGAGACGTAGAGCAATGAGTAGTTTACAATAAATATTTACAATTGCTGTATACAAAATAAAATCATCACTGGAACGACATATGTTTTGGAGTCTTGAAGTTCTAACTTGGAATCTGACACTTGACACTTGACACTTGACTGAAATGCATGGATCATTCGTAATTAATTTGTCAAATGTGAACAGAAAGCTTTCAAAAATCAGCTATAAAAGTCGACAACAGATGCATTTTATGTGGTGCAATTTTTGCTACCAACTTTAAATAATATGAAAACCAAATTCAATTAGAAACCGTATCTGAAAAGCTGTAAACCATGATATAATTGTTTTCTTTGTTCAATGAAACTGAATTATGCCAAGGGATCACCTGACATAATTATGAACCATAAAGCTCCGGGTAGACTCGAAAGGAGAATTTAATTATTTTTCGAAATAAAATAAATGATAGAAAAATAAACATTCAAATAAATTATAACATTTGGTCCTTCCGGTCAAAAAATGAATATGCTTGTATATTAAAAAGGAAAATAATACATTTTTTACTGCTTAATACCAGGAAAAATGTTATAACTGCTCATAAAAACAATTTTTTTCGCGGCGGTTGAATGTTCTGATGTGCCGAATAAACCCTACACCAAACGTCACGATCGGCTACAGTCTACAGATAACACTGATATCAATGAAATCTGTTCGAAAACTCTCTGGGACTGGTTATATGCATCCATTTAAAACCGTTCGTCAAGCTTTCTTCATCGCCATAACAAATATTTTTATTCGAAAATTATTGTTGGATTTTATAGTTGATGATTCTATAATAAACTGTATGTAACCTTGTATTTTAGTTTGCGGTGTGGAAAAAAATACTCTTCCTACCAGAATAACGTGATAGCCGCATACTCTGCTCAAAAACATCACCGAAGATTTACGTTATTATTCTTATGATAAGTCACATTATATTTTCAATCGCTGGAAGGATTCTAGCGATGTAAGCTCCATGTGTGACAACTTTCTGTGTTTCTTCATGATTATTAAAAATTTTAAGTATATACTCTTTCAGTTATCAGTCTTATTTATAAAATGAAAAAAGCAAAAACTTACAAGTTTCGTATCAATTGGAAGCTTCCGATACTGATTGTATGAGTTTTTCATTTCCTCATATGTCATAAATTGTAATGCACCATGAGATACTCCAAATATGCCAGGAATAAATCCCTAAAAAATTATCATTCATTGCAATACAGCAACATATTAAGATATATTTTTTTAAATTACCCTATATAAGCCTCTTATGCCTTCGTATTTATAAATCTTTGTTAAGGCATCAGTCATACCATGATATTTGCTTCCCGGCACGGTTTCTTGTTCATATTGCAAGCAAAGCCGTGTTTTAACCACCCATATGGGGTTTGTGATAACAAGAGTTAACACTCCAGCTTCCGATGCTGCGATCATATGTAACGTTGGACCAAGGGGTGTTGCTGTATCTCCACCCTGTATCCAAGTTTTAATCGAGTTATAACTAAAAACGCGATAAAATAAGGGAGAATAAGATTTGTCGGTTATAATTGTGTGCAATTTTATTTACAAATTTATAAAAGATATAAAGATATACATTTTTTATAATTTTAAAGAAAAACTGTTCGTGTTTCGCTTTGTCAAAAAATCTTTCGTATGAGAAATTGTCAAATATTTTATTATATATATAAATATATATATATATATATATAGACTATATATATCTACAGATATATATATATATATATATATAGACTATATATATATATATATATATATATATATATATATATAGACTATATATATATAGACATACTCAAAAAAATCTGCGTACATCTCATTAGTAAATACTGAATGATGTTGGAATTGTATGAATCAATAACGTGATCTTGATTTAATCATTTTGATAAAAAAGCCTAATCTGCAGGAAACGTATTGAAGCAGGTTTGATTAAAAAATTCCTAAAATTAACGAAGATATAGTAATTTCAATAGTTGGAACTCTGTGAGCGGCCCCAAAAAAGTCTGCGTACAGATCACAAATTTTGGGGATTCCCCGAAATGTGCAGTGGAAATGCCTACATGTTTTCATTGATCTGCGTGGAGATATTTCATTGGAAAATTGTTTGTGAGTTTTGCTTGAATAAAATTATATTCTTTAATATAGAAGCTAAAAATAAGGAAATCAGTGTCAGTGAGCGTAAAGTAATAATAAAATTGCGTGAAAACGGGAAAAGTTTTCGTGAAATCGCAAAATTAGTTGAGAGAACCCATTCCTCGGTCCAAAGGGTTGTTGCTAATTACGAAGAAACCGGTTTGATTATTTCACGGCATCGATCAGGACGTCCTCCTAAACTTACAACACGTGAACGTAGGAGTATTATTAATGCTGTGAAACAAAATCCCCGATTAACGGCGTTCCAAATTGCGCAGGACATAAAAAATAAATATAATAAAACCATAAGCGATGAAACAGGGCGCATAATTCTCAGAATAGGCGGTTACCATGGTCGAGTCGCACGTAAGAAGCCGTTCATATCGAACCGAAATCGCCGAAAGAGGATGGAATTCGCAAAAACTTATGTGAATATGCCAAAAGAATTTTGGGAAAGTGTTCTTTTTTCGAACGAAAGTAAGTTTTGTATATTTGGGATAAAAGGACGCAAATTAGTATGGAGAAAACGCTCGACAGAATTCAATAAAGAAAATTTGATTCCCACTGTAAAGCATGGTAGAGGTGGTGTGATGGTTTGGGGGTGTATGGCAGACAGTGGAGTGGGGCAATTAGTTTTCATAGAATCCACAATGGATAAATACGGGTACCTTAATATTTAAGAAAATAAAATTAAGCAAAGTGCCGAGAAATTGCAGCTGGGGAACGCATTTTTCTTTCAACACGATAATGACCCCAAACATACTGCTGAAATAAATAGGCTTTGGTTGGCCTACAACGTCCCAAAAGTCTTAGGTACACCTCCTCAATCACCAGATTTAAACCCAATCGAACATTTGTGGGATTTACTTGAAAGGAAAATTCGAGAGCATGACATAACAAGCAAAGAGTCATTAAAAAATGTTATTTTGAACGAGTGGAACAAAATAACGGCCGAAGAAACATCAAAACTTGTTCAATCCATGCAAAAAAGGCTAAAGGAAGTCATTTATAGGAAAGGCTATGCTACTAGATATTAAGGTTCTTAATCTGATAAGCTCATATAGTGCTTTTCAAATAAAATGATTAAATTTTTTCAGTTGTACGCAGACTTTTTTGGATGAATTTCGATGACTTCTTGGAAGAAACTTTTTTATTTTGGTTATTCTAAGCAACGAACAAGTATTCAGTTATATATTTATCTAGCATATAGTTTAATGGAAGTAATAAACAAAATTTTTTAAGTTATAAACAAATGGCAAAGGTTTTTATATTGATATGTTTGCTACGACCAGCAAGTGTACGCAGACTTTTTGGAGTATGTGTATATATGTATGTGTATATATATATATATATATATATATATATATATATATATATATATATATATATATATATATATATATATATATATATATATATAAACCCCGACAAATATCCATTTACTCTTGAATAGAGGAATAAACACATAATTCAAGAATATATTTCATTAATAAAATGACAGCCAATGATCTTAGATAGGCTTTCTTGTATGGCTCAATAAGTAAGTTGTGAACATTCGTTTTCATTTGAAAAGAGGAGAAACAATTCTAGAACGTATTTTATAAAACAATAAAATCGTTGTTCTTTTCTTTATTTACGAAAAATAAAACATGAAAAACACAATTCAATAATGCAATTACACACAAAAGTGGAAATCTAGGCAAAATTTATGTCAAAAAAGAACTCGAACACATATATCTTAATAGGACTTTAGCATAGTAAAGTCTTTAATATTTAGTCAGCATTCCTTTATTTTTCTCTACGGCTTCCAATCTAACGCGAACGAACTCGTCTTTTTTCACAAGGAAGGATGTTTCTTTGTTAACACTGAATGTTTGATGTTTCTTTTTTAACATTGAAAGTTCTTTCATATAGAAAGTTTCAGCACACATTTTTTTATTCAGAATATTTAAGTACATTGGTCCATACATGCAATTGATTTCAACGACTATAGAAAGCTTACGTGGAAGAACACCGAAGGTTCAGCCCCAGACTGTTAATGGTCCACTTCCATTCTTCACAGTGAATTATAGATTGCAGTTTTTGTGCTCTTCATGAGGTCTTCCAAATACCTTATAATGAACATCTAAGTGAAATATATTTAATTAACTTTCCTCTGGTTAGAACCCAGTAATCCAAAACTAAAAGTCTAAATTTTTAGAACCTTTACTGAATTTATGTCTCTTTTTCCCACTCCTCGCTTGCTGACAATTGTTTTGATTCTTCTAACTTATTGTTTGGGGATGCACGGGGATAATGTTTGGGGATTTTCCTAAGATGCGTCGCTTTGCACGTTTCGATTTTTATTTGAGTTTTTAGGAAAATTTAATTTTGGGATGTTATGCGGTTATAAGCACAGTAGATTGCATATCATACTTTGAAAATGATCTACGTCTACTACTGATTTTGATTTGAAACGTTAAAAACATTTCAAAACGTTAAACGAAATGTCATGAGTATCTTTTTATAAATTTTCTAACATAACCAACCAATTTTCCAATTAAAAGCTCAGAACTGTCAACTACACACAATCCGGGAAATGCCGGTTTCAAACTTAATAAGAAACTTTGAATTTGAACATGAATTTTACCTACATTTTCCCTTTTGGCGTTCATAATCACCATGTTGAATTGTGCTTCAATGTTTTAATTTTCGTAAATAATATAGAGGTAAAAATATATTTAATTTTTTTTCTGAGACACATTCTTAAGGGAAAAGGAATTTTTCGGACTATATTATTGAGGTTTTGTATGAAAGAAATCTACCTAATCTAAGGTTCAGCTACCAGCGAAAGTCATTGCTTGAAAAATAATGTTTATAAAGTAATATTTCTTAGCCAAAAAACAAATTATCTAAACTTTATCAGAAAATTTGAATGATTTACTTACAACATAAAATAAAACCCCCAAGCGCTTCCCGAACCCCAAACATTTGGAGTAATACCTTTATATAAACCTCGCAATCCTTCTTGCCGAAAAATTGTTACAAACGCACTAGCTAATCCACGATACTGTGGGGTTGTCGTAGTTCTGCCATCATTAACTATAAAATAATTAAAAGTTGGACAACAGCTGTAATTGAAAATGATTTAGAGGGTGCAGATAAAATAAATGAAATATTCAATAAAATATTTGTAGTGAATTTCATCTCCAAAAATACTCAATCAGGGTATAGAAATAAGATAGCTTGTTTTAATTTTTTGACCGCTACATGTTTCTCGATGCCGATTTTCGAACGTAATCGCTAGATGCGTTGAAGAATTTACCGAAGAGGACTGAACGGTCGGACATCGGTTTCGAGAAGCACGAAAAGTAAAATTCATATGAAGCTTTTCTAAAACAAACCAACCATTTGAGGCTTTGATTTACAATTTGTTACTATAGTCGCCTCGATCAATGTCTGGCTCTGAACGTATTGAGGTATTGAGCCCGTAAACGGCATTCTAAGCTCTAAAGCCTTAGTTCAAATATGCATGGCCCAAATACGCATCAATTAAAATTTGTACTCCGAAACGCACAGGATTCTAGAAAGTGTGTAAGCATGTGAACTTTAAGACTGCGGGGCGCGGTGTACAAGCCGGAGCACTTCAACCCCAGTTTGAACATATTCATCTCCCAATCCGGGTCACAAATCCTAGTTGTAATATTGGCGAATAGTTTTTTATGCGTTCCTCAGACAGACATTGACCAAGACCATCACGTAGATGCTCTTAAAGTTACCTCTACTTATTACGGCTGCCGAAAAGTGGGCCAGCGATTTGTTAAAACCAAAGAAAAATGTTAGTCGCGTTTGTGGTACGCGATATAATTAATTAGCCAGAAAGACACATTTGTTTTTCCCACGTGCCAATATCGCATATGTGTGGTCTGGAGTTGATTACGATATGGTAATCGATATATTTGGGTTACGTTGAGCGATTAATTATTGTAAATATATTTTTGTTTAGTTTCAAAATTAGGTTAAGAAAATTTGTAAAATAGATAAGAAATTGTAAATAAAAATTAATTCAGGTCGTAAGACGAAACAGTGCGTTTCGCATAATGTCGTTTTTTCTCGTGTGTGACAGTATTCCACAATATGTTAGATGCACTGATTTGTCTCCCGCGGCATCGCAGAATCTGCACTCACAGGTTAGTTTCAAGCCCATTTCCTTTGAATGTGCAGCGCCCCATGGGAATCCCCGTAAAAATCCTTCAATTTTTCTTCCCCATTCCGATATTTATTCGAAACTCAAATCGTCACAGACGGCGAGGAAGAGCTCCGATATTTTAAGATCTGGAAGTCTCCTACCGAATCTATTGCAAACTTTTCTATTTTTCCCTTAGGCACCTATCAATCAAAGTCGTTTCAGTTACATTAAAGGTTCATATCCGATGAATGAATCTGTTAAGAATCAGTAACATTAGCGAAAAGGAGCTATGAATGGCATTATCAACATTATGCTTTAACCAGAAATATTCACCTAAATTACACGTATTTTCCATAGATTTATGACATGTATTTTTCCACACACTCGTATTTATATTTTTGCAACCTTTCTCAAGTTTCTCAAATCGTTTTAGCCTATTTTAGCTTAGAATTCTCTGTAATTGTTCCTTTTATAACACATTATTTAAAAGAGACCCTGCCCTTTAGTTACATTCAATGATTATTATGGATGGTCAGGTACTACCACCACCACATCCGAGGTTACGTATTAATTAAGAAAAACAAAATGTAACTCTGCCACTAACCCGCGACTTGTTCACTTCCTTTTGTATTTGCTATTCAATAAATATAAATTGCGAAATTCGTTGTTTCAATTAATTTTATTGAAAAATTCATAGTGAGAGGCTTGGTAAAACAAGTCGCGAGTGTAATAATATCCTAACAGTGTTAGGCGAGTATTATTTCCCTATACGCCTATAACAAAATTTCAGTTCTAGTTCAAAATTTCAATTCTAGTTTATCTGCCTGATTATTTCTCTCGATTACTGCGGGCCCTGCGGGCACCCTGCATAACATTCACACTCAAATTGTTGAGTGAATTTCGATATTCTGAATCCATTCTTGATGTGATAAGCGTCTAGCGCCTCTAAGTCTGCTTGGCTATCAAACATAGCTAAAGTTTGGCCTTTGTATCATATATATATGCCGAATTCTGCACGTACAGCGATGGTATGAACACAAGCCAGATATTTGGCATACTTCCTATCGGCCAGGAATATTTGGTGTCAAGCCCAAAAACTCTGAGCTCAGCTGAATTGGCATCATCTACACTATCTAATCGCATTTCGCCTCATGAGATGCATGTTGGATGCAAGGCCCCATTTGCTTTTGCCACTCAACAATTCAGTATTACAAGATACTTTATAACAATTTCAAATAAAGACCCCAATTTGTCATGTTTAGATATATGTTGCGAAGTTGGTTTATTTTCCACCTTTTTGTGCATGGTACTAGTGTGGTTTTATCAGGATTGAAGTTCAGTCTATTCAATGCGTTATTTCATACAGATTCTCTTCGTATTTTCCCCAGGTTAAAGTTATGATGCCATTTGGAATAGCGTGACATGTCATCCCTTCGCGACTGTGTAACGAAGAGTTTAATAGTAGGAGTGAAAGAACACATTGTGGAAATCCACGCTTTGTTCGAATATTGATGGTGCTCACTTTATATAGGTCGGTTCATTCTGCAAGAGATTGAGCTAACCAGCGGAACATGTCAGAACTCACATACCTGCACATCCTACTCACGTACCCTGCAACATCTGGAAACAATGTAATTTTTTTTCCTACGGGTCTTCATTTAGCCGAAGTGTAATTAGCTCTGGCTCTCTGAGCACTGGCCAGCATTGTCGCTTTTCATATGGTGATTTAAACACCATTCTGGTGTATTTTAGTAAGGATTCATTGATCTATTATAGTCTTAGGAAACACTTGTAATAGTGGCAAAAGAACTTCATATGATGATGTTTGTTTTGATCTAGGAAGCTGCAGAGTGAGTCTAAGAGGTGATTTTTGATTAATACTTCATTAATGCTTTTATATTTTTGAAAAAAGTTAGATTTACCCCTAAATTCCTTATACCTGGTGCATTCAAATATTTTATGACTTGGTGTTTCTATTGCATGCAGTGACTTTATTTATCTGACGTTGTCTTTTTGATACTGCATAGTATTTCTTTGTTTTATTTTCTGATTACCAGAAGCCTATTTATATTTTTGCAGGATTTTGGATTCATGTTTTTTTCTGCAAAATCATGTTTGGTTGAATTCCTGGGATGTCGAGCCTTCAACCAGGAGCTTGGTTTAAAATTGTTGATATTTCTTCTTGCCAGTTATAGATTTCTTATTGGATGTTGATAACGACATCATCCAAATCTTTGTGTATGTGAAGTTGTAGTGGCTTAAAAATGCCATCTTTGGCTAGTATATATACTTCTTAGAATAATTCGATGCCTCTATGCCCGGAGCCCATATGAAGGTAAAAAAGACTTTTGTATGCTCGTTAATGAATTTCCGTATGCTCTCGACCATGTGTTTATTATTATTGTTGAACATGATATTGTGTTATACATTTCTTGAATCCGTGAATATTGTATAGCAGGTGTTTGGTAAGAAAATTTTATCTATTAGCGCAGTATACATTGCCAACATTTCGGCATTTAGAATCGTAACTAAATTACGTAGACTGTTTGAGTTTGTATTGTTATGCATTTCTTTAAAGGCAATTCCTGTTTCGAAGTGGTTTTTGGCTGCATCCATTATTAATATTCTGTGTTGGTTTTCTTAATTCATTCAGGTGTGTGGTAAAGGTTTTGTTTAATTCTATGGGATCTATGTTTTTATAGTTAGGGAAAAGGGTGTCATTTGGGAGTCAATAGATTTTGATGTTCTGAAGTTTGCTTATGTAACGTATCGATTTAAAATGGGTTATAATTAGGGGGTGTTTATTCATTACATAGTTGTAACTGTTTTACAGGGGGGAGTCGATGTTAATGTCCTGTCATTTGAGTAGGTTCAAGTGTTTGTTTTCCTATCTCTTTGGCAGTCTGATATTCAGCGCTTTTTGCTGTGTTGTATCCAATGTCCAATGTGTTCGATTCAAAGGGTTCTAGGCTATTTGTAAAGTGTAACTTATTTTTATTTAATTCATGGAAATTTCTTATTACTGTTGGATTGTTTGCATTGAAAAGTGTGTGAGTTAAAAACAGTATCCAGTTTTCTGAGTACCATGTAAGATCCTCTTTGAATGAAGGTGGTGCTTATAATGATGCCAGCGCAATGTTATTTTTAAGACTGGTAAATTATTGATTCTGTTGTTTTTTAGTATTTCTTGGGTATTTGTGCGATCTAGGGGATAGTGCCAGTATTGGGGTTATCTCTGTTTTTGTTATTTGTGTGGTTAATGACTACAGATTTCTTCAGGCAAGAAAATGCAAAAGTGATGAATTCCTTCAGAAATACAAGACAATTAGACGTGGTTGAAAGCGCAGTGATTTAAAAACCTTCGGAACACGATGTTTAATTAAGATCAAGACAACGGTTTTGGTTTAGTCAAATCTATTGATTCCTTCTGGCAAAAGATACAATACAACAGTGGTGAACCCCTTCAGAGACACAAGAAAATTAGATGTGGCCGAAAGCATCGTGTTTTACAAATCTTCGAGACTCAGTGCTTAATAAAGATCAAGGCAACGGTTTTTGTTCGCTTAATAAAAATATTAATAAATTAAAATAATACATCCAACAACGGTTTCGCAACATTTAACAAACCACAACAAGGTAAAACAACCTACGGGCAGAAAAAAGGAAGATAGGTGACTTGCTTGCTAATCGAGCATACACTGAGAAAGCTGGCAAGCAGAGAATTAAATATTCGAATTTGTTTAATCAATTAAATAAAATTAATTAAAAATGAAATAAATTTTCAGTCGGAGTGTAACGCGATCCTGTGAAGATTTAAATTTTGCCCGGACACGGTAAGTGAATATGAACGCATTACTTTATCTAGCGCAATCATTCGACCGAGTGTGATGTGTGATATATGCACAGGAATATGGAACGAAAAGACTGAACTCAAGAACAGGCTTTTGGTCTTTTATTTTTTTTTTTGGTTGGGGGGTGAAGGCAATTTACGCCCGGAGTGTGGGACTCCTAGCAGCGCATGCTACCAGACTACCCACTAAACACCCCCCCTGTCAAGAGATCCTAGCCTGGAACCGTTTGACACATTACTTCGGGCTAGGCCTCTTTTTACTTCGCCCTAGGGCGCAGTCAGTCTAGAGAAATCTCCCTCCAGCGGGAGGGGGCAGGATGGAGGAGGACTGCTGGAAAGGAGACCTCCCTAGACCCCGCGCCCAAGGTTATCTATCGTATATTTTTTGGCAATAAGTATTGCCCGAGAGTAATGTGCCACGCAGGTCCATTTGTCGAAACTTTTCGGCATTTCTCCGACCAGATTGTCTGGAGAAAGTTCTCCCATCACCTCCCACAAGTCCTGCCGCATCCTGTTCCACCTTCTACAGTTGAAGAAGGTGTGACATGTGTCCCTTTCCCCTGGGCAGAAAATGCAGTCTGGGGACCGTGATTTACCAATCTTGTGCAAGTAAGACTGAAAATACCCATGCCCGCTAAGAAGCTGGGTAAGGTAATAATCAGTCTCACCGTGCCTTCGATTTATCCACGATCCCACTTCCCCTATAAGGCGGGCAGTCCAGCGGCCATTAGAGTCGCCTTCCCAAGGACTGTTGCCACTCGAGTATTGTGCGCTGCCTCTCCTCTCGGTTGACAGCATATCTTGAGCCCTCCACTTTTCGGTCATAAATTCTCCGTCGCTCTCTAGCAAGGAGGGCGATGGGTATCACTCCTGCGATCACCAACACCGCCGACTCAGAAACAATGCGGTATGCAGACGCAACCCGCAAAGCTCCTCGTCTCTGTACTTGGGCCAAGCGCTTTCGGTACAGCTCCTTACTGAGAGCTCCGGCCCAAACCTCAGAGCCGTACAGTAGCACTGACTGTACAGCACTCATGAGAAGTCGGCGTTTGCTCGGTGTGGGCCCACCGATGTTGCACATTAGTCGACTCAAAGCTGAGACGCCTATCGCGGCCTTTTTCGCCGTTGCCCTGATCTGTTCCGCAAAGCTCATTTTGGAATCGATCAATAGTCCCAAATATTTTATTGCAACTTTAGACTCAACAGTCGCATCTCCGATCCGCAAAGGAATTACCGTGGGAATTCTTTTCTTCGTGAGAATGACCACCTCGGTTTTCTCTAGTGCCAAACTGAACCCGCGGGTGGTCATCCATTCCCTCACTTGTCGCATTAGCACTCCCAGTCTGCGCTGCGCATGTTCGACTGTACGTCCGGCGACCAGTGCTGCTATATCATCTGCATAGCCGACCAAGCGCGACTCATCTGGCAGCTCAAGCCTCAATAGTCCGTCATATGTGGCGTTCCACAAGTCTGGTCCCAGTATGGAGCCTTGCGCTACACCAGACGTTATCTCCACACTGCGTCGCCCACCTTGTGTGTCATAGAGCAGTCTGCGGTCCTTTAAATAATCCCTCAAAATCCGCATCAGATACCCTGGCAGTCGGAAAAAATTTTCCAATGTGCCAAGAATATCCGACCATCTGGCGGAGTTGAAGGCATTTCTGACGTCAAGCGTCACTAGCAAGACAACTCGTTTTTCAGTTTTGTACGCTTCGGCTCGACGGACTGCATTCACCACTTCCATGATGGCATCGGAAGTAGATCGCCCTGCTCTAAAGCCATACTGCCGAGGAGATAGGTCCCCTGCAGCACGAATTGCGTCTGTGAGTCTTCTTTTGATGAGCTTTTCGAACACTTTCCCGGCTGTGTCCAGCATACAAAGCGGGCGGTATGTAGATGGCAGCCCCGGGTCCCCTTTTCCCTTGCTGATCAATGTGAGCCTCGCCACCTTCCAGCGAGATGGGAACACACCTTCTCTCAGGCAAGCGTTGAACACATTGAGTAGCAAGTCAGGACAAACGTGGAAGACCATTTGTAGCACCTCGGATGGAATGCCATCTGGTCCTGGTGCCTTTCGAGCTTTCATAGAAAGCACCGCATCCCCCAGCTCATTTTTAGTGAACGATGGACATTCGCCTGAGTCGACCTCGTGGGTAGCATCAACACGGACAGGGTGAGTTGGAAAAAGCGCCTGCACTATGCCGTCCATCTTATCTGCTTGAAGTAAATACGGCTTCCGTGAGGTACCGAGCTTGCGCCACACTACCTTGTAGCCGAGCCCCCATGGATCCCTGTTCACATCGTCCACAAGTTCTCGCCAGCAGCGTGCCTTACTCTCATTGATGAGTTTTCGGAGTTCTTTCCTCGCTGATCTGTATGCTGCTGTCCTTTGGATGCTTCCTCTACGTTTCTCGAGCGCTGAGCTGCACGTCGAAGTCTGTGACACTCGCCTCGTTTGTCTGCGATATCTTTTGACCACCAATGTACAGCAGGCCTGACGTGTCGAGGCCTCCGTCGAGGCATAGATGAGCTACAGGCAGAAGTGATAAGGTTCATCGTTGACTCCACCATTCCCTCGACTCCAGCCCTTCCGTTCCCCGAAGGGCATCCCGATGTCGTTCCGCCTTTTAGAATCACATTGGCGAAAGTCTCCACATCCATTTTTCCGATATTCCACCCGGGAGTGAAAGATCGTTGAGACGAACGAGGAGTGGTATCGCCGATCTCAAACGCGATGTATTGGTGGTCACTCGCTGAGTAATCCTCGAGTACTCTCCAGTTCAATGTCGTCGAAGCGAGCGACTCCGAGGCGAATGTCACATCTGGGATTGTTCCTTCGCAGCCCCAGCGCCGGAAGGTCGGTACATTACTGGTATTTAAAACCACCAACACAGTCCTCGCCGACATGTCCAGAATGCGTTGCCCTCTGGAATCGGTTTGAGACATGTCCCACTCAACGGCTCTGGCGTTGAAGTCTCCTGCTACGAGTACTTTGCCATCTGTGTTCAGAACAGCATCCTCTAGCGCGTCCAGTCTACTTTGAAAAGATGGCATTGACTCATTCGGCGTCAGGTATACGCTGAAAACCGTTATACCCGAGCACCGAATCCACACGAAACCATCTCCTCGGCCGTGACCTTGGATCTGGAGTCGCATGCTGCCACGAACCCAAACGGCAGCAGTATGGGAGTCATCGGAGAACCAGGCTGGTGAGGTCTTACTTCGATGTTGTTCGCTCAGCAGCAGCAGATCAGCTCCTTTTTCTCTGGCGAACTGCTCTAACAAGTCTTGTGCATTGATGCTACGGTGCAAGTTAATTTGAAGGGCCCTGATCATCACCTTAGAGCTGCTTTTACTTTTGCTAGTGCCTCTCTAAAGATTGGGCACGCGCCTGTTCCTGCAACGTGAAGGTGCTCTATCGGTTGAGAGTTAAGATGATTACATAGCAAACAGCGCGGAGTCTCAACGCACTCTTTTTTCTTATGCCCAGGCGCTCCACACTTAAAGCAAAGCATACTACGGTCAGGGCTCTTGCAGTTCGAAGTGGTGTGCCCGTATCCAAAGCACCTGTAGCATCGTACTGGCATGGCGCGGCGGCGAATTCTGCACACCACCCAGCCAATTTTTATTTTTCCTTTGGCCAGGAGTTGTGTTTTTGGCTTTTGGTCTTTAGAATTTTTTATAAAGAATATCTGAAAATACCGGTCCAATCTTCACATGTATTTGTTTGCTTTGTTCCGTATATGATTAAAAATAAAGACAAGTGACCGGAAACGTAATCATAAGAGTTTTCTTCTGCACTTCGTTGCATTCTAGGTCGTTTCGGGGAGGCTTTTTAATGTCTAATGACTTAAGTCTTTAATGACTTTTTAATCATTATCATTGATTTGAATGAAACGAATTTTTAAATAAAGACGGAAGAATCAGATGTAAAGCCGTAACAAGATACCATCTTAAGAGCTTGCTCAAACCTCACCCTGAAAGCATATTTAAGGAAAGCTATAGATGACGAAAATATAATAAGGCGGTGCGAACGAATAACAATATTTTTAATGGCCGATCGATCAGGAGTATTGATACGACATTGGTAAGTTCAGCAGGAATTCGCTTTGCTGCAAATGTGTTGTTTTCAGAAAATTTAGAACTTGTTTATTCCGAAGACAATAAAAGGAACGGAAATAATTTAGAGTATAAAAGGCTACAATTGAACATAGAACAGAAAGACGTAAGAGATCACCAGCAATTAGGCGACGATGAAATGAAGGCACGATAAAGAATTGTCGAACAATTATAAACAGTGGATCAAAGTTATAATGGATCAGCATGGATATATAAGTTTATACCTTAATAGCAAATTATTGACAAATCTTGCATTGTTTTCCATTTTAAGTGGTATAATTGCTATACATTTATTATAAACAAAAAAATATTTAACACCATTATTCTTAAAAATTAAAGAATTTGCATTACCTAACAAAACATACTACTTCAGCCTCGAAGTTATAATGGAACACAATATGAACTCATAAAAAGTTTAAATTTAGAAAAATGATGAATTTACTATTATTTTTGGCTGCTACCAACTGTATTTTATAATTTATGTGGTGAATTTTTTTTCTCCAAGTAAATCCACACGTGCTCAATAGCATTCAAATGAGACGACTGCCACGGGGTTTTAAACCTTTCGCTACGAGTGTCGTTTATAGACGACATCCGCACGACGATCCGTGTGTAAGAGTGTCGCCTATAGACGACATCCGCGTAACGGCCAGTGTCAAGTGTAATTTTTAATTTATAAACACATCTTTATTGTTAACAATTGAAATATCTGTAAGTGCTTTTGCATAACACTTAAAGAATCGTATTATCAAGAGAAAGACGAAAATGCACCGAACACCAGTTTACCTAAGCGCGATACACACTATTCGTGGCATGGTGGTCCGTACAGCGATGTCACTCCGACGGAGCACACTGCCGTAGCGACGGGTTAAGCAAATGAGGACAATGAGGGACAAGAGAAGACCCAAATGCGCAAATCAGCTTTGTGCTTCGGGCCGTTATCCTGATAAAAAATCTTCTAATCTTCAAGAGATTTAAGTAATATATTTGCTCCATATTTCGCTCGATTATTTGTAAAATTATCTGGTTAAGTAGTGGATATTATACACCATACCATTACTGGACTTAGTCCGTGCTTAATTGCAGGACGAAGGTTGGCCTTCTTGACCTCTAGATCATCTTTACACCAGACATATGATGTTGCCCATCTGATCGTAAAACTTGGAATTTCATTGTATCTGTAAATATAACATTTTCGCAGAATGAAAAATCTTGTCCAACCATCTTTCCGGCAAACTCCATTCGTTTGTGCATGTTGGCCTTGCTTAAAAATGGCTTTTACTCGACCATGGTACTGATACTTCCTTTATCAGAAATTATTTTCGCAAGATATGCTGCTGGTGATAATTTTAGAGCACTTAGATATCGACTTAACCGTTTGTAGTAGCTATCGTTTTACATTTTTTCAACTTGAAAAATGAGACTTTTAGAGAAACCACACAATTTAACGACACAGATTCATATATAAAATGAAGTTGGCTGATGTTGCACTGAATTGCAACAGTCAGCTTCGCATAATTTTAAAAAATTGTTAAAGTTCTTTTGTTGATAATAAATGAATATCAATTATATTGCTTAAAAAAACAATGTTATTAAGAAATTTGTAGTTAACTTTTTAATAACGTATAAACTTATATATCCAAGCTGTTCCATTATAACTTTAACGCCGACATATCAAAAATGCAACGAAATCGAATTCCAGAAAAATGAAGGATTTTTTGGAAGGAAAACAAATGATATAGTGATATATTTGCTAAATAGTTTTCGGTTTGTTATCATCCACTGATCTCTGCGAGACTAAGTTTGATTCTCATAGTTCTATTTATCAAATTTATCATGGGTTTCAATTTTAAGAGACAGATTTCTTATTATTTTAGTACAGACAGTTGTTTCGGAACCGAGATGGTACCTTCTTCAGTAAGTTGTTGAATATATAGACATTCAATATATGTTAAAGTGGAACCTTAGAAAACTTTTATAAAGCTTTTCAAAAAAGCCGGATTCACAAATTTCTAACAATTTATCAAAACGTTAGTGTTGTGTTTTAATCGGGCGAAGGCCAGTAGGGCGCATCCCAATTAAAAGTTAGAGCAATAAACCTTATATATATATATACATACATACATATATATATATATATATATATATATATATATATATATATATATATATATATATATATATATATATATATATATATATATATATATATAATAGTAGTGGATAAAAAAACATAATTTTCGTAACATAAACGGTATTTTAAAAAATTTTTTTTAGGTATTTAAGAGAAATGCTTAGTATTTGGTAGCATGACCGTTATTTTTAATTACTGCTGCACAACGGTTCCTCATCGAGTCTACGAGGCACTCGCACCTTTCTCGTGGTATTGACTCCCATGCACGCTGGGCCACAGCCCACAGTTCGTTATTGTTTTATGGGCTTGGCATCCCACACAGCTTTCTTGAGGTCAGCCCAGAGGTTTTCTATTGGATTGAGGTCAGGGGATTGAGCTGGCCAATCCATGACCTCAATTCCATTGTCCCGAAACCACAATTTTGCCAGCTTACTTGTATGCTTCGGGTCGTTGTCTTGTTGCAGTATCCACTTTAGAGGCATTTCATCCTCAGCGAACGGTAACATCACTTCCTGCATAATTTTCACATATGCATGTAGGTCCATAATAGTCTTTATCCAATATAATGGTCCCACACCATTATACGAGAAACAGCCCCATACCATGATGCTCGATCCTCCATGTTTCATGGTTTTTGTGGTATACCGTGGATTGTACTCCGTGTTTGGAGGACGTCTCACATATTCGCGAGAACTTTTACCACCATATAAAACAATTTTAGACTCATCCGTCCACAAAATGTTCCTCCACTTTGGAATAGGCCACTCCATATATTGCTTGGCGAAATGAAGTTTGCGTACATGATTTTTTTTCAGAAGAGGTACTTTACGTGAACTTCGGGCATAGAGGTTATGTTCGCGTAGTCGTCTTCTAACGGTATGTACACCACAAGGTAATTTAAGCTGGTCCAAAATTTCAGCAGCTAACATTGTTGGCCGAGATTTGGAACATTTTACCATTTGTCGTACGGTGGTTGCTGAAAGTTTCTTCTTACCACCCCTTTTTTCAACTTTATTTTTATATATTATTGCATTACGTATCATAGTCGGAGAACAACCAACAATCTCTTCCACTTCCTTATAAGTTTTACCTCTTTTTATAAGGTTTTGAATCATTTCTCGTTTTTCTTGAGTGCAATGCAAACATCGTCCCACTAAAGTTATACAATTATAATTTTTTATTTATTTTGCCACCATAAATATTTAATAACACAATAAACTTACTTTTTATTAAAAAAATATAATCAATTTTAACGTAAAAAATATTTTGCCTTCCTATTTGCTCTGTGCTACTATTTCACTGCTCGCTCAAAATGCCACATGCAGCAAAGCCTACTGCTTTAAAAAAAACTATAACGGTTAAAGTATTTACAATTTTCACAGATGTAGTTGATGAACTAGAGATGATAATTTAGAAAAAAAATCGACACAAAAACCGTCTAAGGTTGAAAAAAAGAGCAGTATTCATATTGCAAGTGTGCACTACTATTTTAGTGCTCGCAACTGTATATACATATATAATAAGTATCATAAGTGTATTTAAACCCGGTACGGCTTCCATTCACACCCACACATATATTGGATTTCAATTACCTTGTTTCGATCCAGTTTCAGCCGCATTTGAATTTGTGGCTCGATGAATTTCAACTTCAACAGTTATCTGTTGTTTCACTTCATCGTCATCAATTTCTGAATTCACTGTGATTAAAAACTAGAAAATTTCACATTTAACTTTAAATTTCAAATTAAAAAAAATATTATTTCGAAAAAACGCACGTATGTACGTGGGCACGTGTGTACGTAACGCACGTACAATCGCTGTAACGTAATATAAAATCCACCTTATCAACATGTAAATGTAAAGATAATAGATCATATATGTATGTAAGGATCATAAATATTATCGATTCATGTGTTATAGTGTCAGTATATAATTGCTTTCACTGGTCAATGCATCGTTTTGCGCAAGAAAAAATGAAAGAATAGACAGAACACACAACTTACGAGGTTACGCTCTGGACTCGCTCACCTCTCCTTCGAGCTTTCGTGTCATATTCTGATTTCCTTTTTCGTTCACTTTGAGTGCCGCAAAAAAAAGCTGTGATTTCAATCATTTTCTATTTTTTGTGCTGTGCTCCCTCTAGGATATCATATTTAACCCTTTCGCTACGAGTGTCGTCTGTGTTCGGCCCCCGAAGGCGGATATTCGTGAGATCCGTGGGTCAACGTGCCCGAGAGGCGTCTATTGCTGCTACCGTGAAGCATGAAGGCGATTCAGTGATGGTGTGAGGCCGTTTTGCTGGTAGTAGTGTTGTGAAAATTGACGGTGTATTTAAAAAAAAGAAGGTTACCGTGAATATTTGGAGAACTATGAAATCTCTTCCGGAACTCGTCTTTCGGGTCAAAATTTTTTCTTCCAGCAAGATAATGACCCAAAACATTCCTCCAAATTATGCAAAGGCTTTTAACCCATATAGAAGAGGAAGGAACTCTCAATTTATGGAATGCCCTCCCAGAGCCCCGACTTGAATCCGATCGAGTTAATATGTGAAGCAATGGATATTGAAGTACGGAAATCAGCTCCAACATCAGCTACTGACATGTGGCACGAATTGCAGTCATGTTGGACTTCAATAGCACAAGAAACTCTGGCAAAACTTATTGCGAGAATGCATCGATTGCGTGCGGATATTATTAAGTCAAGAGGAGGTCTAATAGATGAAGGCAATATTTAAACTAAACGTCTTAATTTTCGAATTTATTTAGTGTATTTTTATGAATGTATGTGTGTACATAAAAATTAAATATCACATTATTGCTAGGATTTCATACATTTTTGGTGCTAAACAGAGTGCATAAGCACTATTGAGCGGTAGTGTATGCATATCTGTACCGACTCGACTTTTCTCACTATAATCTGTAAAGGAATGTGGTAGTTCTCATGCGTAGAAATGCAAACCATCGTCTATTTGACACACACATTTACAATTTAAAAAAACGAAGTCATTTGAATCATTCGTAATTTCATAGTACAAGGCGAACAATTTTTCGTATATTATTAGTAATAATATGCTTCTTGATTTTTAATTACGACCAATCGAGTCGGTTCATCACACTCTACAATCTATCGGTCAACAAATTTCACACGGACTGCTCCCTCGACCACTGCGAACGCACTTCAACTCCAATACTTAAATTTTTATGTTACGCATCAATCAATGTTAACACATCTTGTAAAAGAGTATCTCCACCGCCAGTGGTCGAAGACCTTCTTCTTCTCTTCTTCACTTTCGAAGGTATTCTTTCTTCTTACCGATGGCCCGTTTATATACATGGCATATAATCGGGACACCTTCAGTATAAAAAACAGCGATTCATTTCAGATCACACGAATGCTTCATGAGGTGTAAAGCCGGTTGTGAGACAAGTCTTGATGTATGCGTCTACAAGGGCGATTATTGCTCAGTCACAAAACTGGCCATGTATTATCTAACAAGTTTCACGCGACTACTTCCTTGATCACAACGTGGGCACTTCAACATAAGATATCATTTAAGTATAAGAGTCTTTAAAAGAAGGAAAAAAGTCACGAAAGCCTTTCGCAATTCCATACCTTTTCCGATTTAGTTTCATGATTGATTTTGGTTGAAAATTGTATACTAAGCAACCTTGCAGGCCACAAGTATCGCACACGATACACATAATGGTTTGAATAAATATTGCTTATACTTACGATACTAATTTCACTAATCATATGCTAATCTTCACCGCATTATAACTCGGATAGCATAAAATGAGAAGAAAGGCTGAATAAGCTATTTTGAAAAATAAAGCCACAGCATGTATATTATTTATTCTGCATAAATCAGGGGACGTCAGTATGAAATATATTGTTTTTTTTACATTCTAATAATACAATCGATTCATTGGTTAGATAGCATCTTCCTCTATCTGGCAAGCAATACGACTGAAATGTACATTCACCTGCAGAATAACCATTGAAAGAATCTATTCTTTTGTTATATAAACAAATATCTTAATGTTTCAATTTTTGTTTCTTCATCACATCATTAAGCAATAAAGTTGCTAAATGATTATGGAAGAGACATAAAATGTACATTTTAATTTTTTCTTTCATTATTTTGCAGAAAATTTAAATAAAATTAACGGCGACGTAAAATTATTTGTTTATAGCCTTTATAATGTATATTTAAAGTATTATTTTTGGCCATTTATTTAACTTGTATGCAACACTCAAATTGTATATATAGTTTAGATCAAGAGAAAATATACTTTCATGTCGTTTGAGCAATTTCACCGGAATAATTTCCTTATAGCAAAACCTAAATGTAGATATGTACGACTACTTAATGGACAAAAGGCGTTGCTGTTTCGAAATTCACATTCGTTTCAAATTGTAAACATAACTATGGATTGTAAAAGTAAAACACAAGCCCTAAGTCAGATAAGATATTGAAGGGCTATGAGCTAAACAATTCTTAAAAATAATACCGTCATATGAGGATCC
Source organism: Stratiomys singularior (assembly GCA_954870665.1). NCBI lineage: Eukaryota > Metazoa > Arthropoda > Insecta > Diptera > Stratiomyidae > Stratiomys > Stratiomys singularior. Next base: position 82,834,014 of record OX940878.1, on the reverse strand, counting down.
TTTCAATAAGTAACCCATAATATTTTGGACAAATTTTGCTAAACCAACCAGCAGCTATGGAGGTTTAACAATGTATAGATTGAAATGACTCACCTGCGAAACGTATTTTAATTAAATCCAATGGATGCAAGATAAGTGTAGAAGTCACGCCTCCAGAAATACCAGCAACCAAGTGCTCATACCTGAAATGTGACAATATAGGTACTTTGCTCGAACTGCCGTTATTTGCGCCAGCCGCCATTTCAAGCCCCATGTGAGAACTTGATCAACCCGTCCGACCTTCTCGATCTAAATTCGGATGTCAGTTTCATAAACTAATTGTTATTCGGACAAGTCATAGAGGTAGAATATATAGAGAGGCCCTATGCACACATCTGCGTCCGATTTCTCCAAAATTTATGCATCATTACACAATTTCACTAATACTTTGAAAAAGGCACATAAGTAGTGTCAACTAGGGGGCAAAAATTTCGTAATCCGTACTACTCTGTGTTTACAAAAACAATGATATTTAGCTACTATCATTTAATCAACTGTTTCCTAAAAATTAACTAGTATGAAATATACGAATACATAGTTGATTCGCAAAATTTAATAAGTAACTATAAGCAATTAGGAAATATAAATACTGCATAGCATAAAATTTGTCTAGGTCAAAGCAAATTCCACAATTTGACCATGACCACAGCAAATTTATTGAATTATGCCTCTCTCTTCCTTTTCGGGGCTTGAGACCGGCTGAGGCGGAATTAAGGCATTTTTTGCTTTTCTAAGGGGAAATTCGTGTTCTCGCTTAGTTGGGAATATGTTAACTCAATCATTATTCTTCAACACCCTTCTTCTACACCTTCTCTACCCTTGAAATGGATGATTTTGTTAAATTGCTGTCTGTTTGTCTGTTGCTGATGTTTTTTGTGACCCACTTTTAGCAATGAAATAATATCTGATGTTAAGATATTTTTCACTTTTCAGTTTGGTCATGGAGCAGTAGTACATAGTTTCTTACATGTAGCTTGAAGTGCTTGAGAAGAGGTTCCGACCAATACAATGCGATTGAACTGTATTCAGAGTTGAAGTAAATGTGTCCTTATGTAGAATTCCATTTTCGCTCATCTGTTGGGCCCGTTTAATTTCTTATTCTGTTATCTCACAAATAGTTATAGTACTTCCTGATGCAGACTTCAGTCTTCCTTTATTTTTGTAAGACATCAGAGACTTGAGATTTACATCACCTTGAATGGATGCGATAAATTCACAGCATTTAAGTTCGTTACACAGGTTATACACAACAAAACCAGCAATATATTCTACAACGTGCTACGTGCAACGTGTATACAAAAAAAGCGTAGTTGGGTCCGCGGCATAGCTGTTATCACAGAGAAATTCATTGTCCCCAGCTTCCTCATCAAAAACTGCTTCTTCTATCATGGAACGTCGTTCCACGCTTGTGTTGATGGCTTCCAATGGAGAAATTTTTTTGGCATTTAACAGCGGAATATTCTCCAGTGATATGCAATTACCCATTCCCCCATCTTTAACATGCATTCGGAAGATGAGTTTCTTGTAACGCGATATCATTTGTTTCATGGTTGGATTATTATTATAACCTAAGTCACCCCTTATTGAACCAAAAAATAACTCTATGTGATCTTGGCTTAGCTTGTACATTAGTATAAACTTAAGTTTGCCAGTCTCGATGAATCTTTTGTATACTATGGTCATATTTTGCATGAAACAATAAGTCCAATTAACCCAACATATCTTTTCGACTAAATTATTGGCACCCCGGAAGGTAGCCTTAGATCTTTTATGTACTGAATGTGCCGAGTACAAGATTTATATAAATTAAAATATTTTTGGCAGAGAGCTTGCTTCGATGTAGAAGATGCTGATAATTTCCGAATCCAGGATGTCCAAAACTTCGTTTGAAAATTCGTATGAAGTTCGATGTAGCACGGCTTCCAGCAAACTGTTTCAACTGCAAGCATTCTCTGCAAAAGTCTAAGGGCTCGGCAAATTAATCACTGAATGTTTGTACTGCCAACCGCACCTTCATTTTCTCTTGCGAATGTATACGTGCGCTTTCCTTAGCTTCTTACGTAAATGAAAGCCTTCACCTTATTGCAATTCCTGAAGAGAAAGTATATAGCCCCATTTAATGATATTTCCATCACTGTCTACAATTTCTTTCAAATCCGCGAATGCATTACGACAGAGTTTGAACATGTGGCAGCTTTCGGGATGTACAATATACTTCACCGGTGAATCATTATGAGTATAATATCCTTTCGAATTTACACAGTGAACGTCTGAACCCAAGAGTTTGGTCATATACAGATTTGATTGTCAACCGTCAAATGTTACACCGATAACCTCATGGCCAATCTCCAGCAGATGTTCAATGCACATTGATATAATATGTGCCATTTGGTTAGCAGATATCGAAGGCTTGTTAATGAATACGACCATTAGGACTAGCACTTGTGTCGTTACAGCATCCATATTTTCCTTATCACCACAATCAATATATGAAAAAGCCTGATGACCATACCATTTCACATGTTGTCTAATGTTCATTTCGTCAAAGACAATATTAACATGAATACTTTTGTTCGAAGCGTTCCGCACCCAACGTCCTCATACCACTTACGGACAGTCCTTTGATGCGGCAATGTTTTACCATAAGAAGTGCGTACGTATTCGTATTCTCTTGAGGAATAAAAATGCAAATTCAACGCAAAAGCCCTAACAGTTGGATCGAACTGCTTTTGCTGTTTAATACTCTTTTTTTATAACAATGGATTTCTAAGGGCTGGTTGTAAGGAGCGTTGATAGTTTCAATTATTTGTTGAGCACATTTTTGTCATGTAAATTCCCAAGTAATAGCTCCGCATTTCTCGCTCTTTTTTATCCCGGCATGCCGGTTTTCTATACTTATCAAGAACTTTATTTTTATTTGCGAGTTTTTCTTTGGTTTTTTCCAGTTCCAACTGCAGACTTCTTATAATTTCTTTACTGATAATATAATCTTCCCGACTGCATTCCACGTTGATATCATCCATTAATAAATTAATGATACAGTTGATGCTTGTAATCCAATCCAATCAACACCAATCTGAACACAGCATGAACACGAACTAAGAACGGTCACATTTGAAACAGAACCGAACGGCACCGTAGTTATTGCTTAAATATTTTCTAATTATCACTTTACACTTGTTCCAAAAAACAATAATTTTCATATACGAAAAACGATTGATGAAGCGGATTCAGATTTTATTAAAAAAATTCATTAATAATTTTAAGCCACATTTAATTGCATAATATTTTTGCTGCTAGCAAACACAATAAATTCTTAAAAAAAACTACCATTCTCAATTAGAATAAAATACTTACAATAATCCAATAATACAACAAATTCTCAAAAATAAACGAACTTTACCAACCATAAACAATTGCCAAATGACTGCTTCCTGCCATCATAACTTTGTTGAGTTCTGGGCTCGAAACTGTAGCTCACGTTCTTAGGCTCATTCTAAAAAGAAAATGTTGAATGCTGATATCATCCATTGAAATTAAACTTACAATTGTGCTTAAAATCGGAAACGCAGTTTCATACAGAACGTTTTTGCCTTCACATACGTGCAGGTCCTCTTCTTTGAAATGAGAACTGCAAATTTTTTAAGCGTTAGCGGCCGAATCCAATTTCCGATATTTTTGAGCCATTTCGCTTTCTGGCGCTCATCCCGAGGAAACCTTTGTGACGGATATTATCAAAGTTGAAGAAAATATTTAACTTAATTTAATGAATTCATCTTAAATCTCAATAAAACTTATGAGATCCATTGCTTGCCTACCAAAGGAGATAATATAAAACAAATTATAATGAAAACCGAGATCAATGAGCCAGATCAAAAAAAAATGATCAAAAATACAACATATTTTTCTTCAGCAGCTCATTGATCTCGGTAAAGATTAGATTATTTGTCCTCTAAAATTAAAGTATTCCACTGCAATGAAGGTAGGAGAACCGAGTTCACGGGAATTTTATCTGCACACGATGTTCTAACCCGCGGATATAAGCTCCGCCCATGTGAACAAATATTTTGAACAACATCACACTTTCGCTTAATTATGAATTATTTCCACTAACTTGATGCTATTTAATGCACGCAACTAGTAAAACCAGATGAACAAAATCAATGGCTCTCAACTTACCTATAGAAACATATTCACAACGTCCGCGAACATGAATCATTTCCGCAATTGAGCACCACGCACTTCATTTCAAGTTTATTACGCTTTTTTCTAATCACACTGTCACCATATGTACTTATTTAAAGTTTACTGTTTTATACACCGGCCGAACTATTCGACTACAAAAAATTCGCAATTAAATTCACGAACTAAACATAAATCTTCAATTTGTTGCCACGAACCACAAACTCTTTATGCTCCGCACAAATCGATTTGAAAGATGCTCGACTTCGGGTAAATGTTCCTGGAGCCGAATGAACATGGGGAAAATTCTATTCTCAACTGATAACAAGTCTACACTAACCTAATCAGATGTGCTAATATAATAAATTGAATGTTAAATGTTCTAAACACGGCTCATTGGTTACACAAATGCTTAATAAAAGTGTGTGTGTGATATTTATATTAATCATTCAAAGAGTTCATTCAAACATTCAAATCATTTTACAATTTGTCGAGAAAATTTGGTGAAATTTTCAAAACGGAATTAAAAATATGACCATTGCCTTAATGCTTAGTGCATTTCTGACTGTGATGTTAACTGGGTGATAAATAACAATACGAAAATTGCCGAAGATGAGCAAAACGAGAATATAATAAATAAATAAATAATAAATTTTGCATTTCATGAATAAAACTGCAAATATATTGGATAATTTATTTCTCATTTAGTGAGAAAACACATTTCTGAAAGCCTAGAAACTACTTTTGCCAAATTAAATCGAATTGCTAAGCAAAAATATGCAATCCAAAATAATATTTAGATTCAAAATATTATTCAGCTTTTTTTTGTTGTTTGTTAATAAATTTGGTATCTTTTTGCTCTACTCATATCTTCATTAGATAGTATACTTTTACATTAAGTGCTTTAATTTATCTAATCTTTCGGCGACTATTGATATTTGAGTATTAATGCAATTTATTTCAAAATACATTGCTATAACCTAGGCACGAATGGGGCCGAAGATTTGAGTACCTTATGAGGAGAAAAAGAGATAAACTTCAAACGTGGGACGCTCACATACTCTTATGTACACGGATAGGGCCTATCTATATCTTATTCCTCTATGGCCCAAGTACAGGCAGTAATAAAATGACATTAATTGAGACTTTGTATTAACTAACTTCTGGACAGCTTTAGAACGAAAAATTGTCAAAGAAATTAAATCTGATAATCACGGTATCTAGAATTTGAACATGAATGTGAATTACTTTTTCCATTCCTCCTAAAGTTTCCACTCCGAATTGATTACATTATTCTATTTGAAGTTTTGAATGCAATTTTTATCTTTTTGCCTATGATTCAACACTGCGTTGTGAAGGCTAATCATTTACATGTAAATATATTTCAACTCGCTCGAAACTTATTGAAATTTCGTTAGCATTTCTAAAATCACAACATTTGAACAGCTTATGGTGGAATGAACTAAATAATTTTGTTCGGACGCTAATGTACAGTTATCTACATGGATAGGAGCGAGTGAAGATGAGGAAAATTGAGTCATCAGTTGATGTAAAGCTCGAAACACGTCGAATGCATAAACCAATTCGATAAGAATATAAAGATCCAAATAAATAGTGCAACGACCTCTTCAAACAAATTACATTTCTAAGTGTAGTGTTAACTTAAGAACATGTTAACATGTTAACATGTACACTATATTACACTATAATCCAAAATGTAAATATTGATCTGAATTTTACATTGCAGATTAAATGCTTTGATTAGGTGGCAAATATGTGTGTGAAATCACCAGAACTGTTGAATAAATTATTTACAAATGCAAAGTAGGTATATGCCTTCCATAGAAACCTTTGTATTTTTCATCATTTTGCCCATGACTTAACAGTATGCCATAAATATTTTCTAAATTGCCAATAAATGTTTTTCTAATTCCACTGAAATCACTGAAGTTTCGAAGTCAAGGCAAAAACTGAGTAGATGATGAGTAAATACGTCGATGATAAACCGAGTACTATGAGTTTGAAGTAGTTATACTTGTAGTAGTTTGAAGTAAATATCTTTCTTTCATACAATTATCGTTTTTATAGATATATATATGTATATATATACATATGTATATATATATATATATATAGAAGTTAATTGTATACTTTCAACTTTTTCTTGCTCTAATAGTTTTCAATCAAACAAAAAAGCCCGAATCATGTTGTGAAAATTATTGGTCGACGTTAGCAGAAAAGGTCTTTGTTTTCCCAAAAATGAACCATTTGGGGAACAATTGGCTAGAAGAAATTCCACGTAATGATTGGCAGCCTGCAAAATATTCAGCGTAGCGCATTGCCGAAATACTGACTTTGTTTCTTCGGGTGTTTCTTTAAAATACCCCACAGTTTTTTGCGATGTCATGCCATCAAAATTTTTTCAAAACTGCTACACTATCTTTCCTCAGTAGAGGCCTCAACAAGATCAGATTCTAAAATCCGGAAGCAGTATTCGCTTCAGTTCATATACATACCATGCAGCTGTTCTGTCTCTGGTCGTAAGTACAACGTATTCTATATGGATGTTGTAGAATCTGAGGAAACAATTCGTATGCACGATATATTCTTACGCGGGGATCATAATTTTTACGAAATATTTTTTTAAAGATTAACAAAAACTCGCTAATGACCCTTTTGATTTTGCACCTGTTGAATGCTTATTTGATTCAGTTCCCTTTTTTGTGGTGGGGAGGTGAATGCTGGTTGCAATATGTAACTGTAAATCTGCGACTTCCCGACGCTCAAGGCTTGTGGACCCCTTGTCAACCTGGGAACCTAATCTGAGAGTGTTTGGCACATGACTTCAGGCAAGGCCTCGTGTTCCTACGCCTAAAGCCACCTTAAGATTACAGAACCTATTCTAAGGTTCGAAGGAAGAAAGGGGAAGCGCTGTAGCAAAACACACTGTTGGGAGACCGCAACCTTTCAATCTTGTGAAGGTTAGACCGAAAAAATCGATTCCGACTTAAGAGCTGGGTCAAGTAGATATCAGAGTCGCCATGTTATCGATTGAACCACGTCTTCAGGTCAAGGATCAGGCGTGTTTTCCACCTTCCCTTTGTGTATTGCTCCCAGAACTGTTGCCAATCGCTGAGAGAGCGTTGTCTTTCTTCAATGGTCAAATATTTTCTGTTGTCTTCACTTCAGCGTAGGTTAATATTTCTAAGCTCTATCACAAGAAGGCGATCGATACCACCCCTGCGATTACCAGTACCGCCGTCCCGGAGACAGTTCGATATGCACAAGGAATACGTAGCACTCTTTGTCTTTACACTTATGCCAACTACTTTCAGTGGAACCCCTTGCTGAGAGCGTCGACCCATATATGTGACCCATAGAGTAGAACTGCACACCGCTTATTAAGAGTCGCCTCCTTATTGTAGTGGACCCGTTATGTTGGCCTTTAATCGGATGAGTGCCGTTACACGCGCTGCAACCTTGTCAGTTGTTTCACCGATTTCTTGAGAAAAACTCATCTTCGAGTCGATCAGTACCCCCAGGTGATCCACTGCTGATTTAGATTCAACCAGCCCTTTCCCAGCACTGATAGGCCATTCACTGGGGATTCTCATTTTTGTCTAAATGACCACTTCGGTTTTTTCCAGTCCCGGTCTAAACCCATGAGTGTTCATCCAGTCTTTTACTCGCCGTATACAGGGTTGACTGTGCGTCCAGTGAATAGCGCTGCGACATCGGCCGTATAGCCGATCAAGCGTGACTCATCCAGCAATTCAAGCCTCAGCAGTCAGTTATAGAAGATGGACACTTGAAGTAAGTACCATCTTTCGGCAATCTTCCATCAAGTCGTAGAGTAGGCTGCGGTCCTTCAGACAGATAGATTCTGTATATAGTAGTATAATATCGGCATCAGATATACTGATATTCGAATACAATTTTCGATTTCGGACAATCTGAGTAACCAGCTGGACGACCCGTCGTGGTACCTCTGCTCGTTTTTTTATTTTTTGTGGTAGGGAGGTGAAGGCTGTTTACGCCCTGAGTGTGGGACTCCCAGACGCAAAATGCAATTGGACTACCCACTAAACACCTCCCCTGTCAACCTGAGAACCTAGCCTGGAACCGTTTGACACATTACTTCGGGCTAGGCCTCGTGTTCCTACGCCTAGAGGCGCCTTCGCATTATGGGTATCTCTTCTCTAACGGGAAGGACAGGAGAGGGAGGAAGTGCTACAAAAGAGATCCATCCATCCCCGATGCCTCCAAGCGCTCCAATAAAGCTTTTTTTAATGTAAGCACTGCCCGAGCATTTTGCGCCACGCGATTCCAATTGCCAACTGTTTCCAGCATTACTCCGACGATAGTTTCCGGACAGAGCTCTCCGATTTCGCTGAGTAGGACCCCTCGCTGCTGGCTCCACCTTGTGCAGTAGAAGAATGTGTGACAGGCGTCATCCAACTCTCCTGCACAAAACACACAGTTAGGAGACCGTGCTTTGTCAATTTTGTACAGGGAGGACCGAAAACAACCGTGCCCGCTTAAGAGCTGGGTCAAGTAGAAATCGGTCTCACCATGCACTCGACTGAACCACGGCCTCAGGTCAGGGATCAGACGTGCAGTCCACCTTCCCCTTGTTTCTTGCTCCCAGGACTGTTGCCAATCGCTGAGAGAGCGACGTCTCTCTTCCTTGGTGATCTCTTCTCTTCGATCTTCGCCTCTGCGCAGGTAAATACTTCTGCGCTCTCTCGCGAGGAGGGTGATGGGTATCACCCCTGCGATTACCAGCACTGTCGCCCCGGAGACCGTTCGGTATGCGCATGCGATTCGCAATGCTCCTTGTCTCTGCACCTGTGCCAACCACCTCCGGTGTAACTCCTTGCTGAGAGCGTCGCCCCACAGTTCTGATCCGTAGAGTAGAAGCGACTGCACAACGCTCATTAAGAGCCGTCTCCTTGATGTGGTGGGCCCCCCTATGTTGGCCATTAATCGTATGATTGCCGTCACACGCGCTGCAGCCTTGTCAGCTACTGCCTTGATTTGTTGGGAAAAACTCATCTTCGAATCTATCAGGACGCCCAGGTACTTTACTGCTGATTTAGATTCGACCAGCTCGTCCCCTATATTGATAGGCCGTATTCTGGGGATTCTCTTCTTCGTTAGGATGACCACTTCGGTTTTTTCCAGTGCCAGCTTGAATCCGTGAGCGGTCATCCAGTCCATTACCCTCCGCATTAACGTATTGAGTCTGAGCTGCGCATGGTCTACTATGCGTCCAGCGACCAGCGCCTCGACATCATCCGCATAGCCAATCAAACGTGACTCTTCCGGCAGTTCAAGCTGCAGGAGTCCATCATAGGAGATGTTCCACAGGTTCGGGCCAAGAATAGAGCCCTGAGCGACACCTGAAGTAAGATTTGTACTTCGCCTACCCTCCTTCGAGTCGTAAAGTAGGCTGCGGTCCTTCAAATAGTTCCTGAGAATCCGCATCAGGTACACTGGTACTTGAAAACGATTTTCTAGCACTTCCAGAATATCCACCCATCTAGCGCTGTTAAATGCATTTCGGTCATCCAGAGTCACCAGCAGGACGACCCGTCGTGTGGAAATACTGTGAGACTCCGAACGTTGGACCGCGCTCACTACTTCTCCAATTGCATCGATGGTGGAGCGGCCTGCTCTGAAGCCATACTGCCGTGGAGATAGATCCCCGGCAATACGAATCACGTCAGCGAGTCTTCCCCTGATAAGTTTTTCAAAAACTTTTCTGACCGTATCAAGCATACACAGCGGGCGGTATGCAGCTGGCGACTCGGGATCCCTTTTTCCCTTCGTAATGAGCACAAGTCTCGCCACCTTCCAGCACTCCGGGAACAGCCCTTCGCGCAGGCATGCGTTGAACATGCGGAGGAGCAGGTCAGGGGAAAAATGGAAGACCATTTGTAGCACCTCTGCTGGAATCCCATCTGATCCTGGTGCCTTTCTGGCCTTCATAGACAAGACTGCTTTCTCCAATTCCATCTTCGTGAAAAATAGAATTTCTATTGGTGTTTCATAGTGAACGGCTTCAACGATGGCGGGATGGATGGGGAAGAGAGCCCGCACGATTTCGTCCATCTTTTCTGCCTCATATGAGTAAGGTGACCTTTGGACACCGAGCTTCCGCATTACTATTTTGTAGCCCAGGCCCCATGGGTCTCTGTTCACGTCGTCCACCAGGTTTTGCCAGCGGTTGGCCTTGCTGCTGTTGACAAGTCTACGCAGGCACTTTCTAGATGACTTGTAAGCAGCTAATCGGATACATGCCTCTTCCCGGGTTCGAGCTCGCTGTGTCCTGCGTCGTAGTTTGTGACACTCCCTTCGTTTTTCGGCAATTTCAGGTGACCACCAGTATACTGGAGGCTTGCTGTGTCAGGGTCTTCGTAGGGGCATTGAAGACCTGCAGGCGATGTAATGATTCTCATAGTTGAGTTAACAACATCTCTTGCCGCGGGTTCTCCGTCCTCTAGCGTTGCTTCCGACAGCGATGATCGCGCCATAAGCACTTCAACAAACTTCTCAATATCCGCTTTCTCAGTATTCCACCGGAGCGCAGAAGAACAAGCGCGTGGTTTTCGGGAAGCATCGTGATGGATCTCCAGAGCTATGTACTGGTGATCACTGGCCGAGTAATCCTCTAGCACTCTCCAATTTTTAACTGATTGTGCTAGGCACTCCGAAGCGAATGTCACATCAGGTATGGTGCCGACGCAACCCCATCGACGGAAAGTAGGGGTGTGGCTTGTGTTCAATACGACGAGCCCAGTTCGTGCTGCCATTTCCACGATCCGTTTGCTCCGAGCGTCTGACTGGGGCATGCCCCACTCGATTCCCTTTGCATTGAAGTCCCCTCCGACGAGCATATGGCCCTCAATGCTCAAAACAGCGTCCTCCAAAGCATTGAGCTTAAGTTGAAAGGACGACAACGATTCGTTCGGAGTTAGATATACACTGAAGAGTATAGTTCCCGAACACCGAACCCAAACAAAACCATCTCCTCGCCCCCGATCCTGCACTTGTAGGTGTGCACTGTTCCGAACCCAGATGGCGGCTTTACCGGATTCGTCAGGATACCATGTTGGTGAGTTTCTGGTGTGATGTTGCTCGCTCAGTAGTAGTAAGTCAGCTTGCCTGTCTCTCGCGAACTGTTCCAGTAGGTCTTGGATGATAATACTTCGATGTAGATTGATTTGGAGTATACGAATCATTGCAGAAGCGCTTTTGCCTTGGTTAGGGCTTCTTGGAAGACCCGACACCTCCCTGTGCCTGGAATATGTTTCAAATCATCTGGCCTCGTGTTATACTCCTGGCAAAGAACACAGTGTGACTCATCTGTGCATTCCTTCTTTTTATGCCCTGTCTTACCGCAATTGTAGCACAAGGAGCTTCGGTCAGTTCTATTACATGTCTGTGCGGTATGACCGTATCCGACGCACTTGAAACACCGAAGGGGAATGGCCCTTCGCCGTATCTGGCAAATAACCCACCCTATTCTTATTTTGCCCTGCTTCAGAAGCTGTTCTGCTTCCCTCTCTGTGAGGTCGATTATGGCCATGCGTTGACCCCTGTTGTTCGGTTTGGCCAGCCTGACTTTCGTCTCGCCTAGTACGGGGAAGTCGCGTTTTAAGGCGTCTTCTATTTCGGGCAGATGCGTAACGCAGTCAATGTCTCTAATTTCCAGTGTGGCCTTAGGCTCGAGTGAAGCTACAGTTGCCTTCTCTCCAAGGACTCTTTTGACTGCGTCACGGAACGCGTCTTTATTGTTTGCATCTGATCCGAACTCAACAAGTAAATCCTCCGAGCGAGTTGGCCGTACAGCTTTTATTGCAGTTTGTATGTCTTCGGTGTCTTCGGGTTTTACCGCTCCCTTGATTGCTCGCAGAACATCCGCATAGGATCTACCGTCGGTGGGTTTAACCAGCAGTGCTTGCCCAATGGGTTTTCGACGCTTCTTAATTTTAGTTTCCTGGGTTATCTGCGATGATTCACTGCATTTCCGTTCCTGTGGATGTTTATCGATTTTGGACTTCAGGGCCGTTTTTTTAGCTGCCTTTTTTTTGGCAGCTTTGGATAGTGCCGTCTGAAAACCCTCCTCAATCGCGATTTGATCGTTCGGCGTCCTGTCCTCGTCCTTCCTCCGTTTATCCCGATCCCCTTTGATTGGACTGCAGGCCAACCTTTTGGTGGCAGTAGAAATCGGGACGGCTACTGCGCTGTCGAATGTATTAGCCTGTTGCTCTTCCTCTGCCTTTAGCCACCTGCGTCTATAATGACCTATTCGGGTTAGGAGGTCTTTCAACTCCAGAACTCTGTTTTTAACCTCTTTGCTAAGGTTCGTTTGTGCGTTGCATGTGGCAGTGATGTGTTTAATAACCCTTTCTGCCTTACGGTATAGCCGCTCTTCCTCTGCACGATTAATGATCATCGAAGTGCTCCGTGTCTGACGTGCAGGGATTTCTTTATTTGTGTCCCGTGCTTCAGTTGCTTCGGTCGTGATGGCAACAATCATAGGTTTCTCAACCGTTTCACATTTCTCCACCGTGTGTTCGTCTCTTCTAGGTTGCAAGAGGCTCTGTTCTTCTTGTTTTGGTCGCTCTGGTGTGCGCATGGTTTTCTTGCTGCGCCCAAATGCTGTTAAAATCTCTGGTTGTACCAGATTTCCTACCTTCCGTCCAGCCGTTTTCGAATGTTTCTGTTCTGACATATTTTCTTTTGTGTATAATTTGTTTGTTATCATTTATATTTTCTCTTATCATTTCTCACCTCTGCTCGTTGGATCGCACTCACCATTGTTCCGATCGCATCGATTCTCCGATTGCATTACATAGAAACTGTTTTGATAGATGATTTTACTTACTTACACGCTGCTGGTTACGCATGTCACGCAATTTCCAAAAAATTATCATATCTTGATTGTAACACCGTGATTGAAAAAATTCAAAAGAAAATTAATATTTTGATTTTCAGCAACGTGTAGGTTTATCTGTCCCCACAGATCAAGTCAAAATCTTGCTTTTTCATATACGCGCTATTTTACAGGATATTTGAAGTCAGGCCCACTTTCAAACCTCTTTTATGATACTAGAAACAAAAAAGGCCTTCTGTATTCTCTGATGTTGCAATCGCTATTCTCTGATAATAGCGTTAATGATTTTGATTGTGAATACTCTTGCGGGTCTAGTAATTTTATTTATTTTTTTAGATATGTTATCGATCTGCAAATTTTTGTTTGGCAATCACTCGAAATTTATTGCTAATAAAACTTGAGACTTTGAAATACATTCTTGTCAGATATCAATGCAAACTACATGCTTATATTGTGATAGTTGGTAAAGCACAATCAACATTTTATGTTTTAAATTTTTTTTATTCCTCGTCCTTTTCGGGTTTTTATATGACGACGTTAAACATAATTTAAACAATAAATAAAATATTGCTTAATAACACATGGATTCTGCCTATTGTGGGCAAGACTACGGTTTCCGAGGCCCCTGCAATTAACGACGTTTTCACATAAACCGACCCGAAATAAACCGAAAATATTAAGCAAAATTTTTTGATATTTGGTCTAGTTTTTAAGATATCGAGGTCGAAAGTTTTCCGTTTTACACGCACAAGTGACATAAGGTGTCTGTCAAACAACGTCGGTAATGAAAATTTACACTGTCAAAACAGATTTTTACACTGTCAAAACAGATAGTTAACGTGCAGTAATGCCGGAAATACAGTCTATAACAAAAAACTTCGATGATGAAAATCTCCAATTATTAGTTATAACATATAATAAAAAGAATATAAAGCAAAAATCTAAAATTAACAATTCAAAAAAACTTACTGGTACAAAAGGCGCTCTAAATTAATACTTATCAATATCCAAAAATTTATCAGAAAGAACTTCGATATTAAATTAATAAAAATTATGTATTATTTTCAATCAATTGGAAAAATGGGGAATAACCAAAGAACCTTATTGTAATTTTTTATAATGAAATAATGAAAATGAATGATAATGAAAATATCCAATTACAAAAAACATCGATAATGCTTATTTCACAACATTGGAAAATTGCCGCAATTTTCCAATGTTTGGAGATTTTCATCATCGAAGTTTTTTGTTAGAGACTGTATTTCCGGCATTACTGCACGTTAACTATCTGTTTTGACAGTGTAAAAATCTGTTTTGACAGTGTAAATTTTCATTACCGACGTTGTTTGACAGACACCTTATGTCACTTGTGCGTGTAAAACGGAAAACTTTCGACCTCGATATCTTAAAAACTAGACCAAATATCAAAAAATTTTGCTTAATATTTTCGGTTTATTTCGGGTCGGTTTATGTGAAAACGTCGTTAATTGCAGGGGCCTCGGAACTCAACGCAGTCAACGGAAGTCTCAACGCAGCAATCGTGATAAAATACTGACAAGTAGTTTCAAGTTTAGTTGCACTATGTCATCAATAAAAATAAACGAAAGGAGGCATCATGTGATTTTAGAGAAGTTGTTGTTAAATTGTGGGATTCTGAAAAAAATCTTTAAGTGAAATAGGAAAAATCACCAAGAAATCGAAATCAACCATTCAACTTATCATAGAAAATTATAAAAAAAACCGGAACAGTGGGTAACAGTCCGCGTAAGCTATGTCAAAGAAGCGAAAGGGTAATAGAGAGTGCAGTGCGCAAAATTCCTAGAGCTAGTGGTGTGAAAATAAAAGAAGAGTTGTCAGAAAAGTTCAATGTAGAGATAAGTGCTAGAACAGTACAGAGAACTTTGAGAAGAAACCGGTATTCTTCAAGAATTGCAAGGAAGAAACCATTTATTAGTGAAGCTAATAAGCTTAAAAGAAAAGAATTTGCTCTCCTTCACAAAAATCACGACTTTTCATTCTGGAAACGAGTTATTTTTTTCAGATGAAAGCAACTTTAACATATTTGGTCACGATGGTCCAGCAAAAGTTTGGCAGAAGAAAGGCACTGCGCTAGATGCTAAAAACTTGCGGAGTACCGTGAAACATGGTGGAGTTACGGTAACGTACTTGTTTGAGGGTGCATGAGTTGGTCAGGAGTCGGAAATCTGGTTTTTATTGATGGGAGAATGGACCAGCATGTGTACTTAAATATTTTAAAAAACAACCTACGCCAATCTGTAAGTAAAATGAATTTGGGTCCCAACTATATTTTTCAACAAGATAACGGCCCCAAGCATACAGCTCGTATTGTACGTGAGTGGCTACTATATAATACCCCTAGCCAATTGCATTCTCCACCGCAGAGCCCAGACGTATACCCTATCGAGCATTTGTGGGACTACCTCGAAAAACAGTTGCATAAACATCACATTTCTTCAAAGTCTTCTCTAAAGAAGGCAAGCGGTCCTGGAGGCTAAAGGAGGCCCAACCAGGTACTGACGCCTTACTGTGAATAAATATCCTGAAGTAAAAGTTATCGTACGATGACTTTTATCGCTTGAAAATTTCAATTTTTAGAAATAATCAATTGATATTTCCAAATCTTTGAAAAGATTTCAATGAATAATTGTTTGATTTGGATTTTCTTGTTGCTATGTTTGTCTTAATCTAAAAATTCTGTTTATTTTTTTTTTAATAAATGGATTATTTTTCTTATTTATTATGTTTTAATATGCCGTACGATGAATTATGTCGCTTAGTGTATATACTTTTAATTAAACATAGTAGAGTCGAACTAATCTGCTTTTTTATGGTAAAATTAATATTAGCCCTTGCAACAAAAGTATGTATGTATGTAAGCGGACTTCCAGGAGCCGTGGTTCATAGTTAAAGGTTAGAGATTTCTTTTCTCTCGAGGCCATTTTTGCACAGAAATCGAACATGCTACAAGTTTTTGCTACAAGTTACAAGCTCCTATGGCTTCTTTTCTTGTTAAGTGATCCGTCTAGATTCGGTAAATTTTTGTTCATTTATTACATAAAACGTGTTTCCCATCTTCCTGAAGTGTCACTAGCTGTTATCATTTTTTAAAAAGAGAAATTTGATTTGCGTCTATAACAACCTGCTTTGACCGAAAGTTCAGAATTTTGTCTACATAATCTTAGTGATCTGTAACAATAAAACATTTATTTTATCAAATGATCGATGTCCCTAAAAACAAAACGTTCAACTCACCATGTGATGATTTTAAGTTGATTTTGAACTCCAGCATATCCTGATATGCTGCAGTTAACTATCAAATCGAGAGCACAAATCAAGCATGACTTTTGGAACATAACAGCAGGCTTTTATTTTGCGTTGATTAGCTTTTTTATATATTATTTATCACCAATTCCTGAAAGCTCAGGGATATTTAAAAACTAACGACGAATATTGAATATAGGCATCAAATTGCTTATCTAGTCTTTTAATTCGTATTTTGCGTCATTGATCTCACATGTATTACATTGAACGTGCTGCGTGGATGCAAATTTCCCTTACTATTAAATTCGAATTGTCTTAGAAGAGACCAGAACAATGTTGTGTATTCGCATCTTTTCACTTTATCTGTACAACGTGCGCTATAGGGAAACACAAAACTGCAACGAGAAATGTGTTAAAAGTTGAGAAGCACACTTGATACGTTTAGTTGCGCAAAAATTGTGCAGAGTGGAAATATGATTATACTGAATTCTTAGAAATGAAATTTTCTTGAAGACATGTTCACAAGTATAGGTTTGTTAAACATCCTTTCAGAACGAGTGTGCAGAACGGGAATCTATAAAGTTCGGGTCGTGTTTACATGAGAAAAATGCTGGCGTTTCACAACTGTTAATATGTTTATCTTGAGCGTACTTGTTTACCCGACAGTTTCGTGGTCGTTTGTAGGTTGTTTTACTCGAGAGTGAATCGTTTGCTAAAGGATTGTAGTGGGCCAATTGTTGATGCTTGCTTTTGACTTTCGTTATCATTCATGTCGCTATTACTAGTCGAGTGAAGCTTGTATTTCTGATTTATCAGTGTTCCTCGAAATTTTGCTTTTACGCTTCAAAAAATTATATACCCAAGCGATATATGACTTTTCACCAAACTATGGTGTCAAATTGATTGCGTATGAAGCGAGAACGAGATAGCTTTCATTATTTTGTGTTTACGCTTTATGACATTTATAAAAGAGACAAGTGTGGTATGTGACCTCCCCAGTGAAACAAAGCAAAGTTGTGTCTCATTCCAACAATTTTGTGTACACTTGAGGACAACACTGATCTCAGGTAAATTGAATTAAATTTTTGTCATATTAACATTTCATTAGTTTCAGCAGGGAAAGTTACAGACAAACTGAACACTGTTTCCATTTGAAAATTCGTGGCTGATTTACTTTTCATATCCGATTTTTAAGTTCTTTAAACGTTCTCTAAAAAATAGCTTGCGAATCAGAACATGAACACATGATTTGCAGCCTGAACCCAAATTATAAATGGTAGTATTCAGTTTTAAAATCAGATAAATAAGATAAGATTAATTATAGTATTTAGCAAAGCTATATATAAAAAGTAGCAGATTAATCTGCTGAAGACTGTTGGTACTAAAAACGATTGCAATCGAAATCAGTCAATTCGATCAGATTAGGTTACTGAAATATGTTTGTGCAGACAGTCCTTCAAATTACTGATACATTAAGCAAGTTCGGATTTCCTGTGTTCCTTCCATTCCAAAATTTTTTCCTTGTTATTCTATGGAATTTGATTCTAACTTCTGGAATTTGATTCTAAATTCTCTAATGATTTGAAAATCAAGCAGGTATTTTGGTTCTTTCGGAATTAATAATAGACAATTACTATGTGCATTTTCTTTTCGCTAGTTTCATTTATTCAACTTAATTTTTTAATCACATTTTTATTTTTATCAATCAATCAATATCAATCAATCTTTAATCAAGAAGCGTAGCTATATAAATATTACCCTTCGGCATACGACGTGGGGTTATTTTCACCCGAAGACTTTTAAAATGCGTCAAATTTTATGTAAAACAACTAAATATATTGAATTTTACATTCGCTGGAGGTTCTGTGCATGTATTCTATTCAATACATGCACAGAACAGAAAAAATATTTTATGGGTAAACCTAACCCCACGTTGCATGGGCGAGGATTTTTTTTTTCTTGTTGTATGTCGAAGGTTAAATTTACTTCTAATATTTAATTTAATTTGTTTATGGTAAAATGTTGTTATCGCTAACCTTCTTCCTTAAAGTCTAAACTTTTATTTTCAGAGATACATGTTCATTTTGATTTCACGTGAGTTGCTGCGGTATTAATGCCCTGACTATAATTTGGCTTAGTTTTGAAACAACATCGTTGGCTGTCGGAAAGTATACGATGTTTTAAATTTCCACACTATATTTTTTTTCCGTTCCTACCATCAAAAAATCAACAAGCTTGAAAATTCATTTTTGTTTGCAATTCTTTAATAACATTTTAAGAGTTTTTGAATTATGACTTTGATTTTCTCAGTCTGATCATCAAAACATCACAAACTTGAATAACTCGAAACGCTTGCATTGATGATGATGTAAACTTCAGACATCTTATGTAGAATATCTTTTCAAAACCTTAAAACTAAAGTTGTTGATAGGTCTGATAGGTAAAGAATCTGTTAAAATTGATGACCTCAATAGTTAATAGACTCATAATATTGCAGATTGAGGGACACAATAATAACATTATATAATAATAACATTTATGCTGTCTCACAGTGTTTTTTTTTTATTTATGATTTAGTTAAAGTTACTGAAAATATATATAAAATGCATGGCTTTAGAATTTATTAAAAAAAATTGATAGTGGATTTCATTTATGGATTGCTCTATTTTCTTTATTTTTCATCTTTAATTTTCTGTAAACCCTTAGGAAAAGACCTTTGGGCTACTCTACCTTCCATTTAATAGATAATGACTCCTGTGAATCTAGGATCGCATCCCACTGGTGACAGTGTTATTGGAATTTATGTTTTTTGTGTCGAAATATCAACCCTTCTATCTGTCATAGTGATACCTTTTATTAAAAGGTATCACTATGGGCAAATTATAAAGTGCAAGTGTTTGATGACAAGCACACTTGCTTCAAGCTCTGAAAATTAAATAAATGTAAATGAGTCTTTGGTTAGTTGGTTGGGTCAAGTCCTTAACTTACCCCACAGAAATGTTGCGATACTCGCTAAGGATTGAAGTAATCTCCTGTCAATCGCTTAGGAGTGAGGTTCTCTGTGACCGTCACGAAACGTTCCATATGTTTTCAAAGAAAACATCATGTGACGACCACGGGAGCTGTTTTGCAACATCTAGATGAAATGTCTGTTGTGATCGTCACGAAACTTTCTTGGTGTCTATCGCACGATAAACACTATGTGACGATCACAGAAATTTGCTCAATGTGCTTCTGTGACCGTCATGAAACTTTCTGTTTGTTTGCAAGAAACACATATGACGATCACAAGAAGTCGTTGAATGTGCTCCCGTAACCGTCACGAAACTTTTTATTTGTTTTCAAAGAAAACATCATGTGACGACCACAGGAGCCTTTTGGTTGGAATCGAAATGTTATGTCCGTTGTGACCGTCACGAAACATTCTCGGTGTTTATCTCACGATAAACACTATATGACGATCACTGGACCTCTAAACTGTTTCGAACAGATCGCTAATTACCTCTTCGCTGTAATTCGCGATCCGCTCGTAACGAAAGTCTTGAACAGAATGGGTTTTTAAACAAGAACCAAAGAAAAAAGAAGCAAAGAAGCGACTTCGGCTGAGATTTTTAATAACAAAAAAAAAAAGATGATGAGTTCAACATCTGGCAAAAGGGACTTCAGATTGAACAAAAGACACGAGAAAAGGCAAACGCTTCAGTAACAAATGAAATGTTTATAATTCACACATTAATGCTAACGAGCGGCTTGTGAACCTTCAAAGGTTTACGGAAAACAATGTTGATTGTTTTTGTGCCCACAAACTTGAACGCACGTGCTGTTTGGGTTATCTCAAAGGTTAAAGTTTAGTGTCATGATCCTTAACCGATTAGCGAGCAATAAATTGTGCACGTGTTGTATATTTTCTCAACCTTTATTGCTTCACGATATGAAGAAAGAAAAAACTGTAGCAGTTGTTTATTTGACTGTTTGTTTATTCAACATTTCCCGCCCGCCTTCGTTGACTCTGGCGACGAACAATTATCTGTCAGTCTTTCGATTTTAAACGGGCCGAGCTTAACGAGGGGTCTGGTGACTGATGATGAGCTCGTTCTTAACTCCGCTACACGAGCTATACCATCTTTTCCGTGATGTAACTTGAGAATTCTGCCTAATAGCCATTTATCTGCACGGTAGCGTTCATCCATAATAAACACAAGTGATCCTTCGCTGAGTGGTGGCGATGGTTTTATCCATTTATATACTGCTTGATGTCGCTGCAGGTATTCTCGTGACCATTTATCCCAAAAACTTTACATCATTTTCAGATGTGTTGCCATCGAGATAGTTTAGAGGATTGAATCTGAAGGAAACTTGGTTCAGGGAGTAAATTCAATGGCCGACCAATCAGAAAATGTCCTGGAGTTAACACATCAAGGTCATTGGGATCATTAGTTAATGTGGTCAATGGCCTTGAGTTGAATTGCTTCGATTAGATTAATGACCGTTGAAAGCTCTTCGTGGGTTAACAATCTTTCACCAATGACCCTACGAAGATGGTATTTCATAGATTTAACCCCAGCTTCTCATTTACCACAAAAATGTGAAGAAGCTGGAGGATTGAAGTTCTATTTTGTTCCATCTTGGTATATGATAGATGCTAGGTGTTTGAGTTCCTGTGATGTTCGACGGAAGAGTCTTTTCAATTCTTTTTCTGAGCCCTTGAAATTCGTACCACAATCGCTGCTTAAGGTAGAACAATTTCCCCATATTGCCGTAAACCGCTTGTATGATGCAAGAAAAGCGACGGTGCTGTGATCAGTTACAATTTCAAGGTGCATTGGTGACGGTGATAAACAGACGAATAAGGCTATCCACGCCTTATATGACCGAGCTGTTCTGCCTTTCCAGGTTTTGATACCGATCGGGCCCATCCACACTAGTATGGAGAAATGCTCGGCATGGTGTGACTTTTTCCGTTGGTAGCTGGCCCATGATGTGTTGAGCGTGATTTCGTCGGTAGCGGGTGCATTTGACGCATTTCAAAATTAAGGATCGAACTGGCCGTCGAACTCCAAGAATCCAACATAAATTACGGATCTAAGACAACGTTTCCTGGGTGGAACCGTGGAGCGTTCGGTCGTGTGCATCTTGAATAATTAACGTCGACAAGAAGGAATGTTGCGGAAGTATATATGGATGTTTTGCAGGGTATGGAAGAAGTGAATTTCTTAAGCGACCTCAAACACGAAGTGAGCCTTGATCATCAATGAATGGGAGCAACCGAAGAATTGGTGATGCTTTTGGGAGCTCTTTATTTTCAGTGATATTCAGTTAATTTCGGTCGAAAGACGTTGTTGTTGTATTGTCTTGATCCAAAACAGACCCGGGTTGAGGATGTCTTCTGGAGTTAATGGGTCAATGAGTGTTTTTAAACTTCTCTTCTTGATGACTCAGATACACCGTGCAGTAACTTGAAGTAGTTGATTCAAGGATGAATATCGGCGAAGAAGCTCCCAGTCAATGGTTTCCCGTGAGGTGTGAAGAACGCTAGGTATCGGTGGAGGTATCTCCTCTAGTTAGAAGTACGTAAATAGACAACAGCAGACATTGCCAACTGTCACTGAAACCATGAATCTCATCGAAGCATGTGTAAATAGTTCCTAACCAACGAGGGATTTGAATGTTCTCTAATCCGGATAATGATTCAAGAAGAATCTCCCAGGTTCGTTGCTGAGCAGTAGGTAAGGCTTCATCCCACTGTAGTTCAGAAGCCCACAGCACTTGCATAAATATCTTAGCTCTGATAAAGAGTGGGGCCAAAAGGCCTAGAGGGTCATAAAACTGAGCAATTTTTGATAAAACTGACCGCTTGGTGGTTGATGATGGTGATGATGGAATGAGGTTAAACTGGAAGACATCAACTGATGGGTTCCAGGATAGTCCAAGAGCATGGATGACTTGGTCCTTGATAGGAATAGATTCTGTTTTAATTTTAAAATCTGAGTGAATGTAGCTTAATACTCCAGGATCATTGCTGATCCATTTTCTCAGTGGAAACCCGCCCACCATGCAGATAACATTTACTTCTTGAGGTTGTTCACGTGCCTCTTCGATAGAGTCAGCTCCGCCAAAAATGTCGACGACGTATCGTCCTTTCAGTAAAACATCAACAGCACGTGGATACTTGGACCCTTCATCTCTAATTAATTGTAAAATCGATCGCAGCGCGAGAAACGAGGCGCAGGCCAGACCATATGTCATCGTGGAGAGTTCATATTCGACTATCATGTCATTTTTTTTCCAAAAGATTAGTTGATACTTTTGATCATCAGGATGGACAACAATCTGGCTGTACATTTTCTCGATGCCAGAAGAGAAACTGTATCGAAAGGTGCGCATCCATACCAAAATGTTTGATTGACACTTTGGCCCAGTATGGAGAGCTTTGTTGAGAGAAATCTCTCCTAAAACATTGCAAGACCCATAGAAAACAACTCTTAGTTTAGTTGTAGAGCTGGTCTCTCGAATAACTCCAAGATGAGGAAAGTAGAATGGAAAAAGATGATGAAACATTCGCAACGCTGCATGTTTGGAATTGCCAATGCTGTTAAGTGGCTCTTTAAATGGAAGTCGCACCATATAGCGACTGGTGTTGTCTCGTTCGTGAGTTTCCAAGAAATGTTTCTCACATTCTTCATCTTCTGAAGATAAGGTATGAAGCGTTGTTGATTTCACTTCCTTTTGATGCCAAAACTGTTCGCGTAATGAATGAAGGTCGTGGTCAATCGTACAGTTGTTGATGGAGACATCTTGATGATCTGCTGACAATTGAGATGGACCTGAAATGATCCAACCAAGTTTTGTTTGTTGTGCAACAGGTGAGTTTTTTGGACCTTTGGTGATTGGACCCTCTAATAAATATTCATAAATATCTGCTCCAAGAATGAGATATATTTCTCCTGGTTCTGAGAATTTAGGATCAGCCAAAAGTAGTCCTTCCAGGTGTGACCATTTGGATGTTGTTGTGTGAGCTGATGGGATTATTGATGTTAGTTTGGGCAGGACATGCGCTTCGGCATTGGTTGCCGTGGAAGATTCAAATTGCGGCTGAATGATGAGTGTGACAGCTCCCTTTGTTTTTCCTGATTTATGAGCTCCTATTCCTAAAGTAGATGCAGATGATGGTTTTCTCTTAATCCGCGCTGCACTTAATTTTGAGAAGCTAACGTAACTTCTAAGCCCTGGTACAATAAAGCGCGGACAATAATAAACTCTCCTTGAGCGTAACCAACTCGTAGGCGTGCTGTAGCTAATAAGATGATTGTTCTTATTGTTGGATTCGTATGAATTTGGTGAGCATGATTAACTTGCTTTGACGCTGGAGAAGATGAATTATGTTGTCCTTTTGCGGAGTCATTTTCATGTAACGATGAGTTATGTCTCTTACCGCACAGACACCCTGCAGACACCCTGTGTGGTCTGAGACAGTTATAGCACAACTTTAGATTGTTAATTAGCTGGTTGCGGTCTTTAGGATTTTTCCTTAGATAGTTCGGACACTTGCCAATGTAATGAGGTTCCTTGTATAATTTGCACAGATTTTCTGAGGCTGACTCATTGTTTTCTTGGAATTGACTGAAAACATGAGTTCTTGCTGATGATTTTTTTAAATGATTTGATGATTATGGTTTTTTTCCTTGAGAATTCTCTATAGCTCTCAGAGTTCTTGATCGTGCAATCAGGAACGACTGTAGCTTTTCCCAGGGAGGAGGTTCGTCTGAAGATTCTACATGTTGTTCCCAAGATCTTATTGAATTCGAATCTAGTTTTTGACGTACGATGATATGAACAAAAATATCATCCCAATGTTCAACCGAACGTTTGAAATTTTGCAGCGTTCTGAAAACTTGCACAGTCGCAGTATAAACTCGTTCAAGCTCTTTGGCACTTTCCTCCTTAATTTCTTTGATGTTGAAGAATGAGTCAAGAGTGGTACTCACTAAGATTCTGCGACTATCATAAAAATTTTGTATATAGGTCCAAGCTTAATGGAATGCATCTTCATTTGATGTTGTGGTTTTGAATAATTGAGCTGCAGTACCCCTGAGACAAGCAGGTAGTGATGCTGCTCACAATCAGAAATTAACTGATTATCAACGACAATGGAAGCAAACAGGTCCTTGAAATTAAGCCACTGGTCATAGTCTCCACTGAATTCGGGTAGAGGTATACGTGGTCATCTTGGATCTTGATAACTACGTGTTCGTGGTTGAGGGCTTATCGGCGTTACTGATGACTGGTTATCAGAAGGAAACACAGACGATGTTCCCTGCTGGGGCTCGGCAGGAAGAAATCTCATCTTTTCCACCGTTTCAAGATATTGATCCTCCGTTATGGCATATAAGTTGTCCCTGAAATATGGAGTCGATTCAACTATTTGCCGATCTTCCGTGGATAGAAGATTTGCGGCGATTCTTATCGCAATATTGTTTGTCCGAAATCTTTCCCATTCGTCACTGAGTGCTTACAGGTGTGTTTCGACTCGTGAATGTCATATTTTTTCGCGACCAATTCGAATAAGGTTACCATAAGCTTGTGATAACACATCCATAACAATCGTCTGCTCACTGATGTGGCGCTTGATATGCTTTACTCGCATTGTAGTTCACTTCTCGCTTATTGTTCACTGATTGCTGGAAATCCAGCTCGAAGGACCAAAAATTGTTTGATGACAAGCACAGCTGTATCAGCTGCTTTACGTTCCGAAAACAATAAATGAATGTAAATGGTTATTTGGATTATTGGTTTGGTCAAGTCCTTAACTTAACTCACAGAAATGTTGCGATACTCGCTAAGGATTGAGGTAATCGGCAATCATCATGAAACTTTCTGCGTTTAATACATCAAGAGTATGTGATGACTACCGAATTCTCCTGTCAATCGCTTGAGAGTGAGGTTCTCTGTGACCGTCACAAAATTTTCCATATGTTTTCAAAGAAAACATGATGAGATGTCCGTCGAGATGAAATGTCCGTTGTTACCGTCACGAAACATTATCGCTGTTTATCGCACGATAAACACTCTGTGACGATCACAGAAATTTGCTAAATGTGCTCTTGTGACCGTCATGAAACTTTCTGTTTGTTCGCAAGAAACACATATGACGATCACAAGAAGTCGTTTAATGTGCTCCCGTGACCTTCACGAAACTTTCTATTTGTTTCCAAAGAAAACATCATGTGACGACCACAGGAGCCTTTTGGTTGGAAAAATGTTATGTCCGTTGTGACCGTCACGAAACTTTCTCGGTGTTTATCTTACGATAAACACTATGTGACAATCACAGGAGCCTTTTGGTTGGAAACCATTATGTCCGTTGTGACCGTCACGAAACTTTCTCGGTATTTATCTTACGATAAACACTATGTGACGATCACTGGACCCCTATGTTGTTCCGAATAGATCGCCCATTACCTTTTCGCTGTAATGCGCGATCCGCTCATAACGAGAGTCTTGAGCAGACTCTCCCGTTCTCAGACACTTCATGAGGTTTTAAACAAAAACCGAAGGGAGCAAAAGAAGCGACTTCGGCTGAGATTGTTAATAACAACAAAAAAAAAAGAAGGATGATGAGTTCAACATCTGGCAAGAGGGACTTCAGATTGACAAAAGGATGCGAGAAAAGGCAAACATTTCAGCAACAATCGATGAAATGTTCATATTTCACACATTAATGCGAACGAGCGGCTTGTGAACCATCAAAGGTTTACGGAAAACAATGTAGATTGTTTTTGTGCGCACAAACTCGAACGCATGTGCTGTTTGGGTTATCTCAAAGGACAAAGTTTAGTGTCTTGATCCTTAACCCATTAGCGAGCAATAAATTGTGCACGTGTTGTACATTTTCTCAACCTTTATTGCTTAACGATGTAAAGAAAGAAAAAACTGTAGCAGTTGTCAATAAGAACAGAACAGTCAAATAAGTTCATTCAACAGCAAGCGTGGTTCTGATCTGATCAGATCTGATCTTTGGGTTTAAATTAATGTGGGTCTAACACGATGAAGGCCGCCAATGGAAAGGTTCATCTCAATTCTGATTACCCCTTCGTGTAATGCCTCTTCTGTATGGCTCTTATCTTGGTTATTTGCACGGCACATTTGTCTTAAACTTTTACGCCCATTTTCTACGCGCTTCGACTTCAGAGACTTTAACCTGACAGTTTGGTAATTCTTTTCTTTGTTGCGGGGACCGACTTTGGTATAGAACATTCTTGCCTATCTCAGTTTTAAAAGCTATCATTTTGAGAGGAAAGCTCTGCATATTTGTAATCAGGTTCCGTATTCTTATGATGTCCGCTTTCAAAAGTATAATCGGAGGCAGTTTGTTTGAAGGTGAGAATGGTCCATAGTACCTTTATGGCAATTTCTCTTATGAGAGAACTGCAGTATCTTTTGTTTACCCTTTCTATTACTTTATATGTATACCTTGGAAACTGTTAGATTATTAGGAATTCGAGATGTTTTCTTCAATTACTTGTTCACGATCCGACCCTTCTTTGTAGCACCGGACACTAGATTTCTCACTTACTCTTTCGATGTTGCTGCGGAAGAGATTCTAAGATTTCTTTATCAATCGTCTTGCAATAGCTTTGAAATTTTCATATACCATCGATACCTTTGAATTTTGATTCTAATCTAGTTCGATTAGTGGCATTTGTGAAGCTAGTTCGTGCTTATGATGTGGATTATTTCTCAATAATTATTGAGAAATTCCTCTCAATTTTTTGTTAATGAAACTTGGTATGTTATCGTTATTATAAATAGTTTAATAGCTTCTCGTATATGCTCAGAAAAGCGCGGGGTTCGGTAGATGTTCCATGAAGTCAGAGTCATCTACTGTTGTCTCGTCTACCAAACTGAATGGTGAATAAATCCATAGTAAAATGCGATTGATAATTATTTCATTTTCATTTTGTTAGCTGATAAGCTATTAAGCTGTGGAACTGAGCACTGAGGTGTCTAAAGTTTGCATCTTTGTGAACGAAATAGTCTCGAACTTTTCACTTTCAAAATTTTTTTCGATAATGGGACCTCAAAATACCTAGTAGTTTCTCGCTTTAGTCCGATCTTAGACAGAAATAAATAAGCGAAAAATTCGATCCCGATACATTTGCAATGATGCAAACATCTGACACCTGTCGTTATAGTCTGCCCTTCCATAAAATATTTCAGTTAAAGAATATTCGTGCATCTTGACGCATCAGTAAACATGGTTATGAAGCAGTTTGCAAAGCATTGAGCTGCCCCTATCAACGTGCTTCGGCAACAATTTGAAACGACCTTATCACAGAAAAAATGGAATTATGGATACAAATCTGTTAAATCGTTAAAAGGGAAACATATACCATAATATATAATATTAATATTTTCAAAGTAAATTTCTTAATATAAATTTTAAACACTAATAATTGATATATGTGCCGTTTTGATCGTTGACCTTTTGCCACTTTTCTGGTAAAACCATGATTCCGGCACTGCAGAATTTCTGAGGTTTTTGGGCGAAAAACTGAACTAAGTGATTTTCACAAGCCTCTTTTGAAACCAGCTTTACACCATTAAGAAAGTTTTGCAGAGACCGGAACAAATGATAGTCCCACGGGGCAAGGTCAGGGCTATACGGTGGATGCATCAAAACTTCCCAGCCAAACTCTCTCAGTTTTTGACGAGTCACTAAAGATATGTGCGGTCTAGCATTGTCGTGATGGAAGATAACGCCTTTCCTATTGATAAATTCTGGCCGATTTTTTCAATCTCCTGCTTCAATCGCATTAATTGTTGACAGTAGACAGTTGAATTGATAGTTTGTCCAGGTTCGAGCAGCTCATGATGCACAATAACCTTCCAATTCCACCAAACACTCAGCATCACCTTCTGTGGCGTCAATACGGGCTTCGCTACTGTTTGTGAAGTTTCTCCGGGCTTCAACCATGATCTCTTTCGCACATTATTGTCGTACGTGATCCAATTTTGATCACTTGATTTCGTTTCGTTTCAGTAGGGATTCACAAACGGAAAGTCAGACCATTAAATTTTTCAATGTTAATTCATGTGGAACCCAAGTATCGAGCTTCTTTTGCTATCCAAGCTTATGTAAATGGTTCAAAACTGTTTTATGGTCGATGTTTGGTTTCACAGCAATGTCACGAGATGAGATATGTCGGTCTACCTCGATTTCATTAAGAATTTGATCGACTTTTTCAACGGTTGGCCGACCAGGGCGAGCTTCATCATTAAGATCGAAGTTTCCGGAACGAAATCGAGCAAACCAATTCTGACACTGGCGTTTACTTAAGCAGTCATCACCATAAACATAACACAATTTTCGAGAAGCCTGTGCTGCAGTTATTCCTTTCCGGAAGTAAAAAAGCAAACTGTGACGAAAGTGGCCTTCTGGAATCTCCATAATCAATACGCAGTAATTTTTAAATGAGTAAACAAATGACGGTAATTCGCACTCTGAAATGTTATACAAACTCGAAACTTCTAGACATGCTATAGTATGACTTCACTGAATAATCAATACTAGAGACATACAACTCTAACACGCTCTATAAGGGAGAAGCGAAATTATTTTTTCTCCAACCCAATATATACAATACCAGACTCCGACCATACGAAGTTAAATAACTTAAATCCTCAAACCTGTAGTTAATCCGATTGTACTGTAGTTTAAACACTCACGCATCGTATATGCCGATGTAGTCCAGCGTACGCCGGGAAGATCAATATAGAATTTTTGACGCTGATAAAAGGTACGTAGAAACCAAACGTGCTGAAAAAATGACACCGAGAAGCACATTTAAAGAAATCGTTTCTAATGCACTTTATTCTGAAGCATCAATGGTTGTTGCTCGTGCTGATGGTCTGCGTGCTGGCCTGTGAAAACGTGCATGTGGCATCCTTTATTCAGGGATGATGCCCTTATTGGCAACAGGAGGGAAACTCCGAGCATCATTCAAGGACAGGTTTTTCAATTGCGACAAAATCAATCATGTCATCTCTATTTGTGAAATGGCGCATTAAGAAAATATCCTGACTGCGTAAGAAGAATAACAATTTCCCATGACCATCGATACTGGAGCATTTTGCTCAAACAAGAACTGACTTGTCACAAGTAGGAAAGGCTTTACCTGTAGTTCGTTCGTTCCTTGCTCCGTTCTCATTGTATGGCATATTTTTATAGGTGCTCTTTTTATGTTTAGTGTGATCTTGTGGACCAGTTAATGAATCAGTCAGTATGGTCTTTGTATAAAAAAGCATTGGGTGTGAACAACGGATATGTTCCTTGTATTTTCGTGACGTTTTTCTATAAATAATTTCACACTCTAGTCATTTCTTATATAATGTTTTTGTTGCATGCTGGTGTCTACAATTTCATCTTTTCAAACGCAAGGCTCTCAAATTTTTTCACAATTTGTTTTGAGTAGATAATGAAACCGGAATGCCAACCGAATACATTGCAAAATTATTTTAAAATGCGACTAAAATAACCTAAATTTTAAGACAAATTATCGATAAAGCATTTAAAAAGCAAAATTGGGGATCGTTGCGGTCAGACACCTGGTATACTGAAAGATTCTGATGTTTGTATGTTTTTTTTTAAGCTTGCTAATTTGTGTGTCTTCTGAACGTCCTTTGGTGTGCCCGGTTGTTGATATTTAGGTTTCTTCTTATTTTTTGTCATTAGTTTAGTTGCGGTTGGTGTTTCTTCGTTTTTCTAGTTTATTGATATCGTGTATCCCCATCGTTAGTATCCGTAATTGGCGGTGGTCTAAAGTATTTTGTTTAAGCTATGTTATATATATCGGTGGAGTTGCTGGGATTCCGAGAAAGAAATAAAGTCATCTGCATGATGTGACTAGGTTTTGCCCTTCGGGATACTTAGATGAAGCGTGTATTGCGTGGTTTGTAGCTTTTGGTTTCCTGTAAGTTTTTGCTTTGTATTGGTGTATAGCTTTTTGTTTCTTGTAAGTTTTTTGCTCTGAGTTGGTTTCTTTCCGAATGATGGTAAGATCAATATGGTTGACTTCTCGTCCTCAAGATAATTATCCATCCATAATTCAATATCCATAATTATCCATCGATAATTAGCGCTAGGAAAGTGCATATTGAAAAAAAAAATATTTAAATCTAGCAGACCGCGGTTTTGACTCGAAATCGTATTTCCTAACTTAAATTTACTGTAAATAAACAAATTGAACTCACCAACTACAAGCATAAATGAAAAACTACGAAAATTAAAGAAAAGTAACAATCAGCTTATAACGCCAACGTAATTTACATTAGCTTTTATTTTTTGATTTTCCATTCCAAAATGCTATGTTTTGTTTTAATTTTGACAGATAATTATTTCGGGAGTAAGTTGCTCCCTTCTTGAGTGTCAATTACTTTCTGATGTTACAAGGCCTTTTTAGAAATATTTATACTAAGTTGGCACCAACTCTTAATTACCAAAGGTCTTATTTCTATTGAATTTTAAAGTCTGCGTACATATCTTTAGTCAACTTATTCTTACTTAACGTCTAATTACAATGAGGTTTTGTTACCTGATACATATCAAAGTATTTACTTTAATTATTTTTATTACTGCTTATTTATTTATTTATTTATTTGGAAAGAAAGAAAACAAACATTACCGCTATTACACTATCTCTAGGAGGCCAGAGTATCCATTTCCAAGGTCATCATAATCCACAATGATTCGTACACGTCCAGTTTTCGCATGTTTCTTACTTCCTTTGATACCGTGAGATCGTTCCATTCTATTGATGCCTTCGCATTTGTGTTTCGCTACTGAAGGTTTGACGTTTCTCACGTTTCCTCGTCTGATCGTTAATTGTGTCTCCCTTGTGTGCTCCTCGAATCTTATTTTAACATTTCCTCTTGTTTGTCCAATATGTGCTTTATCACAGTGTTTGCATTTAATTTTGTATTTTGTTGGATTGACTTGGACTTGGATTAAAGGAAGTAAAAGTATGGAAAATTATTTAAAGTAACTTTTGCGTTAAAAAAAGTTGATTTTATTTACTTTTTAAATTGAAATACTATTATGTGTATTTATTAGGTGGGAAATAGGTATTGATATTCTAAACAGTATGATTTGCAATTTCATATCCAATCTGTGATGGGTGTGTTGGTATTTTTTTTTAAAGAAAAATCATCATTACGTTGAGCTTAGAGGGGAAATGAAAACTTAAGAGATTTGAAAACTTAATCCGATCTTCGGGAAGTATTTGCTTAGAGTTATTGGCTATCGGTACATCGAAAATCTCAGAATTTTGAATTTATTATCAGACTGTCATTTAACTGAAATTAAGTGATTTCAGGAATCAAATATTATCAATTTTCTTTTAACACAACGAGCAATGGATATTTCTTGGATAGTAATACATGTTTATCACATTTGGCTCGGTTTACTTGTCGAACGATGTAGTGCTTGAAGGTAAATTAGTAGTCATAAATCGATTGGTCGAATATAAAGCGATTTTGTGAAATTTGTATTTTTGATTTTTCTATGAGTTGTATGGAAAATCTTCCTGGCAATGGTATGAATATTGAAATGATACATTTATGTTGTTCAAAGCTAATGCTTCTTCGGTTAGTCATTAAATTCAATTTGTTAGTCGTAAATTCCTTTGGCATATCTGACTCTTCTGAATGTAGGGATTATTACGAGAGAAATCAACAAAGTCTATCAACTTCTGTGTACATTTTTCATTACATTGTTTGTGTTAAAAAATAATGTAGAAGTGAGATTAGGACGCACAAGGTGGTATGAAAAGAAAGTATCGACTGTCTAAGGTTGAATAAAATTATTATTCGTTGACAATCTTTTCAAGAATATAATGCCAGGAATTATTCACGTTGGAAGGACTGGAAATATGGTGTTGAGCAGAGTTGAAGAATCCCAATCAGCCTGGACCAGGAACTCGAGGTGATGATGATCGCCTACGGTCGCTGAGAATCCAGGGAGAGTATCCAGGAAGCAGGAATACAGATAGTCTGGCAGCTGGTGGCTAAATGAATTAAGAAAAGAAAGAAATGTTACAGAAACTGTCTTAGCGAGACAGTCAAGTCTGATAACAGGTTAGCTTGTTCTAATGAACGAACTCGCATACAAGTTTGACACCACAGCAACGCTCTTATAATCACATGGGATTATTATCTGTGTGGCATCAACTTGTATGGAGACTGTAAAAGATGATTTTCTTTGTGATTATCACGAAACTTTCCTTATAACAGGTTAGATTGTTCTCATGAACGAACTCGCATACAAGTTTGACACCACAGCAACGCTCTTATAATCACATAGGATTATTATCTGTGTGGCGTCAACTTGTATGGAGACTGTAAAAGATGATTTTCTTTGTGATTATCACGAAACTTTCCTTATAACAGGTTAGATTGTTCTAATGAACGAACTCGCATACAAGTTTGACACCACAGCAACGCTCTTATAATCACATAGGATTATTATCTGTGTGGCGTCAACTTGTATGGAGACTGTAAAAGATGATTTTCTTTGTGATTAGCACGAAACTTTCCTTATAACAGGTTAGATTGTTCTCATGAACGAACTCGCATACAAGTTTGACACCACAGCAACGCTCTTATAATCACATAGGATTATTATCTGTGTGGCATCAACTTGTATGGAGACTGTAAAAGATGATTTTCTTTGTGATTATCACGAAACTTTCCTTATAACAGGTTAGATTGTTCTCATGAACGAACTCGCATACAAGTTTGACACCACAGCAACGCTCTTATAATCACATAGGATTATTATCTGTGTGGCATCAACTTGTATGGAGACTGTAAAAGATGATTTTCCTTGTGATTATCACGAACCTTTCGTTGTATTTATCGTGAGATAAATACGTTGTGATAATCACCTGAACTTTGTGATATGTATCAGCAAGAGGAAGGCTACCAGAGCGTGGAAGCCACAAAACGATGCTTCGATCGACGATGATCTAGAGTGACGGCCTGGAGATGCGCAAAGCTCAGAACACTGTTATTTGCTACACAGCACACACGACCGATTCGCACGATGAACACAGAGATAATGTGACATCGAGGAAGACTCAAGAGAGACTGCCGCCTTCGACTGTCAAGGAAAGGGAGATTCTCTGGTGAAAAACTGCAGGAAAATGTCCTGATTGGCGAAAAGCGTGCCCAAAGAGGCCAATGATAAGGTCTCAAGTTATGACAATGTGAGTGTAATGTTAACAGCTGAAAGTAATAAAATAATGGAAAACCCAGAGCTATTTAGATAGCTCACTTAACGTGGAAAAACGCGTGGCCATGGAGGTAGGAAGGATTAGGACAGCAATAAAAAAAGGTGCAGCGCACGTGTGGCGCGTTGAGTCGCCAACACAAAGAGTGAATTGTATGTGGATGCTGATTATTTTATTTTTCATTTTAGCGCTAAGGATTGAATGAATTTTACATGTTTTTTAAACATTCACCGCCCGCCTTCGTCGACTCTGGCGACGAACATTTATCAACTGCAGTATCAATGTTCAGTGGATAAAGTTTGGTGACTGGTCTAGTGATAATAGACGAACTGGTCTTCACATCTGCGACGCGAGTTATGTTGTCTTTTCCAGGATATACATCAATGATTCTGCCTAAAGGCCACTTCGCTGGAGGATAACGTTCGTCCATGACAACAACAAGAGATCCTTTTTCGACAAGTGACGTCGATCTGTTCCATTTGTAGACTGCTTGATATCGTTGTAGGTATTCTTTTGAGCATGCATCCCAGAAGCATTGAGTCATTTGACAAATTTGCTGCCATCTAGACAGACGAGATGATTGAATGTGTAACAGGCCTGGTTCTGGAGGTAGATTTAAAGCTTGGCCAATTAAAAAATGACCAGGAGTTAAAACTTCAAGATCATTTGGATTATCAGTCAATGATTGTAATGGTCTCGAGTTGAGGATGGCTTCTACTTGAATGAGAAAAGTGGATAGCTCTTCATACGTTAATAGTTTATCACCAAGAGTTCGCCGGAGGTGATGTTTTAATGACTTAACTCCAGCCTCCCATTTACCTCCAAAGTGTGGAGATGCAAGAGGATTGAACTCCCATTTGGTACCGTCTTGTGCAATGAGTGAAGACAACTCCTGAAGTTCGTGTGATGACTGATGAAAGAGTTTTTGTAATTCTTTGGCTGCTCCTTTGAAGTTGGTACCACAGTCGCTGCTTAAAGTAGCACAGATTCCACGCCTTGATGTAAACCTTTTGAAGGCTGATAAAAATGCATCAGTGCTATAATCAGTGACAATTTCAATGTGAATAGCAGATGTCGAAAGACAGACGAAGAGAGCGATCCATGCCTTGTAAGGACGTGCTGATCTTCCTTTCCAAGTTTTAATATCAAGTGGGCCTGCGTAGTCTACTCCGGTGTGAAGAAATGCTCGCGATGGAGTAACTCTTTTCGCTGGAAGTTGGCCCATAATATGCTGGGCATGTTGGCGTCTGTAGCGTGTACAGGTAACACACTTCAAAATGATGGATCGGACTGAACGTCGACCTCCAAGAATCCAATATGTAGCTCTTGTGTAAGACAATGTTTGTTGTGTAGCACCGTGAAACGTGCGATGATGTGCGTCTCTAATGATGAGTGTTGAAAGATGAGAATTTTGAGAGATTATGTATGGATGTTTTGCAGTAGGTGGAAGCAGCGAGTTTCTCAGGCGCCCTCCAACTCGAAGGAAACCTTGGTTATCAATAAATGGAAGTAGCTTGATAATTGGTGATGACTTTGGAAGTTCTTTTCTTTTAGAAAGCAGTTCAATTTCCTTTGAAAAATGCTGATGTTGGACTGTCTTGATCCAAAACAGTTGAGCGAAGTAAATTTCTTCTGGTGTTAATGGATCAACAAGCGTTTTCAAGCTCTTTTTCTTAAAAACTCGAATGCAGCGAGCAGTAACTCGCAATAATTTAATCAGCGAGGAGTATTTCTCTAGTAACTTCCATTCAGAGGTTTCTTGTGAAGTGTGAAGAACTTGAGGGTCAGACGGCGGGCGCGCTTCCAGATCTTTAGATGTTTGATGATCAACCAACGTTGTGATATTGGGCCACGCTGAAGATGGTGTTGTTAATAACCATGGTGGGCCATTCCACCAAACTGAATATTCTTGAAGTTCTGTACTAGACAAACCTCGTGTAGCACAACCAGCGGGGTTTTCAGTCCCTGGAACATGTCTCCACTGAGCGTTTGGCAAGGTTTCTTGAATATAACAAGTTCGGTTGTGGACAAAATCCTTCCATTTTGAGGGATGATTGTTGATCCAAGTATAGACAATAGCTGAGTCAGTCCATAAATAGCAAGGCACGTTAGATAAGTTCAAGACTCTGAGACAATGTTGAGTTAGTTTAGTAAGTAGCACAGC
This sequence comes from Stratiomys singularior, assembly GCA_954870665.1. Taxonomy (NCBI): domain Eukaryota; kingdom Metazoa; phylum Arthropoda; class Insecta; order Diptera; family Stratiomyidae; genus Stratiomys; species Stratiomys singularior. The sequence continues at coordinate 82,798,160 of OX940878.1, read as the reverse complement.
GGCTGAGAGTTCCAGGCGCGGGATGGTCATTCTCTTGAGTGGCGCTACTTTTGTTTTTGAGCAGAGTATGGACGTATGAATTTCATCATTGCAAGAAGTTCTCAAGTAAATAACAGCTGCCATGGCCTTTTGAGAAGCGTCACTAAATCCATGAACTTCAACTTCACTGGTAGAGGTAGTTTTCACCCATCTAGGTATTTGTATATGTTCTAAACTTGATATTGATCTCAGAAGATGATTCCATGTTGATTGTTGAGATGTAGGTAGAGCTTCATCCCACTGCAGTTTGATAGCCCACAGCTCTTGCATAAAAATTTTTGCATGAATGAATAGTAGAGAACCCAAAGGGTCGAAGAACTGGGCTATTTTTGATAAGACTGATCGTTTGGTCAGTGTTGAGGCTGAAGATGGAGTCAGTTTGAATTGAAGAGTATCGAGAGCTGGGTTCCACGATAGTCCAAGCGCATGGACAACTTGATCTTTGAGAGGAATTAATTCAGTTTGAATTTTTGAGTCTGGATGAATGAAATTGAGTATTGTACAATCATTGCTAATCCATTTCCTCAATGGAAACCCGCCCGCCATGTACAGATCGTTCACTTCTTTAGCTCGTTTTCGTGCTTCTTCTATGGAGTCAGCTCCTCCAAATATGTCATCTACGTAACGTCCCTTAGTTAGGATATCGACTGCTTGTGGATATTTGTGTCCATCATCATTTACCAGTTGAAGAATTGAACGTAAGGCTAGAAATGGGGCACATGCTAGACCATAGGTGACAGTGGCGAGCTCAAATTCCACTATTTTGTCGTCTTGTTTCCATAGGATCCGTTGATATTGACGATCGTCAGGGTGAATTAAGATCTGGCGGTACATTTTCTCGATGTCGGAAGAGAAAAGATATCGAAAGGTTCTCATCCATAAGAGTATGCCAAAGAGATCTAATTGGCACTTTGGACCGGCGTGAAGAGATTCATTCAATGTGATGCCTTCTGAAACTTTGCAGGATCCATTAAATACTACTCTTAATTTGGTAGTAGTACTACTCTCTCTAATAACTCCATGATGAGGCAGATAGAAGACTGGTCCTGGAGATGACTGCGTGGTGTTGATGCGTGTCATGTGGTTCAGCTGTTCGTACTCGGTTAAAAATCCTGAGTAAGCAGTGAAGAAGATCGGATTGGCTTCAAATTTACGACATAGATGATTTAGCATTCGTATTGCTGAAGGTTTAGAGTTGCCAAGACGATCAGTTGGTTCTTTGAATGGAAGTCGGACGACATAACGTCCAATGCTATCTCGTTGGTGAGTTTTTACGAAGTGTTTCTCGCATTCTTCATCTTGTTTTGATAAAGATTGAGACTTTGAAGGTGTGACTTCCTCTTGAAGCCAGAATCGTTCAAGCAGTGATTGAAGGTTATGATCAACTGAGCAATGGTTGATGGAAATCTGTTGTTGATCTAATGACGACTGACAAGGTCCTGAGATGATCCAACCTAGCTTAGTGAGTTGTGCGGTTGGTGAATTCTTTGGACCTTTAGCAAGTGGGCCTTCTAATAAACTGCCATAAATATCCGCTCCAATCAGTAGATCAATTTCTCCTGGTTCTGAAAATTGAGGATCTACCAGCTGAAGACCTTCGAGATGTGGCCAGTTCGATTTGGTTATATGCGCTGATGGCGTTAATGAAGTCAGCTTAGGGAGAATATGAGCTTCAAATTGAAGAGTAGTCGAAGATTCAAAATGAGGTTTGATAGTAAGAGAAACAACTCCTTTTGTTTTGCCAGTTTTTTGAGCTCCTATTCCTTGAACAGGTATAGAGGATGATTTTCTTTTGATTCGTAGACGTTGTACTAAGTTCTGAGAAACTAAGGTTAACTCTGAGCCCTGGTCTAACAGAGCTCGTGCGATGATAGTTTCTCCATGGTTAATGATTTTAACAAGTGCGGTAGCTAGGAGGATGATGCTTCTTACAGTTGGACTTGGGTAAGCTCGATGAACGTGGTTGACTTGTTTTAGTGTTGGAGAGGATGACTTACTGGTTTCATTTGATGAATCCGCCTGATGGAGAGTCGAGTGATGCCTTTTACCGCACTTAGAACACCTGTAGGTGGATCGACATGATGATACTTTGTGTGGTCTGAGGCAGTTGAAACAAAGTTTAAGTCTGCTGACTAACTCGTTCCGCTGTTTCGGATTCTTCTGCAGATACCCCGAACACTTGCCTAGGTAATGAGGTCCTTTGCATAGACTGCATGAATCTGAAGTGGGTTTGTGATTTTCTTGACCTTGGCTAGCGACGTGGCTTTTAATAAGCGGTCTTTTGGAATGGTTTGAATGATGAGATGATGAAGATCGTTTTCCTTGAGAATTTTCTATTGCTCTTAGAGTTCTTGATCGAGAAATAAGAAAAGTTTGAAGTTTTTCCCACGTTGGAGGCTCATCTGAGGATCCAACATGCTGTTCCCATGATCTGATGGACCTTGAATCAAGCTTTTGTCGCACAATAATGTGAACGAGGATGTCATCCCAATGCTCAACTGGACATTGCAAATTCTTCAAAGTTCTATAGATCTTAGTTGTCGCCGTGTAAAGTCTTTCCAACTCCTTTGCAGTTTCTTCTTTAATTTCTTTAATATTAAAGAATGAGTCCAGGATCGCACTGACCAAGATTCGACGGCTATCGTAGAACCTTTTAACAGCTTCCCAAGTCTGATCGAAATTATTTTCACTTAATGAAGCTGTATTGAAGAGTTGAGCAGCAGTGCCTTTCAAACAGCATCTTAAATACTCATGCTTTTCTGCGTTAGAAATTGATTGTTTATCAACAACTATTGATGAGAATGACTCTTTGAAGGTTAGCCACTCATCGTAATCTCCACTGAAGGTAGGTAGGTTCAGCAGAGGTAGCCTTGGATCTGGAAAAGTACGTGGTAATGCTTGAAGTGCAGCTTGCGTAGTTGCTGACTGATTAGCTAGGGCTGATGAAGCACTTATTCTTTCTTGCAAGGTGTCGCGAAGATTCCTCATTTTTTCCACAGTTTCAAGATACTGCTCGAAGGTGATAGAGTACAGGTCATCTTTGAAGTATGATATTGATTCAACTTGATGCCGATCCTCCGGAGATAATCGATTAATGGCAACTCTGAGCGCAGAGTTGTTTGTACGGAATCTCGTCCATTCTTCTGAGAGAGCTTCCAACCGTGTTTCTATTCGTTGGCGAGAGATATTGGTGTATCCAACTTGCATTAAGTTATCGTAGACTCGTGATAACGTGTCGATGATGATCATCTGATCGCCGACGTGGCGCTCAATATGATCGACTCTCATCTTTCTTGAAAAATTCACTCTGTGCGTCCAAGATCCGGCTCGAAGGACCAAATGTTAAAAAATAATGTAGAAGTGAGATTAGGACGCACAAGGTGGTATGAAAAGAAAGTATCGACTGTCTAAGGTTGAATAAAATTATTATTCGTTGACAATCTTTTCAAGAATATAATGCCAGGAATTATTCACGTTGGAAGGACTGGAAATATGGTGTTGAGCAGAGTTGAAGAATCCCAATCAGCCTGGACCAGGAACTCGAGGTGATGATGATCGCCTACGGTCGCTGAGAATCCAGGAAGAGTATCCAGGAAGCAGGAATACAGATAGTCTGGCAGCTGGTGGCTAAATGAATTAAGAAAAGAAAGAAATGTTACAGAAACTGTCTTAGCGAGACAGTCAAGTCTGATAACAGGTTAGCTTGTTCTAATGAACGAACTCGCATACAAGTTTGACACCACAGCAACGCTCCTATAATCACATAGGATTATTATCTGTGTGACATCAACTTGTATGGAGACTGTAAAAGATGATTTTCTTTGTGATTATCACAAAACTTTCCTTATAACAGGTTAGATTGTTCTAATGAACGAACTCGCATACAAGTTTGACACCACAGCAACGCTCTTATAATCACATAGGATTATTATCTGTGTGGCATCAACTTGTATGGAGACTGTAAAAGATGATTTTCTTTGTGATTATCACGAAACTTTCCTTATAACAGGTTAGATTGTTCTCATGAACGAACTCGCATACAAGTTTGACACCACAGCAACGCTCTTATAATCACATAGGATTATTATCTGTGTGGCATCAACTTGTATGGAGACTGTAAAAGATGATTTTCCTTGTGATTATCACGAACCTTTCGTTGTATTTATCGTGAGATAAATACGTTGTGATAATCACCTGAACTTTGTGATATGTATCAGCAAGAGGAAGGCTACCAGAGCGTGGAAGCCACAAAACGATGCTTCGATCGACGATGATCTAGAGTGACGGCCTGGAGATGCGCAAAGCTCAGAACACTGTTATTTGCTACACAGCACACACGACCGATTCGCACGATGAACACAGAGATAATGTGACATCGAGGAAGACTCAAGAGAGACTGCCGCCTTCGACTGTCAAGGAAAGGGAGATTCTCTGGTGAAAAACTGCAGGAAAATGTCCTGATTGGCGAAAAGCGTGCCCAAAGAGGCCAATGATAAGGTCTCAAGTTATGACAATGTGAGTGTAATGTTAACAGCTGAAAGTAATAAAATAATGGAAAACCCAGAGCTATTTAGATAGCTCACTTAACGTGGAAAAACGCGTGGCCATGGAGGTAGGAAGGATTAGGACAGCAATAAAAAAAAGGTGCAGCGCACGTGTGGCGCGTTGAGTCGCCAACACAAAGAGTGAATTGTATGTGGATGCTGATTATTTTATTTTTCATTTTAGCGCTAAGGATTGAATGAATTTTACATGTTTTTTAAACAGTTTAATTTAAAAAATTTAAGTTTCATAGCGAGATTCTCGTGAAAATGTTTATGTTAGAAGTGAAAGGATGGTGATAAAAAATGAAGTTCTTAAAAATGAACTTGAGTTAATATACAAGTTATGCTTAATCCTCTCGCATCGAACAATGCTCAACTGTGTCCACATGTTGGTGCTTCCGACTATGCCGGTGGCGCTGCCTTACATTAAAATGTCAAAGATCAGATGCTGTTGAAATATTTATTAAATGAACAAAAATTATTCTATTGAAAGTAAGACGAGTGGTCTAAGGATGTTGGGACTTAACAAAATACCTAAGTAAAGGATGATCAAAATATCCCAGGGAAAATCCCAATAGCAATAAAAAATCTGTTTAGGATAATGAATAAATTTTAGAGTCCTGCTAGACATCTGTGGCCCACACCTCATATTTTTAGTTATATAGTTAGTTAGGATAAGTACTTTAGGATAATTGTTGGTTAGTCTCTTGTAGATTCTCATAGAGAGAACATCTTATGAAAAATCACTGGTTGATCACCTTCCTAAAGTTTTTTCGTATGAATAAATAGTTTTCATTAATTGAAATATTTGGTTCTAAAACATTATTTAGTAACCCATTTCCAATAGGTTATGTGCCCAGGTTACTTTGTGTTTTAGTGATAGTTTTTATAGTGCTTTATTTAACAATTGCGTTTATATCGGTCTTGTTCATTTCACAAGTGTAACAATTATACGTTTCTCTCGTTCAGTGTATCTCACGATTATAAACAATGGAGATGACAAAATCTAAGAGAAATATTAAAGCTTTTGACGGTGATAGATATAGTGTATGGAAGTTAAGAGTTCGTGCTTTACTGACTGAATTGAATGTCATCAAAGTTATTGATAATGAAGCTCCTGAAGAACTTATCTTTGACATATCTTTGATGGAACATTTTAGAATTTTTGATGATCTAGTAACAGAATTATTAGTCGCAGGTGGAAAATTAGAAGAACCTGATAAAGTGTCTCATTTATTATTGACACTCCCATCATCTTATAACGGTGTAATTACTGCAATAGAAACATTATCTGAGGATAACTTGAATTTAGCTTTCGTAAAGACAAGACTTCTAGACCATGAAACAAAAATCAAGGCTGATAATCGAGATACAAGTTCAAAAGTGCTTTATGTTGAGCATCAAGATAATACAGTGAGGAAAAGTAATTTTAATAATCGAAAATACTTCAAAAATAATAATCAAAAACAGAACAAAAATAAATCATTTAAACCATATAAAAGAAATGCATCTAAAGGAAAATGTCATCACTGCGGTCGAAGAGGTCACATCAAAAGTGATTGCTACTATTACAAGAAGAGTATTCAATATCAAAAGGCTGAGAAAAATAAAAATGTCCAAACTGTACAAATTGCTCAATCGTCAAAGGATAATATCTCAAGTTTCGCTTTTATGACCAGCGACTATATATAACATCATCAAAATAATTACGACAATAATTGTATTCAATTCATTTTGGAGTCGGGAGCATCTGACCATATAATCAACAGAGAAGATCTAGTTGGAGATTTTGTTGATTTACAGACACTAATAAAAGTGTTAATTGTGAAAAAGGGAGAATACATCACAATAACCAAGAAGGGCTCATTGAACGTTGTCAGCAACTTATGTGTACAAGGAATCCTGGAAAATGTCTTCTACTGTCCAGACATCCCGTATAATCTACTATCAGTAAAAAGAATGCAGGAAGCTGGTATGGTAATTATTTTCAACCAAAAAGGTGTCGAAATAAGTAAGGATAATAATGTCATCATGACAGGTGAGTCGTTAAATAATTTGATTGGTATTAAGCTTGTGATTGTTAAACATGCTCAAGTGAATATTGCTAAAGATGAAAATTATGAATTATGGCATCAGCGTCTAGGCCACATAGGTAAAACCAAATTTTTAGAATTGAAAAATAAAAAGATGATAGAGGATATAGGACAAATCGAAAATATTTCGCCGAATAATAATCTATGTGAACCGTGTATTAATGGCAAATTAGCACGTTTGTCATTTAATAAGATTAAAGATAAAAGCCATGTAAAACGACCGTTATTTACAATCCATTCAGATGTTTGCGGCCCTATCACTCCTACAGTTAATGATAAAAAATATTTCGTTTTATTTGTTGATCAATTTACACACTATTGTGTTACATATCTAATTGCATATAAATCTGAAGTCTTTACAGTTTTTTAAGATTTTGTAGCCAAAATTGAGGCTCATTTTAATTTAAAAATGATTAATCTATATTGTGATAATGGTAGAGAGTATTTATCAAACGAGATGAAGGAATATTGTGTTAGAAAAGGCATTACTTATCACTTGACTGTTCCACATACCCCACAATTAAACGGTGTTTCAGAACGTATGGTGAGAACGATTACTGAAAAGGCTCGAGCAATGATTGCGGGAGCTAGTTTAGATAAGACTTTTTGGGGTGAAGCTGTTTTAACTAGTACATATTTAATTAACTTGACGCCCACAAGAGCTTTGAAACAATCTAAAACACTTTCAGAAGTTTTTGGTAGATCAATTTTCCCTTTTCACTTACAACTTATAAGTGAATTATACCCTTGCTAAGCTAACTCAGCGAAGACTCATGGGTGCGGAAGTTCTGATCAAATGTTTCGAATACCTCGATAGTGAATTTAATATTTATAAAGAATTGTGGAAAGAGCTCAAGCTGGTTTCGAACACGCGTCCCTGCCGCTTCTCATCAGGTGCCAACTCACAGGCTGGGACGCGTCGATTGGCACTACCAGCTTAGGTGGATGTCGGCTGGTTATTTACTAGTTATTAATATTGCTCTACAGCTTTGAACTTTTTCCTATATTCCAAATTGCCTTTGGTCTGGCTTTATCAATTTCAGAAGTTTTTGGTAGATCAATTTTCCCTTTTCACTTACAACTTATAAGTGAATTATACCCTTGCTAAGCTAACTCAGCGAAGACTCATGGGTGCGGAAGTTCTGATCAAATGTTTCGAATACCTCGATAGTGAATTTAATATTTATAAAGAATTGTGGAAAGAGCTCAAGCTGGTTTCGAACACGCGTCCCTGCCGCTTCTCATCAGGTGCCAACTCACAGGCTGGGACGCGTCGATTGGCACTACCAGCTTAGGTGGATGTCGGCTGGTTATTTACTAGTTATTAATATTGCTCTACAGCTTTGAACTTTTTCCTATATTCCAAATTGCCTTAGTTAGCTTAGCAAGGGTATAATTCACTTATAAGTTGTAAGTGAAAAGGGAAAATTGATCTACCAAAAACTTCTGAAATTGATAAAGCCAGACCAAAGGCAATTTGGAATATAGGAAAAAGTTCAAAGCTGTAGAGCAATATTAATAACTAGTAAATAACCAGCCGACATCCACCTAAGCTGGTAGTGCCAATCGACGCGTCCCAGCCTGTGAGTTGGCACCTGATGAGAAGCGGCAGGGACGCGTGTTCGAAACCAGCTTGAGCTCTTTCCACAATTCTTTATAAATATTAAATCTAAAACACCATACGAAATGTGGCATGGTAAAAAGCCACAGTTAAAATATTTAGAAGTATTTGGTTCTACCGTTTTTATCCATAAGAAAACCAGAAAGTCAAAATTTGATGAAAAATCACTGAAAGGTGTACTGGTTGGGTATGAATCAAATGGGTATAAGATATGGGATGTGGAAGCTGGAAAGTTTGCAGTAGCTAGGGATGTTATAATTGACGAGACTAGTTTTTTTAAAACTAGACCAACAGCTAAGACTGAAGGTGTTAATTTCGAAAACACTCAAAATAAAACTGATGCATCTGACATAATGTCAAAATCAGTAGGTAAATCAAATAAATCTGACATTGATGAATCAGATAAAATGAAATCTAGCACTGAAAATGTCAAATTAAATAATGAATCTGTAGTTGAAATAGATATGGAAATAGATCCTGAATCTCAAGACTCTCAAAATTATCACAGTGATGATAAACAGAAAGAAGGTTTGTCAATTGAGCCAAGAAGGAGTGAAAGAATTAAGGGCCGTCCGGCTATTTCATACAATGAAGATGACATGTTTGATAGTCATTTATTAAGTGCTCAATCTTTTGTTTGTAATATTCCAACTTCATATGAAGAAATTAAAAGTAGAAATGATAGAGCTCAATGGGAATTGGCTATAAAAGATGAAATTAATTCTCTCTTGATAAATAAGACATGGTCTTTAGTATCCAAGCCTCCAGATAAAAATATAGTAGACTGTAAATGGGTATTTACAATAAAGAATGATGAATTTGGAAACCAATCAAAATATAAAGCTCGATTGGTAGCTAGAGGTTTTAGCCAAGAATACTTAATAGATTACAATGAAACCTTTGCACCCTTAGTTAGGATTTCCAGTTTTAGAATTATAGTAGCTTTAGCAAACCAATTTAATTTACTTATTCACCATATGGATGTGAAGACGGCCTTTTTAAGTGGTATATTGAAAGAGGAAATCTATATGAGAGTACCTGATGGTGTCAAAAGTGATAAAAATCAAGTTTGTAAATTACATAAAGCTATTTACGGATTAAAACAAGCTGCAAGATGTTGATTCGAAACGTTTGAACAGTCTTTAATTGAAGATGGTTTTAAGAATTCAGCTGTTGATAGGTGTATATATATATTAGATAAGGGAGATATTTCGAAAAATATATATTTAGTACTTTGTGTAGATGATCTAGTAATTGCCAGCGAAAATTTGGAAACAATAACTAACTTCAAGAAGTATTTAATGAAGAAATTTAATATGACTGACTTGAAAGGTATCAAATTTTTTTTTTGGGAATTAGAGTTCAGAGAAATGGAAATATATTAACTTTAGATCAGAGTCAATACATAAAGAAAATTTTAAGTACATTCAATATGTCAGATTGTAAACCCGCTAATACTCTACTCGAAAGTAAGCTAGATTTTATAGCCCTAAATTCTGATGAAAAATTTGATGCCCCTTGTCGAAACGTGGGTTGCTTAATGTACGTAATGTTATGTACTAGACCTGACCTGAGTGTAGCCGTAAACATCTTAAGTCGTTATTTAAATAAAAATAACAAAGAGTTGTGGAAAAACATAAAAAGAGTACTTCGATATCTTAAGGGATCAGCTGAACTAAAATTAACATATGTTCGAGGCAGTTTCAATGCTGTTTTGAGTGGATATGTGGACTCAGACTGGGAAGGTTCTGATTTAAATGACAGGAAGAGTACGACTGGTTACATATTTAAATTATTCGAACGTTGTACAATTACTTGGAATACAAAAAGACAAACCTCTGTGGCAGCTTCATCTACTGAAGCAGAGTATACGGCTCTTTTTGAAGCTGCTAGAGAGGCAATGTGGTTGAGATCTTTAGCTAATAGTATAAATATAAAAATTTCAGAACCTACAACAATCTACGAAGATAACAATGGGTGCATTAGTATCGCGAATAACCCAACCAGTCACAAAAGATCGAAACATATCGATATAAAATATCATTTCTCGCGTGAGCAAGTTGAAAATAAAACAATTAATTTAAAATATATATCAACAGGTAATCAGTTGGCCGATATGTTCACGAAGCCTCTACCAGTAGTAAAATTCTTGGAATTAAGGAAAGGATTGGCTCTGGAATAATATTAATAATAAGTTATTATTATAAGATTTATTTTGTAATTTTATATTAAGTAAGACGGTCTGATTAGGTTTTCATTTAGGTCTCCCTAATCCTTAGCAACAAATGTTGGATCATATGTATACTCCCAAATAGTAACACGAGGAAGGTGTATCACTAAAATTTTATGTTTAATATAAAATTTATAAAATAATTATTATGTTATAAAATGTCAATCTTATGTTTTTCTTTATAAATAGATATCATTCAATAGATTAATTTTTGAGGAGGCGTGTTGAAATATTTATTAAATGAACAAAAATTATTCTATTGAAAGTATGACGAGTGGTCTAAGGATGTTGGGACTTAACAAAATACCTAAGTAAAGGATGATCAAAATAACCCAGGGAAAATCCCAATAGCAATAAAAAATCTGTTTAGGATAATGAATAAATTTTAGAGTCCTGCTAGACATCTGTGGCCCACACCTCATATTTTTAGTTATATAGTTAGTTAGGATAAGTACTTTAGGATAATTGTTGGTTAGTCTCTTGTAGATTCTCATAGAGAGAACATCTTATGAAAAATCACTGTATGATCACCTTCCTAAAGTTTTTCGTATGAATAAATAGTTTTCATTAATTGAAATATTTGGTTCTAAAACATTATTTAGTAACCCATTTCCAATAGATGCGGTCTTTGGGCTGCTATTCAAAGCATTTAATAGACACACAGAAACAATACAGTACTTATGATTGAAAGTTTTTCAAGCCAAGACCAATTACCGTATTGTGGCTTTTTGGTTCGAAGTGCCTTTTTATTAGCAAACATCGAATAAATGATTGCCGCACAACAATTTCATAAGACTAGGTTAACGGACGGATTAAATTGAAATACGCATTAAATTGATATATATCCGTAGATGTAGCCCTACTTCATAGACAGTTTCAGTATTTCAACACTTTTGAAGTAAATAGACTTCAATATATTGGATGGTTGCATTGAAATTGCCGATTTTGGACATATTAAAATATGTAAAATTTTTAAATAAAAGGCAATATATTTAAACTTGAATATAGTTACCATTGGCATCTATGACTCGTTGCCAACGTGATGGTAAACAATATACTCAATCTTCAGAAGTTTTTGGTATATCAATTTTTCCATTTTCACTTACAGCATTGTTAGTGATTTTTACCCTTGCTAAGCTAACTCAGCGAAGACTCATGGGTGCGGAAGTTCTGATCAAATTTATCGAATAACTCGAAAGTGAATTTTATATTTGGAAACAAAGGTGGAAAAAGCTGAAGCTGGTTTCGAACACGCGTCCCTGCCGCTACTCATCAGGTGCCAGATGAGTAGCGGCAAGATAATGGCCGCCGACATCCTTTTTCAGGTAGATGCACGGATTCCGGGAAAATGACCTGACGTTCTGGAAGAAAGAGGTATGCAGATGAGTCGTCCTTAAACCGACACTTTCAATGCAACCACCCAATATATTTATAAGATATACGGTTTTTAAATTTCCTATCCTTAAAAATTGATTTGTTTTTGCTTACGAAAGGTCCGATTTATTTAAAGTAATTTCACTAGTCAAAATGTGAATTTCAGATAATTTAGGAATATATTTAATTGTTTTTTAAAAAACCAACTTGCAATATCATTCGTATGATTCTTACGCTAGCAAAAATCTATAACTTATCCTAAAAAATATTATAAAACCATTGATAAAGAAAATATTCACTACCAGATACATACTCAGTTATAAGTATGATCCGCTCTCTTAAATGCCTACACCTGCAAAGAACTTCCTGAATTCTTCAAATTACAAATACTCGTATACGTTTATAATAGTCATACATACATATAAAGTCAAACATTCATCAAACCAGAATAATAATAATAATTATTCTTTTTGCGAAAAGTATAATTCTTAAAGTGCAATTCATATGTACTAGAGATATTATAAAACAACACCGAAGTAATACATAAAAATCTTCTAGCAGTGAAATGCAATTAAACGAAATTTTTAGTAGCCTGAGTACTGCGCTGATGTTACCGACGATTGGTAGTAACACGGTGACACTATTACTAGTGCTGCAGCGCGATTTTTATCGATATTTATGATGCGGTTGTTTATTTTAAATTACCAACTTTCGATTCAATTGAACGATTGGCATCCAATGGTTAATATTGGCTTGGTTTTGGATGTAACTGTCTAAAGCTCGTATTGGGTGCATATGGCCTATATTTCGCATGAAAAGGGTTGAATTCTGGAGTGTGGTTTCGATGTATTAGAGGCTGTGGAAACGTAGTGTTGTGTAAAAGTTCTGGATAGAAATTTTATCGTGAGTTATAGTGTGGGATGCGTGTTATTCCTTTTTGGTGGCAGTGGAGGTGGTGCATTCGAGTAGCCCTTTCTAATTGAGTGTTGTGATCTCAAGCGCTGTTGAGCTCTAAAATCTACATTTTGTCGTTTTAAGCAAAGGTGTTGTAAAGCTTGTGGGAGATCGACAGACTCGAATGCTTAGGAGTTATGGAAGATCACCTTTTAGACCTTTTAGAAGTTGGAGCTGTCACCTTTCGATAAATCTTACAAGAGCGTATAGCCCGCTATCTAGATAAACAGACAAATTTAACCCTTGTGGAAATATCTGTCAATGAAGTTTCAAGTGCATTTGGCAATCTTGAAGGGAAGCATTATTTTTATTTTTGTTGCTTGGTGTTTGTATAATGTCGGCTGTATTTTCAAATTACAGGTATAAAGTAGCTTGTTATGGGCGTAGGGTTGAGGTAACTTTTATTATTTTTCTTACATTTGATGTTATAGAGCGGGGTTTTTACGAAATACTGAGTATATATCTGATATTTAATAATTCAATTCAATAATACAGTTCAGTTATTCTGTCAATATTTCTGTTAGCACAAGAAGCATACGAGGTAGTCAGATACGAACAGTCAAGCGCGTCACGTAAAAACCAATTAGATTTGAACCAATGATTAGTATGTAAATAGCTCTAGAATGCATGGTGATAATTAATGAATAGAACGGCAAAAGAATTTATCTAAGTTAGTTCTCGGGAATATTAACGGAGCTACAGGAAGGCTCTGAGGCCCTCTACGGCGTAAATTATAGTGGCACTGTGATCGAATTTGCCTGTAAATGGCTCTGGAATATCTGCAACTGACGAGTGCAATCGCAAAGGATATAGGTTCGTTCACAACATAATCCTCGCGAATTGGAGAGGTGTCCAAACTTGCATCATTGCAAACGCAATGGTCCTGATTTTTTCACATTTTTGTCTTTGTTGATAATTGAGCTCATATCTCACTTTTATTGATAAGTTGCACTACTCTACGAGTGCAACTTATCCATTATCCACTTATTTTGCACTACTAGTGCAAAAGTCAAAATTGAATAAAAAATAGCGGTCTCGATGGTGGTCTCCATTGTTTTCAAATTCGCGTTCCCTAAGTGGTCTAAAACGTAAAAACTGCGGTTTATCTCAATATCATATTTCCCAGCTTAAATCTAATGTAAATAAAAAATTGAACTCACCAACTACAAGCATAAATGAAAAACTACGAAATTAAATAAAACTGACAAGCTGCTAAAAATGACAAGATAATTTGCATGTTTAATTCGCAAAAATCATAAGCTAACGTAGATAAATTCCTTTGCGATTGCTTTTGTATCACAGTTGCCGATTTTCTGGAGTTATTCACAGACAAATACGAACACAGGGTTGCTATAATCTACGCCGTAGCGGGAAACGGAGCGATCCTGTATTGGGATTTTCATATAAGTATTTGGCTGCAATTGGCGAAGATTATGTTGTTGTGAACCAACATAGAAAAATTCTTCTTCAATTGCATTTGAATCGTTCTTGCAGATATTTTGGAGCTCAGGTAAAACTGCATACAGGGCCACTATAATGTATGCCATAGAGGGACACACAGCCATCTTGTAATGAGATTTTCATACAGTGATATGACTCCAATTGGCGAGGATTATAGTCCTGTGAACCAATCTAGATAAATGTTTAAAATACATCTTTAAACACAGTTATTCTGAGTGTTCCTCCTGACTGATATTCTGGAGTGTTCCTCCAGATACAGCACCACTATAACGTATGCCGTAGAGGGACACGGAGCCATTCTGTCTTGCGAGATTCATGCAGGGATATGGATTCAATTGGTGAAGATTAAAGTCTTTTTAACCAACCCTGACAATTTATTTTGTAATTGCATTTGTAACTCTGTTGCAGATATTCTGGAGCTTTTTACAGCAAATGAGAACACAGGACCACTTTAAAATATATCGTAGAGCTCCACGGAGCCATCCTGTCATGCGATTTTCATACAGGTATATGGTTCCAATTGGCTTCGATTATAGTTCTGTTAACCAAACCTGAAAATTTTTTTTATGATTGCATTTTTAACTCAGTTGCAGATATTCTGGAGCTATTTGCAGGCAAATACGGCAACAGGGTCATTATAATTTATGCCGTAGAGGGCTTCCTGTATCCCGATTTCCACGCAAGTAATAGGTTGGCGAGGATAATATTCCTGTGGGGTAACCAAAATAAATTCTTTTGCCATTTCATTCCTTAATTATCACCATGCATTGTAGACCTATCAACAGATTAATAATTGGTTCAAATCTAATTGGATTTAAAATTGAAACATAAAAAATAAAAATATAGCCGACATTTCCAGAGATCAAAATTCCTCGCAACGAGGTGCGTGACGTTTGTCAGATGCTTGATGACGCTTAAATGAAATTTGAAATTCAAACGCCTTAATTACTTTTTAAGTAGGAGGGTTATTCGGAATGAATTTTGAATGAAAATTTCGTGCATCCTTGTTGAGGCTATTATTTGCCAAACGAAGGAAAATTCCAAATTCAAAAATGTTGAAAAATCAAAAATAATTTTAATCAAAGTTCATTCAAAACGTCACCAATTTGACATTTGTCATAGGAACATTATTCTTCCTCGCATCGCGTGTACTGTAAGTTAAATGCTTTGCGCGGTGACGAGCATCGAGCGGCGGCGACGCCGTTACGCAGTATTGTATCTTGGCCTTTACTCCGGCGTGTAGAAAAGCTTTCTGAAACTGGGAAACTGTCATAGTTAATTGATCATGCAAGAAATTCCTGGGGCTGTTTAAGCTTCGATACGAAAAAATAAGAATCGATTTACTGATCATCTATTTCAATGAGGAATGGATTGGGGTTCAATTAAAAGCATCAATCATTTTAGTGGAAAAGCTCAACTAGCAGCTTCAATTGGACATCTACATCAACCCAATACACAATGTAAAGGCATAGCGTAAACACAAACAGCGCTCACACTCCGAACAAACGACCGATCTAACGGTATTTGAAAAATTCTGGAAAATTGCATTGGTGTTCGTAAAAATGTTTATTTTTCTCTATTTTGTCTATCTGTTTACATTGTACTTGTAAACAAAACGAGCAAAAAATTAGTATTTTTACTAACACTCATACAATTCTGCGAAATCCGTTAGATTGGTCGATGGTCGGAGTGTTATCGCTGTTTGTTCTTACGCTATGGTAAAGGCATAATAGAGATGAGCAGGCATTCAATGCGGCGAGCACGACACATTTCTATTTATAGATTTCATGAACCAATGGGTATGCAAGGGGACTAAACGTTCGGATGAAGAGGTGAGCAACAAAGTGTTCAATTAAACAGTACCAAAGGACCAAAATTCACGGTAAATATTAGGATAGACAATGCGTGAACACAACATCGGATACACTGGGGTATTTCGCTTCACTGGCGGTTTGAGTTTTGTGGTTGTTTACTATTTTATGCGTCGGTTATTTTTACTTGTCAGGATTTTGGAAAAGTGCATAGGATAAAAGGATTTCCCATGCGATTGCGAAACGGCGTCGATCCTGAATCTTGACTATGGAACAGGTCAAGATTGTAGTAGCGCAAGAATGAGTTGTTTTCTTAATTATTTGTTGGAATATAGATAAGAAGTTGATAATTTATTAAGGGTGAATAATTATAGGACTCAATGAGAATTTAATCGTGTGAGAAGTAGTGGTAATTGATTTTTTTGAGTGGAGTACAACTGGCATGCAAATTATCGCTATATTATCCTTTTTGTTTGCTTTCTAGCTGGTGGGCCTCCATCTGTTTGGAAGAAATAGAAGTGCATATTATTCAATAAGTATTTAAGAGTAATTTGTAATATTTCCAATTTATTGCTTTTAGCTTCATTTCCTGATATCAAGAAATGCACATGAGAGCATTGACGAGTAGTCAATGAAAAGCATTGGACGAGTATACTCATCTTTGATTATATGCATGTACATGATTATATCTTGCAAACTTATGAAAATTTTACCAAGAAATAACATAACTTGGATAAAAATAACATCAAGATTAACAAATGTAGATGGCAACGGGAATGACTTCATATGAATTGGCAGCGAATGGATTATTGAATCCCAATACAAGTTCAAGTGCGAATGATTGCAGGGAGATATCTTGCATTAGCGTGCTATATCGAGTTAGGGCAAGTTTTACCCTTGTGAAGATTTCTGTCAATGAAGGTTCAAATGTGTTAGGCGATCTCAAGCAGAATACTTATTGTTATTTTTGTTACTTGATGTATGTATGACTGCGTGTATGCATTTTTGTATGTATGTATTCATGTATGACTATTTTAAATACCGGTCATATCTGTAAGTTGTAGGTTACAGGTGTAGGCATAGGATAACTCATAGGATAAGGATGATTTTACTAATTACTGAGTATACATATGAGATTCAATAATTTCGCTTTTAATGATTTCTTAATTTCTTTTTAAGATAGGTCAACGATTTATTTTTCTATCTGTTTTCGTAAAAACCAATTAGTTTAGAAACAATTGGCAAATTTTCTGAATGTAGTGTTGTTATAAAAATTATAGTTTATTAGCACTAAAACTTCATCTAAATTTGCATGAAGGTAAGAAAGCTTGGCAACGTGCACTTTAATAACGTTCCTGCTGGAAGTCGACAGTATATGTAACGCAAAGCAAGATGTTACTCTGAACATTAAGAGGTGTATGAAGTTTGCATCGTTGAAATTTCAACGGTCCGAAAATTTTCAAATTTTTAATTTTTTTGATAATTGAGCTGGGACTTCATTTTTATGGATAATCAGCACTAGTAGAGTGCAAATAAGTGAAAGTTGCGAAAAAAATTTTTAGTGGTCCCCAACCTTTTTTCATATTCGCGTACCATAAGTGGTCTAAAACGTAGAAAACCGCGATTTTGACCCAAAATCATATTTCTTAGCTTAAATCTACTGCAAATAAAGAAATTCAACTCACTAACTACGACGACAACGTAATTTCTATGTTTACTTCGCAAAAGTTAAACTATTGGCAGCTAACTTTCAAATTTTTTCTTTGGAAACCATTCTAAAATCAGTACCACATATTGCAAAGTGCCACATATACCGATTGCAGATGAATTTGGGCACAGAGCCATTAAAATATAGGCGGTAGACAGCTGTGAAAATATACGCTGTACACAAATTCTGGCTGCATTGCGGTTGTCAATCAAGTCTATGGCTGCAATTGGTGATGATTATATTGCTGTGAAGATACTCAGATGAATTCTTGTGCGATTGCATTCGTAACTGAGTTTCACATATTCTAGAGCTATTTATAGGCTACTGACGGACCAGGACGCATATAAGAGACGTCGCAGAGGGACACAGGGTCATACTGTATTGCGATTTTCATGCAAGTGTATGGCTCCAATTGGCGATGATTATATTTCTGTGAAGAAATGAATTCAGATTATATTTCTGTGAAGAAATGAATTCAGAATACTCAGATGAATTCTTGTGCGATTGCATTCGTAACTGAGTTTCACATATTCTAGAGCTATTTATAGGCCACTGACGGACCAGGACGCATATAAGAGACGTCGCAGAAGGACACAGGGTCATACTGTATTGCGATTTTCATGCAAGTGTATGGCTCAAATTGGCGATGATTATATTTCTGTGAAGATACTCAGATGAATTCTTGTGCGATTGCATTCGTAACTGAGTTTCACATATTCTAGAGCTATTTATAGGCCACTGACGGACCAGGACGCATATAAGAGACGTCGCAGAAGGACACAGGGTCATACTGTATTGTGATTTTCATGCAAGTGTATGGCTCCTGTTAAAGTATTTTGTTTTTGTACGTCCCACGCTTAATCTCGCGCCAGTCCGGTGGCGCCCTCACGAGTTTCATTTACAGGTGTAGAAGCACGACAAATTTTTAGTCTTTTGGAAAACCGCATACAAGTCGCTTCGCGCTGTTTATTGTATTCTTCTTTTGTAATAAAACTGAGTTCTTTGATAAGTGTTGTGTGTTTTTATCAAACTCATCGTCCCTTCCATTTGTTCTCACAATGGTTATGGGCCCAGGGGCGAACGGATGATCGAGTTTTTTTTAAAAAAGGCGAAAAGAGAAATCGCTACGAACAAAGACTAGTTTTATCGAGACAAAGTGAACCACGTTGCAAAGTGCAAGAAAACTGATTGCACGCAATTGAGAGGATTGTGAGATCGGTGGATCGACGCAAGTGCAGGCACGAAATCGAGGGTAGAAGTATCCCATACCCGAAAATCGTGCGACGCAGTTTCTCAACGGTTTGTGACGCCGCGTGGACAAAATTCTTTGTGCGACT
The DNA here is from genome assembly GCA_954870665.1 of Stratiomys singularior. NCBI lineage: Eukaryota > Metazoa > Arthropoda > Insecta > Diptera > Stratiomyidae > Stratiomys > Stratiomys singularior. Next base: position 82,778,988 of record OX940878.1, on the reverse strand, counting down.
GGTCGAAGACTCGAAACAGTGGTGTGTTGGTCCGGACTGTATACCAACGAGCTGTGGACATTGTGTAGTGTTTAGTTCGCTCGTCGAAGTGCTTGAGCTGTGAACACTGTTCGGCTCAGTGCCGTGAACAAAACGAAAGTCGCCATTTTCGCGTCCTTTGGTCGGTCGTGAAGCCGGAAAAGGAGAAAAGGCCGCCATCTTTGGTCGACAGAGTCGTGATTGGTGGATCGAGGACGCGTGCACGATTGGACTTGTGTGTTTGAAAAACAAACGGAACAATGAATCCCAGCGGTACCATTCGTATTGAAGCGCTCAGAGCCGACAATTTTGATACTTGGAAAATCCAAATGAAGGCGTTGCTCATCAAGAACGATGCCTGGGGATACGTCGGTGGAGCAACTGTCAAACCCGAGCCAACGGAGAACAATGCAGCAGCGATTCAAGAATGGAACGAGAAAGACGAGAAGGCAAAATCTGACCTGATTTTGTCGATCGGTCCAAACCAACTGAAACTCATCAAAAACTGTGCGACATCTCGTGAGCTTTGGCTAAAGCTCGACGAGACCTTCGCGTCGAAGGGGCCTGCGAGGAAGGCATCGCTGCTGAAGAACCTGACATACAAAAAGATGAGCGAAAACGAGGATATTCGCGATCACTTGCGCGAATTCTTTGACTCGGTGGACAAACTCGAGGAGATGGAAGTTGGCATAAATGATGACCTACTTGCGATCATGCTACTGCAGAGCTTGCCTGCAAGTTACGAAAACTTCCGAGTGGCGATTTAGAGTCGCGATACGTTGCCAACACCTGACAACCTGCGGACGAAAATCACCGAGGAGCACGACGCGAGGAAGAACTCAGCGAATTCGAATTCGAGTCAGAATGCCATGCACGTCCAGAAAAAGCCGCAATCGAAAAATAAAAAGAGCAACCCAAGTGAGGCGAAGAAAGGTCAAAAGGACAAGTCTTTTAACTTCAATTGCTACAAGTGTCATCAACCCGGACATAAACAAGCCGATTGTCCCCAGAAAAAACCAAAGAGCGGAAATTCGGCTAGTTTTGCCCTTATGACGACGGAACAGAGGATCAACGTGTGCCAGAGTACCATCAACGCAACCGGAAGCGTCTGGTGTTTGGATAGCGGATGCACTACTCACCTGTGTCGGGATCCGGATCTGTTTACGGACGTCGAGTATTACAAGGGCGGTCAATTGAAGATGGCGAGCGATGCTACTGCAGACATCAAAGGAAAGGGCACAGCCTTAATCAAAACGAGTGGAGACGGCGATGTGAAGGTGCTTGATGCGTTGCACGTTCCTGATCTGCGTCACAACCTACTATCCGTGGCAAAGATAACAGACAAAGGATTCCAAGTGCTGTTCGACAAGAATCAAGCCGCGATTTTCGATGAGCAGGGTGAGACGAAATTGGTTGCCAAGCGAGTAGACGACTTGTACTACGTTGGAGAAAATTCTGCGGAAAGCTGTCAAGGTGAAACTTCTGTGGCGAGAAAAGTCGATTCGGAAGATTCCCTTCGGGCCTGGCACAGGAGACTCGGGCACCTCAATTTTCATGACCTTGTCGACGCATCAAATACCGGAGCCGTTCGAGGCACAAATCTGCCAACTGGACATAGGGACTTGACCTGCGATGTTTGCCTGAGAGGGAAAATGGCGAAAGTACCGTTCCCGAAGGAAAGCGAACGTAAAGCGGAAAAATTGGAACTCATACACACTGACCTGTGTGGTCCAATGAGATTCTCTTCCCACAGCGGAGCGAGGTACGTGATTTCTTTCATCGACCACCACTCCAGGTGGATCGAAGTGAGATTCCTGAAGACCAAGGAACAGGCGTTCGAGGAATTCAAGAGCTTCAAGGCTTCCGTCGAGAAGAAACACGGAGCGCAAATTAAGGAGATTCGATCAGACAACGGCCGCGAGTTCGTTAATGCGAGGTTCGTCGAATATTTGAAGTCGGAGGGCATAAAGCATCAACTCACGACTCCGTACACGCCGCAGCAAAACGGCGTAGCGGAAAGAGCAAACAGGACGATGGGTGAGATGGCTCGTTGTCTGCTGATTCAATCCGAATTGCCACCGTCTTTCTGGGCGGAGGCATTTTCAACGGCTTGTCACATCAGAAATCGATGCCCGGCGAAGAAGATTGGCAAGAGGACTCCGTACGAGCTTTGGAATGGCAGAACATTCCAATCGAACCATCGATTACTTCCGAGATTTTGGATGCAGGGCGTTCATTCTGAACAAGGCACCGACTAAGGGGAAGCTGGACGATAGAGCCAAGGAGGGGATCTTCGTGGGGTATGCCGATCAATCGAAGGCATACCGAATTTGGCTACCTGATTCAAGAAAAGTCGAGATCACGAGAGACGTGAAGTTCATCGAGGGCGACCGAAAATCTTCAAGCGACACCATCGAAAACGGCAGCGGCGAAATCGAAAATGATTGGTTCGATGTTGATCTCATCGGAACACCAGCTGCTGGAGTCATCGCCGAACGCCAGGGCGACATGGAGCGACTATCCGAATCGAGCGTCGGTGACGAAGTTTGGGAATCGCTAACCGAGGACGAACAAATCGATAACCACCAGGACATGGAGAGCGACAACGAACCTTTTCTTGGGTTCCCAGATCCGCCTGCTAGAGATGAACTTCGAGACAACGAAGCTCGAGATCACAGAGTTCGAGAGGACAGAGTTCGAGAGGATGAGGCCAGACAAGACAACACGACTCCAAGACGTCGCGGGTGTCCAAGGAAAATCAAGACCGGTTTACCTGGTCGACGACGAAAGGCGTATGCTAACTTGGCTGACGTGGCATCCGCCGCCGCAGAGGTGTTCACGCCGAAGGCCATTGCAGGACGTGATTCTTCCGAGTGGAAAGATGCCATGGCATCTGAGGTGAAATCGCTCATCGAAAAGGAGACTTGGCAAGTCGTGAGCAGACCAGAAAATCAGCGCACCATCGGCAGCCGGTTTGTACTGCGAAATAAATACAAAGCCGATGGGTCCATCGACAAGCGAAAAGCTCGAGTGGTGGCACGAGGTTTCGGTTTGAGGCCTGACATCGACTTCCACGAGACATTCGCTCCGGTGACAAGATTGGCTTCGATACGGGCGGCGGTGGCTGTGGGATTCGCCAGAAACATGAAGTTTCGACAACTCGACATATCCACTGCCTATCTGAACGGAGTCATCAAGGAGACGATCTACATGGAGCCTCCCGACTACCTGGAAGAGGTTCTCGAGCACATCGTGAGAACCGAGAAGAAGGACAAGAAGCTGAGAGAACGGGCACAAAAGATGTTGGAACCGATGCGAGGCGACGACGTGGTGCTGTTGCTGTCGAAGGGACTCTACGGCTTACCACAAGCTGGAAGAGCCTGGAACGAGTGTCTGAATGGAGAATTTCTAAAGCTGGGAGCAGTTGCATCCGACGCAGATCCCTGCGTATACATTCTCCGGAGGTCAAATGACACAACTTTCATCATCGTTTACGTTGACGATATTTTGATGATATCAACCAGCGAGACCGAGATTGACCGGTTGAAGAGTCATTTGTGTCGGCGATTCGAAGTCAAAGACCTGGGAGACCTCAAGTACTGCTTGGGCCTGGAATTTGACAGAGGAGAAAATCGCATCGAAATCAACCAGAGAGGATACATCGACGAAATTCTTGAGAGGTTCGAGATGAGCGAGTGCAACACTGTGTCGACGCCGTTGGAGTTGGGGATCAAGTTGGCTAAGGAAGAAGGAGAAGATGCTTGTCCGAAGAAGTTTCCTTTTCGTGAACTGATCGGCGGTTTGATGTACTTGTCCATGGGAACAAGGCCAGACATCACCCACGCTGTCAGCTACCTAAGCCAGTTCAACAGTTGCTTCGGAGAAACCCACTGGAAAGCGGCGAAAAGGGTGCTCCGATATTTGAAGAAAACGAGGGATCTGAGTTTGGTGTACGATCGAAAAGGACCGCCTCTGATGTTCACGGATGCGGATTGGGGCAGTTGCCCAAACGATCGAAAATCGTACACCGGCTATGTTTTTCTCATCGGCGGAGCGGCAGTCAGCTGGGAGTCACGGAAACAACAATCCGTGGCGCTCTCATCGACCGAGGCTGAGTACATGGCGTTATCCGACGCCACCAAAGAGGCCATTCACATGAGAAAGTTGCTGAAGAGTCTCGCAGTTAGCCTCGAGAAGGTCGTTATCAAAAACGACAACATTAGCGCGCAGAAGTTGTCTGCGAACCCTGTGTTCCACGCGCGCACCAAACATGTGGATATCAGGCATCACTTCGTTCGAGAAGCTGTGCAGAAGGAGATGGTAGCAGTCGAGCACGTCCCCACAGAAGAGATGACAGCAGACGTCCTGACCAAGGCTCTATCCAGGGCAAAACACGAGATCTGCGTCAAGGGTCTGGGGTTGAAAAGTGTTTGACTTTGTCTCGTTAACGTTCTAGATTAATCGTGGTTCGAGGGGAAGTGTTAAAGTATTTTGTTTTTGTACGTCCCACGCTTAATCTCGCGCCAGTTCGGTGGCGCGCTCACGAGTTTCATTTTCAGGTGTAGAAGCACGACAAATTTTTAGTCCTTTGGAAAACCGCATACAAGTCGCTTCGCGCTGTTTATTGTATTCTTCTTTTGTAATAAAACTGAGTTCTTTGATAAGTGTTGTGTGTTTTTATCAAACTCATCGTCCCTTCCATTTGTTCTCACAGCTCCAATTGGCGATGATTATATTACTGTGAAGATATTCAGATGAATTCTTGTGCGATTGCATTCGTAACTGAGTTTCACATATTCTAGAGCTATTTATAGGCCACTGACGGACCAGGACGCATATAAGAGACGTCGCAGAAGGACACAGGGTCATACTGTATTGTGATTTTCATGCAAGTGTATGGCTCCTGTTAAAGTATTTTGTTTTTGTACGTCCCACGCTTAATCTCGCGCCAGTCCGGTGGCGCCCTCACGAGTTTCATTTACAGGTGTAGAAGCACGACAAATTTTTAGTCTTTTGGAAAACCGCATACAAGTCGCTTCGCGCTGTTTATTGTATTCTTCTTTTGTAATAAAACTGAGTTCTTTGATAAGTGTTGTGTGTTTTTATCAAACTCATCGTCCCTTCCATTTGTTCTCACAATGGTTATGGGCCCAGGGGCGAACGGATGATCGAGTTTTTTTTAAAAAAGGCGAAAAGAGAAATCGCTACGAACAAAGACTAGTTTTATCGAGACAAAGTGAACCACGTTGCAAAGTGCAAGAAAACTGATTGCACGCAATTGAGAGGATTGTGAGATCGGTGGATCGACGCAAGTGCAGGCACGAAATCGAGGGTAGAAGTATCCCATACCCGAAAATCGTGCGACGCAGTTTCTCAACGGTTTGTGACGCCGCGTGGACAAAATTCTTTGTGCGACTGGTCGAAGACTCGAAACAGTGGTGTGTTGGTCCGGACTGTATACCAACGAGCTGTGGACATTGTGTAGTGTTTAGTTCGCTCGTCGAAGTGCTTGAGCTGTGAACACTGTTCGGCTCAGTGCCGTGAACAAAACGAAAGTCGCCATTTTCGCGTCCTTTGGTCGGTCGTGAAGCCGGAAAAGGAGAAAAGGCCGCCATCTTTGGTCGACAGAGTCGTGATTGGTGGATCGAGGACGCGTGCACGATTGGACTTGTGTGTTTGAAAAACAAACGGAACAATGAATCCCAGCGGTACCATTCGTATTGAAGCGCTCAGAGCCGACAATTTTGATACTTGGAAAATCCAAATGAAGGCGTTGCTCATCAAGAACGATGCCTGGGGATACGTCGGTGGAGCAACTGTCAAACCCGAGCCAACGGAGAACAATGCAGCAGCGATTCAAGAATGGAACGAGAAAGACGAGAAGGCAAAATCTGACCTGATTTTGTCGATCGGTCCAAACCAACTGAAACTCATCAAAAACTGTGCGACATCTCGTGAGCTTTGGCTAAAGCTCGACGAGACCTTCGCGTCGAAGGGGCCTGCGAGGAAGGCATCGCTGCTGAAGAACCTGACATACAAAAAGATGAGCGAAAACGAGGATATTCGCGATCACTTGCGCGAATTCTTTGACTCGGTGGACAAACTCGAGGAGATGGAAGTTGGCATAAATGATGACCTACTTGCGATCATGCTACTGCAGAGCTTGCCTGCAAGTTACGAAAACTTCCGAGTGGCGATTTAGAGTCGCGATACGTTGCCAACACCTGACAACCTGCGGACGAAAATCACCGAGGAGCACGACGCGAGGAAGAACTCAGCGAATTCGAATTCGAGTCAGAATGCCATGCACGTCCAGAAAAAGCCGCAATCGAAAAATAAAAAGAGCAACCCAAGTGAGGCGAAGAAAGGTCAAAAGGACAAGTCTTTTAACTTCAATTGCTACAAGTGTCATCAACCCGGACATAAACAAGCCGATTGTCCCCAGAAAAAACCAAAGAGCGGAAATTCGGCTAGTTTTGCCCTTATGACGACGGAACAGAGGATCAACGTGTGCCAGAGTACCATCAACGCAACCGGAAGCGTCTGGTGTTTGGATAACGGATGCACTACTCACCTGTGTCGGGATCCGGATCTGTTTACGGACGTCGAGTATTACAAGGGCGGTCAATTGAAGATGGCGAGCGATGCTACTGCAGACATCAAAGGAAAGGGCACAGCCCTAATCAAAACGAGCGGAGACGGCGATGTGAAGGTGCTTGATGCGTTGCACGTTCCTGATCTGCGTCACAACCTACTATCCGTGGCAAAGATAACAGACAAAGGATTCCAAGTGCTGTTCGACAAGAATCAAGCCGCGATTTTCGATGAGCAGGGTGAGACGAAATTGGTTGCCAAGCGAGTAGACGACTTGTACTACGTTGGAGAAAATTCTGCGGAAAGCTGTCAAGGTGAAACTTCTGTGGCGAGAAAAGTCGATTCGGAAGATTCCCTTCGGGCCTGGCACAGGAGACTCGGGCACCTCAATTTTCATGACCTTGTCGACGCATCAAATACCGGAGCCGTTCGAGGCACAAATCTGCCAACTGGACATAGGGACTTGACCTGCGATGTTTGCCTGAGAGGGAAAATGGCGAAAGTACCGTTCCCGAAGGAAAGCGAACGTAAAGCGGAAAAATTGGAACTCATACACACTGACCTGTGTGGTCCAATGAGATTCTCTTCCCACAGCGGAGCGAGGTACGTGATTTCTTTCATCGACCACCACTCCAGGTGGATCGAAGTGAGATTCCTGAAGACCAAGGAACAGGCGTTCGAGGAATTCAAGAGCTTCAAGGCTTCCGTCGAGAAGAAACACGGAGCGCAAATTAAGGAGATTCGATCCGACAACGGCCGCGAGTTCGTTAATGCGAGGTTCGTCGAATATTTGAAGTCGGAGGGCATAAAGCATCAACTCACGACTCCGTACACGCCGCAGCAAAACGGCGTAGCGGAAAGAGCAAACAGGACGCTGGGTGAGATGGCTCGTTGTCTGCTGATTCAATCCGGATTGCCACCGTCTTTCTGGGCGGAGGCATTTTCAACGGCTTGTCACATCAGAAATCGATGCCCGGCGAAGAAGATTGGCAAGAGGACTCCGTACGAGCTTTGGAATGGCAGAACATTCCAATCGAACCATCGATTACTTCCGAGATTTTGGATGCAGGGCGTTCATTCTGAACAAGGCACCGACTAAGGGGAAGCTGGACGATAGAGCCAAGGAGGGGATCTTCGTGGGGTATGCCGATCAATCGAAGGCATACCGAATTTGGCTACCTGATTCAAGAAAAGTCGAGATCACGAGAGACGTGAAGTTCATCGAGGGCGACCGAAAATCTTCAAGCGACACCATCGAAAACGGCAGCGGCGAAATCGAAAATGATTGGTTCGATGTTGATCTCATCGGAACACCAGCTGCTGGAGTCATCGCCGAACGCCAGGGCGACATGGAGCGACTATCCGAATCGAGCGTCGGTGACGAAGTTTGGGAATCGCTAACCGAGGACGAACAAATCGATAACCACCAGGACATGGAGAGCGACAACGAACCTTTTCTTGGGTTCCCAGATCCGCCTGCTAGAGATGAACTTCGAGACAACGAAGCTCGAGATCACAGAGTTTGAGAGGACAGAGTTCGAGAGGATGAGGCCAGACAAGACAACACGACTCCAAGACGTCGCGGGTGTCCAAGGAAAATCAAGACCGGTTTACCTGGTCGACGACGAAAGGCGTATGCTAACTTGGCTGACGTGGCATCCGCCGCCGCAGAGGTGTTCACGCCGAAGGCCATTGCAGGACGTGATTCTTCCGAGTGGAAAGATGCCATGGCATCTGAGGTGAAATCGCTCATCGAAAAGGAGACTTGGCAAGTCGTGAGCAGACCAGAAAATCAGCGCACCATCGGCAGCCGGTTTGTACTGCGAAATAAATACAAAGCCGATGGGTCCATCGACAAGCGAAAAGCTCGAGTGGTGGCACGAGGTTTCGGTTTGAGGCCTGACATCGACTTCCACGAGACATTCGCTCCGGTGACAAGATTGGCTTCGATACGGGCGGCGGTGGCTGTGGGATTCGCCAGAAACATGAAGTTTCGACAACTCGACATATCCACTGCCTATCTGAACGGAGTCATCAAGGAGACGATCTACATGGAGCCTCCCGACTACCTGGAAGAGGTTCTCGAGCACATCGTGAGAACCGAGAAGAAGGACAAGAAGCTGAGAGAACGGGCACAAAAGATGTTGGAACCGATGCGAGGCGACGACGTGGTGCTGTTGCTGTCGAAGGGACTCTACGGCTTACCACAAGCTGGAAGAGCCTGGAACGAGTGTCTGAATGGAGAATTTCTAAAGCTGGGAGCAGTTGCATCCGACGCAGATCCCTGCGTATACATTCTCCGGAGGTCAAATGACACAACTTTCATCATCGTTTACGTTGACGATATTTTGATGATATCAACCAGCGAGACCGAGATTGACCGGTTGAAGAGTCATTTGTGTCGGCGATTCGAAGTCAAAGACCTGGGAGACCTCAAGTACTGCTTGGGCCTGGAATTTGACAGAGGAGAAAATCGCATCGAAATCAACCAGAGAGGATACATCGACGAAATTCTTGAGAGGTTCGAGATGAGCGAGTGCAACACTGTGTCGACGCCGTTGGAGTTGGGGATCAAGTTGGCTAAGGAAGAAGGAGAAGATGCTTGTCCGAAGAAGTTTCCTTTTCGTGAACTGATCGGCGGTTTGATGTACTTGTCCATGGGAACAAGGCCAGACATCACCCACGCTGTCAGCTACCTAAGCCAGTTCAACAGTTGCTTCGGAGAAACCCACTGGAAAGCGGCGAAAAGGGTGCTCCGATATTTGAAGAAAACGAGGGATCTGAGTTTGGTGTACGATCGAAAAGGACCGCCTCTGATGTTCACGGATGCGGATTGGGGCAGTTGCCCAAACGATCGAAAATCGTACACCGGCTATGTTTTTCTCATCGGCGGAGCGGCAGTCAGCTGGGAGTCACGGAAACAACAATCCGTGGCGCTCTCATCGACCGAGGCTGAGTACATGGCGTTATCCGACGCCACCAAAGAGGCCATTCACATGAGAAAGTTGCTGAAGAGTCTCGCAGTTAGCCTCGAGAAGGTCGTTATCAAAAACGACAACATTAGCGCGCAGAAGTTGTCTGCGAACCCTGTGTTCCACGCGCGCACCAAACATGTGGATATCAGGCATCACTTCGTTCGGGAAGCTGTGCAGAAGGAGATGGTAGCAGTCGAGCACGTCCCCACAGAAGAGATGACAGCAGACGTCCTGACCAAGGCTCTATCCAGGGCAAAACACGAGATCTGCGTCAAGGGTCTGGGGTTGAAAAGTGTTTGACTTTGTCTCGTTAACGTTCTAGATTAATCGTGGTTCGAGGGGAAGTGTTAAAGTATTTTGTTTTTGTACGTCCCACGCTTAATCTCGCGCCAGTCCGGTGGCGCCCTCACGAGTTTCATTTTCAGGTGTAGAAGCACGACAAATTTTTAGTCCTTTGGAAAACCGCATACAAGTCGCTTCGCGCTGTTTATTGTATTCTTCTTTTGTAATAAAACTGAGTTCTTTGATAAGTGTTGTGTGTTTTTATCAAACTCATCGTCCCTTCCATTTGTTCTCACAGCTCCAATTGGCGATGATTATATTACTGTGAAGATATTCAGATGAATTCTTGTGCGATTGCATTCGTAACTGAGTTTCACATATTCTAGCGCTATTTATAGGCCACTGACGGACCAGGACGCATATAACCAGGTCATATTGTATTGCGATTTTCATGCAAGTGTGTTATGTATTTTCAAAGGAAATTAATAATAAAATATATGTGTATATAATTAATAATAAAATAATAATTGGCAGCCGATTGGTCGCACCTGCAGCGAAAGGAAGGAACAAGATTATAGGGTTAGTTGAAAATACAAAGGCCGCATAATGGCAGCCGAAGAAAGTTAATTTTCCACCGACTAGTTCACCGCGTGGGCGTGGGGGTTAGGACTTTATTTAAGCCCTGATCCTTCCATGCAACTCACACACACACAGGGAAAGAGCTTAGTCCCTCATATTATATTAAATAAAAATTATTAAAAATTAAACAACCTGTGAATTGTGCTACGCTCAATGGTGCTGCGCTGACTGTGAACACCTCCTCCTCTACTGGTTGTGTATCTTCAACTGATTGAGTGGCTTCTATGGTTGAATGTCCTCGACTGGTTGGTGGTTGGTGTTCCTTGGCAGAATGTTCTCTGTGGTTGAGTGTCATCCACTGGCAGAATGTCCTCTGTGGTTGAGTGTCATCCACTGGCAGATTGGCCTCTACTGGTTGGCGGTTAGTGGTCCTTGGCAGAATGTCCTCTGTGGTTGAGTGTCATCCACTGGCAGATTGGCCTCTACTGGTTGGTGGTTGGTGTTCCTTGGCAGAATGTCCTCTGTGATTGAGTGTCATCCACTGGCAGATTGGCCTCTACTGGTTGGCGGTTGGTGGTCCTTGGCAGAATGTCCTCTGTGGTTGAGTGTCATCCACTGGCAGAATGTCCTCTGTGGTTGAGTGTCATCCACTGGCTGATTGGCCTCTACTGGTTGATGGTTGGTATCATCAGTATCTTCTATCGGCTATCGGCTGAATATCCCTTTACTGGTTAAGTATCTTCTATCGGCTGAAAATATTCCTTTACTGGTTAAGTATCTTCTATCGGCTGAATATCCCTTTACTGGTTAAGTATCTTCTATCGGCTGAATATCTTCTTTACCTCACAATTTCCACTCCTTTTATTTCGATACGAACACAACAACCCAGTGAATCGTATCGATCGTAAATATAACTTCCAAGAATTTTTTTGGGTTTTTTTTTGCTGCTTGGATTTTTTTTCTGACTTTTTTTTTTTATTAATAACTAATTATTATTTTACTAATATTATTTACTAAATTTTATTATAATATTATACTAATATTATTTTACTAAATCTAACTTTAAATATTTTTATTTTAATTTCTTAATTTATTTATTTACATATATATATATATGTTTTTTGTTTGTGTAATGTCCCCTACACATCGAAATACGTAACACGTGGGGACGACCTACCCCTTGAGAAGGGTCTCACTCCAAAAGCCGGGCTGCTATCCGTGTAGGATTAAGGGACTAAAGCCTAATGTCCTGGCAATGGTAGACTCTTAATGGTTTCCCATCTGGGGACTCCAGTTCATACGCGACCTGTCCAACTAAACGAACTACTCTGGCCGGTATGAATTTCGGTGCGAGCTTAGCTGCAAATTTGTCTACTGCACTACTGAGTACGTGATTTCGTACGAAAATCATTTTTCCGGGAGTAAAAGAACGGGTCCTTGCCCGCAAATTATAATGCCTTTGTCCTTTAGCGTAAGCTTCGCCTAATTTCTCTCTAACTCGTTCACGTATCACCCTCAATCTCTCGTGAGGGGTCATGACCTCGACTTCTCCATCTTCAAAAGAAGACAACTTCCGGAGGAGCTCGTAGTCGGAGCCATGGCTCACTGACTGAAATCCGAACATCAGATAGTGAGGCGAACAACCGGTCGACTCGTGTTCAGTGTTGCGGAATGCAGAGCTTGATTCTCGCAAATACTTATCTCATATAGAGTGGTCATCACCTATAAAAGAACGAATGGCAGCTAAAATGGACTGGTTGACCCGTTCGGAAGCATTCGATTGAGGCGAGTATTTTGGAGAGAAAACGTGCTGAATACCATATTCTTGAATGAATTGCATGAAATGCTTAGAAGTAAACTGCACACCATTATCCGAATGAAGTAGTTCGGGCACACCAAATGTACAGAATATATCTAGAAGGAATTGAGTAGCGTTTTCGGTAGTGGCCTTGGGCATGGCTTTCATCCATACAAATTTTGTATAATGGTCGAGCACAACAAACAATTAGGTGTTTCCGCTCTTCGAACGTGGATAAGGTCCTAGGAAATCAATAAATAAGCGCTGCATCGGCCTATTAGATATGCGCTCTTGACCCATATGTGGTCTAAGGACCTTATTGTACGGCTTAATTTAAATTAATTTAATTTAAATTAATTAATTTAAATTTAATTGTAATTGCTTACAAGTACTACATTGGGAGATGTAAGAAGCGACGTCCTTACGAAGGGTTGGCCAATAATAATATCGCTGTAGTACTTCGGTGGTCTTACGTATGCCACAATGAGATGCTTCCGGTCTATCGTGAGCTTGGGAAATCAGCCTAGATTGCTAACTCACGGGTACCCATAATTTGGTTCGAGGAATGTCTATATCCGGATCGTTAACTCTTCCTAACTTAATGTAGATACGACCATCTCTTATCCATAGGTTGGGGAACCGTGTAGGTTCTTTCGAAATTGAAAGTATTCGTTCTATATAATCAGATTCTGTGAAAGCAGAGTCTGGCAACAGTGAGTCGATATGATGATGCTCGGGAAGGAAGGGAAGATACAGACACGAAAGTTCACTAAGACTCTCGTGAACTCGGGAAAGGGCATCGGGAACGGTATTAGCGGAACCCTTAACATGTTCAATATTGAAGTTGAAACCTTGAATTTTTTTACGCTCTGTACGGCGGCGAGACACTCCAGCTCAGTGATAGTGTAATTTCGCTGCGCCGACGTCAATTTGGCAGACATGAAGGCAATGGGATGCTCTTCTCCCTTCTCGTCCTTTTGAAAGAGGACGCTACCAATTCCAGTGGTGTTTGCGTCGCACTGAATGAAGAAGGGTTTTGAAAAGTTAGGGTTAACTAGTACGGGCGCGGACACAAGAGCTTGTTTTAGTTGGTCAAAAGCAGTTTGAGCGGCGGCAGTCCATTTAAAGGACGATTTGTTTTTCAGCAGATCAGTTAGAGGGGCGGTAATGGAGGCAAACCTATGTATGAATCGGCGGTACCATCCGGCCATTCCCATGAGACGACGAATATCTTTAAGAGTGAGGAGTTGGGTAATCTACAAGACTTTAGAGGGATCTGTCTTTAGGATACCATCGCTAACGATGTATCCAAGGTACCTTATTTCACGCTGGATGAATTTGCTCTTCCCAACATTTATTGTGAGCCCAGCTGATGAAAGTAACTTAGCTACTGTAGACAACAGATCCAAATGTTCCATGAAGGAAGAGCTGGTCACGAGCAAATCATCAAGGTAAACAAATATTTTGTTTTGAAGCTCATGCGGAATAACCTTGTGCATTAGACGGCACATGGTTTGGGGAGCGTTGCACAATCCGAAAGGCATGACCTTAAAATGGTATAAAGGGCGACCCGGCACCGTGAAAGCTGTCTTTTCCTGCGATTCAGGATCAAGAGGTATCTGCCAGAAGGCGTCCTTTAAATCGAGACTTGTAATAAACTTAGTGGATCTCAATCGAGATAATAATCCATCGATTAATGGCAAAGGATATGCGTCTTTAACGGTAACATCGTTAACACGTCGCGCATCCAGACACAAACGTACTTTTCCAGGTTTACGAACCAACGTTACTGGAGAGCTCCAGGAACTGTGACTCTCGCCTATCACACCCAATGCGAGCATACGATCAAGTTCCTTGTACAGCAGATCCTGTACGACCGGTGAAACAGCATAATGTCGTTGCTTGATTGGCTTAGCAGTCCCAGTGTCAATGTGGTGTGTAACGAGTGACGTTTTTCCCAGACCAAGCTTATTGAAGGAAGGAAATTTGGCAACTACTTGTTGCAATAATAGCTTTTGATCTGGTGTCAATTGGTGAAGGGTGTCAGCCTCTTCGGCTTGAAGAGAATTAGGGGCTTCTTGGAACGCACTGACATTTTTGAACGACGCTGGTGCTATCTGAAACGCATTCCAGAAGTCAATGCCAAGGTATAATTTACCGGCGAGGGAAGGGACGACTAAGAACTGCAAAAGTTTAGTCTCGTCATCATATGTGACGGGAACATTTACGTATCCTGCTGCTGGAACTCGCTGTCCAGACGCTGTTTGGACACTGGTTTTCAGGGAGTGAATTTTGAGATTTAAGTCTCGAAGTAACTCAATGGACCGGTGTCCTAAGACACTGACGCTAGCTCCACTGTCCATAAGACCGGTGAGCAGATATCCTAATATGATGATGTCACAATAGGGACGCGGATCGTTAAGATCGCGATCGGGTACTACCGAACTAATCGCTAGTTTACGAAGGGCGCGTTTCGCGCGAAAGTATTTGATAGCGTGAAGTCTTCTTCTATATCTTCGTGTAGTGGTGAACAGGGGAAAACGATTGACGGGAGTGGGTTTGTTCAATCGAGTGGTCTGAGCTATAGAAGTCTTGTCATAATGTGATGATGTACTATTCGAACTCAGCGATTGCGACGCCATTCGGGATCTACATTGGTGGATGCGTCCACAGTATTGACTCGAATTTGAGTTGTTGCTTAAGGGTTGAATTTTCGAAAATTTGGAGCGTGCCGACCCCTCATATGCGGGCCGCTCCTGGAATAGTTTCCCGGATGTTTACACTTTTGGCACTGAGTTTTTCGTACTCCCGGAGTACCGAAACCAAAACAAAACAATGTCTGGATCGGAAGTTGGCATTTGCTGAAGAAATGACCCATATCCTGACAGTTCCAACACAAACGGTATTCGGGATCACTAGCAGGGTCCAGGGATTTTATTACTTCTTCGGGCACTTCTGTTGGGAGATTTTGGTAGCGTGTGTGTGACAAGGCATGGACTTGGCGAACAGGACCGAAAGGTCGTTCTACCTTGCTCAAGTTCCAAACAGATTCTATTGAAGTGCAACACTGTACCAGCTCATAGACTGATATAAATTGCCGGCCTGCGAGATGGTCTCTCAACCGACGATGCATATTAAGATACAACAAGTGCTGCATATCCAAATCAGACATGCCTTTCTGTAACTGCAGCGACAACGTCTCTAAGGCATCGAAGAATTCAATGAAGGGTTCACCCTGCGCCTGATGACGTGCATCCATTTGACGCCGAATATCTATGTCTGCTCGCGCACGGGAAAATCGATTGAGGAAAGAATGGGTGAGAGAATCCCAATCTAAGGAATGTGGGTGCATTTCGTGATATTTCCAGTACCACTCGAGAGCAGGCCCTTTCAGGAAAATGTGGAAGCACTCTGCCAATTGGTTAAGCGGCACCTCTTGAGAGTCTCCCATAGCTTGTAATCTATACAGGAAAGAGTCAGCTCTCAGGCTAGATTGGCTGCCATCATACCCAATACCCCATTTGGATATTGGTATAGACATTTGGCTTATTGGACGTGAGCGTGCGGGAGAGCGCGTACCAAGATCACGTATATTGTCTCGGGGAATCTGTGCTGTAGTGGTAGCATGGACTGGACGGGAGGCTGGACTAACATCCAGTGATTGCCTCATGGGGCCTAGAACATTTGATTCCAGAACTTGCTCCAGCCGCTGGATTTCTTCAATCAGGTGCTCTATCTTAGGTTCCGAAATGAATGGATTATGACTCGTGGTCACGGGTTTCAGAGTTTCATATAATTCTGCCGTAAAAATGTGGGGATTTTCAGACTCAGGAGACAAATGACGAAAGGGGTTTGAATCATTCAGTTTTGTATTTTGATCAAACGGACAATCATTTGTCTGCACACTCGAGGGTAGTCCAGTGTTCACAAATCGTCTTCCTGTCCTCACCGGGACATTGGAAATGGAGAAGCCCTGGGGCGTAGAGTGTCCTGACGGCAAAAACTTTTCCGATGGTGGAGACGACATAATTTGACTCCTTTATACTTTTCAATTGTCCTTATTTAGTTCTTAATTCTTTACTTATATTATATGTATGTTTTTATTCATTAATGTGTGTATGTGTGCGCCTGAAGACATGCGTTTCCGGATCAGGACGCGAAGAAGGTTGAGAAAGTTAAAGATGAAATGGAAGTATGTGAGCAATTCCAAGGGTTGCTGATGCTCATCCGGCCCCTGATTCAAACTCATAGAGCTATAAATATCAGTCGGCATAGAGTCAACAACACCGGGAGGTAAACGTGTTTAAAGAAAATAGCAAAGGAAAACAATTAGTGGTGTTTCGAGGTACGTGTGCATCCGCCTGTTCTCCATTCAAACCAAAAACATATGGCGAAATCTACAAGAGATCAATAGATGCAAACGCTCCTTAAAAGTAGTTGTGCGTAATGTCAGCCAAGTCAACTTCAGGAGAGGCATTCCTAAATACTAATTCCTGAATCCTAATTCCATAATCTTAAAAGGAGAAACCAACCACCTCTTTCGTTGACCCTTAACGCTCCGTCTCAAAACTCATCGAGTCGAAATCTACGGAAGCGACAGTCAACATCACTCACGGAAACAGGAAAGAAGAAAGATAAGAAAAGAATACTTTTGGGGCGCCAGCTGCAGATGCAAGGAATCGGCGCGATATGTACTGAAGCGATGCTGCAGTGTGCCAGCGGAAGAGCAAAGATTTTATTTACGAACTTCAAAAAAACGAAATCCTCCGCTACCACACATTGCCATCACCTTGACCGAACAAAGCCACAAATTTGGGCGCCATGTTATGTATTTTCAAAGGAAATTAATAATAAAATATATGTATATATAATTGATAATAAAATAATAATTGGCAACCTATAGGTCGCACCTGCAGCGACAGAAAGGAACAAGATTATAGGGTTAGTTGAAAATACAAAGGCCGCATAATGGCGGCCGAAGAAAGTTAATTTTCCACCGACTAGTTCACCGCGTGGGCGTGGGGGTTAGGACTTTATTTAAGCCCTGATCCTTCCATGCAACTCACACACACAGGGAAAGAGCTTAGTCCCTCATATTATATTAAATAAAAATTATTAAAAATCAAACAACCTGTGAATTGTGCTGCGCTCAATGGTGCTGCGCTGACTGTGAACACCTCCTCCTCTACTGGTTGTGTATCTTCAACTGATTGAGTGGCTTCTATGGTTGAATGTCCTCGACTGGTTGATGGTTGGTGTTCCTTGGCAGAATGTTCTCTGTGGTTGAGTGTCATCCACTGGTAGATTGGCCTCTACTGGTTGGTGTTCCTTGGCAGAATGTCCTCTGTGGTTGAGTGTCATCCACTGGCAGATTGGCCTCTACTGGTTGGCGGTTGGTGGTCCTTGGCAGAATGTCCTCTGTGATTGAGTGTCATCCACTGGCAGATTGGCCTCTACTGGTTGGCGGTTGGTGGTCCTTGGCAGAATGTCCTCTGTGGTTGAGTGTCATCCACTGGCTGATTGGCCTCTACTGGTTGATGGTTGGTATCATCAGTATCTTCTATCGGCTATCGGCTGAATATCCCTTTACTGGTTAAGTATCTTCTATCGTCTGAATATCCCTTTACTGGTTAAGTATCTTCTATCGGCTGAATATATTCCTTTACTGGTTAAGTATCTTCTGTCGGCTGAATATCCCTTTACTGGTTAAGTATCTTCTATCGGCTGAATATTTTCTTTACCTCACAATTTCCACTCGTTTTATATCGATACGAACACAACAACCCAGTGAATCGTATCGATCGTAAAAATAACTTCCAAGAATTTTTTTGGTTTTTTTTTTTTGCTATTTGGAATTTTTTTTTTTCTGAGACTTTTTTTTTATTAATAACTAATTATTATTTTACTAATATTATTTACTAAATTTTATTATAATATTATACTAATATTATTTTACTAAATCTAACTTTAAATATTTTTATTTTAATTTCTTAATTTATTTATTTACATATATATATATTTTTGTTTTGTTTGTGTAATGTCGCCTACACATCGAAATACGTAACAAGTGTATGGCTCCAATTGGCGATGATTATATTTCTGTGAAGATACTCAGATGAATTCTTGTGTGAATGCATTCGTAACTGAGTTTCACATATTCTAGAGCTATTTATAGGCCACGGACGGACCAGGACGCCTATAAGAGACGTCGCAGAAGGACACAGAGTCATACTGTATTGCGATTTTCACGCAAGTGTATGGCTCCAATTGGCGATGATTATATTTCTGTGAAGATACTCAGATGAATTCTTGTGCGATTGCATTCGTAACTGAGTTCCACTTATTCTAGAGCTATTTATAGGCCACTGACGGACCAGGACGCCTATAAGAGACGTCGCAGAAGGACACAGAGTCATACTGTATTGCGATTTTCACGCAAGTGTATGGCTCCAATTGGCGATGATTATATTTCTGTGAAGATACTCAGATGAATTCTTGTGCGATTGCATTCGTAACTGAGTTTCACATATTCTAGAGCTATTTATAGGCCACTGACGGACCAGGACGCCTATAAGAGACGTCGCAGAAGGACACAGGGTCATACTGTATTGCGATTTTCATGAAAGTGTATGGCTCCAATTGGTGATGATTAGATTTCTGTACAGATACTCAGATGAATTCTTGTGCGATTGCATTCGTAACTGAGTTTCACATATTCTAGAGCTATTTGTAGGCTACTGACGGACCAGGACGCATATAAGAGACATCGCAGAAGGACACAGGGTCATACTGTATTGCGATTTTCACGCAAGTGTATGGCTCCAATTGGCGATGATTATATTTCTGTGAAGATACTCAGATGAATTCTTGTGCTATGGCATTGGTAACTGAGTTTCACTTATTCTAGAGCTATTTATAGGCCACTGACGGACCAAGATGACTGTTAGAGAGGGCGCAGAAGGAGACAGTGTCTTACTGTATTGCGATTTTCATGCAAGTGTATAGCTCCAATTGGCGATGATTATATTCCTGTGAAGATACTCAGATGAATGCTATCGAGGTTAGGTGATAAGAGTATGGAAAACAATTTGAAGTAACTTTGTAGTGTGAGAATTTTAATTTAATTTGATTTTTTAGTTGGAAAAATTTAATGAGTATACATTGAATGGGATATGTGTTTTAATATTTTAAACAATATAATTTGCAATATATCCGCTTATCTTGTGTGTATTTTTTGGTAATTCTTGTAATGGAAATTCGAAAAAGTATCAGTAGGTTGAGCTCAGAGGGGAAGAAAATTTATAGATTTTGAAAACTTCATTCGATCTTTGTGAAAATATTTATTGGGTTATTAGTGGTTATGCACGCTATCGGTGGTTTTTGTATTGATATCTAATTGCTTTGACGGCGGGCTCATCCGTTCAAATCTCAAATCCTTAATTGTACTATTGGATTTTCATTTAATTGATATTCTGTGGTGACTGCTATTAAATATTTTCAATTTTTATATTACGATAGCGACCGACTGAGAGGTATACGAAATTCACCTCGTTTGGCTCATTTGGCTTGTGGAATTATATAGTAGTTGAAACTAAATTAGTAGTTCAAAAAGCATTCATCGAATATAAAGCGACTTTGTGAAATTTTTTTATATACACACTTAGATGTTGTTCAAATCCGCTCCTTTAACATGCGTAACAAAACAAATATAGCCAAAATCACCAATAATCATAGATACGCCAAACAACAAAAATAATAACCATTCTTTAAGAGACCGCCAAAGGCACTAAAAACTTCATTGACACAAATATTCGAAAAGGTAAAACTTGCCTGCATATCGAAAAAGCACGCTATTGCAAGTTTTCCACCTACAAGCGATCTCATGTGAACCCAAATAATGAAAACAAGACAAAGTAGCAGAACTTGATATTTTGACGAGGAGACAAGTTCTCTGAAACTGGGAAACTTTAAAAGAAAAATGATAAGCCAAGAAATGCTAGGGGCCGTTTAAATTTCGATACGTCACGTCTGAATTAATGAACAATGTAGTGCGATTTGGTTATGGAGATCAATCAATTAAATGGAAAAGTTCAGCCGGCATCGACAAATGGACAACCCAATCCACCAAATACACAATTAAATGGCAGTATAGAGACGAGAAGGAATTTCTATTTTTACATTTTATGATCAAATTCGTATGTTTAGGGACACAATGTAACGATAAAGAGGTGAGCAACAAAGGGCAGAATGAAAAAATTCGAAGGAACCCAAAATTCAGAGTGGTGGGTTAGACAACTCGGCACAATATCGCGGAATCGGTCGTATTTTCCTGTCAGTTCGAGTTTTCTGGTTGTTTACTTTATCGGGCATTATGTATAGTTGTGCGTTATAAGCGCCGACTATGTTTACTTTTCAGGATTTTGGAAACGTGCTCAGGGTGAAAGGATTATCCAATGCGATTGCGTAACAGGGTCGATCGTAAAACTTCAATATGGAACAGGTCAAAGACTTTATTAGAGCATGGATGGATTGTTTGTTTTCATAATTACCTGCATTAATGTAGGTCAGCAGATTATGAACTATTTTGGCTGAGTAAATTTCGGAGACAATAAGAATTGCATCTTGTAAGTTTTTTTATTTGATTTTTTAGGTTAAATACAACCAGCATGCGGATTATGATTATCTTTATTACTATTATACTTTTTAACTATTTTAACTTTTGCATTCTAGCGAGTTTTTTTTTAACTTTTGCATTCTGCATCTGTTTTGAGGAAATCAAACATCATCTTATTCGACGAAATATTTTCTGAGTCGGTTTTTTGGTCTTATATTCGCTCTAATTTCATATTCCTCATACATAATCTGTGGAACTATAAGATTAGAATGAAATGCCAATTACGTAATGCATTACTTTTTATGCTTTTAAACCATGTCCTTGCGCTGAATCCCAGTCACATAGATCGGACCACATTTGCCATCGACACAATCAAACAGAGACGGACACAATCCCATAGTTTTATGCTAGTTTTACCCCTGTAGAGTCGCATCATCCAAAATGCTTCAAGGTGCTTAATTTCCGAAAGTTAATTATCTTGTAGCATTCAAGATATATTCTAACTTCTTTGTTCCAGTTGTAACCAAGATATGATATGATCATAATCGACTAGAGGTCATTCGGATGTATCACCATGACATAGCCTCAATTATGCCCCACTACTCTACACCCTAGTATCGATTCGTTCGTCTTTTCAAGTTTTTGGTCTTAAGCATTTCAAATTTATATAAAATCATAACATAAAAAGTATACTGTTCACATCGATTAGTTTTTTCATTTGAAAATCTCCATATCCTTCTCTTTACTTATCTGAATAAATTTGATAAGTTCTTCTACAAGTTTCATAAATGCAGTTTTCTTCCGATTCGATAAAACCAAAAAGAAATAAATTTAGTTTCTTAACTTAATTTTAAACCTTAACTGCCCGAATTCTTTATCGGTTTCCTTTATCTGTACTCATACTACTGGAATAGATAAATTGCAACAAATTTTCTGTTACCAATTTATCAGCCTTGACCAGCATGGCTCTTAATACTTGCAATGCGTATATGGTCTTTTGCAGAATCAAGGCTTTCGCTAAAGAGCTTTTAATTCATAGAAAATTCTAACCGTTTTTTGACATTTGACGTAACTTCATATTCTTCATTTTCATCAACTTCATCGTTATTGTGTGGAATTTCTTTCGATTTATTTCTTATGACTTACTGGCATTGATACGTATTTATATATTTCGATAAAATAAAAGCAACTTACCAATATATTAACCAACTTTCAAATGTTACATAAAATTAATGGAAACCCTCTTCGTCTTCATTTTTCATAACTATTTTATATTGTCAATGAATGAATGAAATCTTTTTACTAATTAAGCATCAATTGTGTAATATCCAATTTTCTTAAACTGACACTACGCTACCTATACAAAACTCGGTTCGTTTACATATTTTTTAACTTGAATGAACGAGAAACTAATTTTTAAGCTATCCAAGAATTTAAGATTATTTTTAAGAAAAAAGAGAGATGTCATATAAAGAAACCCGCCAAATTGTCACAAGCGATTGGCTTGACAACACTAAACTTATTGCTTTGTAAATAAACTGAATCGCAAGGAATTGTATCTCTTGAACTGCTCTAGAGTCGTTAAACAATGCATTTCAAGCTGCCAAAGGAAAACTTATCAAAATCATACTGATAAGTAAGGAAAGTATCGAGATTTCCTATAAAACTGATGGGTGTGAATCAGATTATTATATATGTATATTATATATACTTTTTTATATTATATCATATGCCGAGTTGAGACGAATAACTTGAAAAGATAATCGAGTCGATTCTAGAGTGGGGGTTATGGGGTGTAATTTAGGCCGCTCCTTCGAGGTACATTCTGGATAACGCTAAATGGCTTAGTGGACTACGTTCCTATATTTTGACTTCAACGGGAACAAACAATATAGAAAAGATATTTAGGAAAATAAGAGTATGTTAAAACCGAAAACATTTTGAGTACAACATTGTTCCCGTCCCTATGACTGTGTCGACGGTTCATCAGGTCAGGAAAGTATAAGTGTATTTTGCAATTTCGGGCCGCGTTGAATATTGCGACGTATCGAGTTGTGTAAATGATATTGCCTGGATAAATCATATAGCTAATGATGTTCATATGATTTTTGGTCAACATACATGTTTGAAATGTAAAATCCATTGATGTAGAAAGAACTATAAATTGCAAATCCCACTAGCAAGAATGCATTTAGTTAGAAATAATACTAGTGATAAAGATAGTAATAATTTGCATACAAGTAGTACTCATCTAAAAAGCTTCACCAAATCATGCTATTTCTCACTTAATCAATGTATTTCTCGTCGATTCCAATTATTAGTCACTACAAATAATTCATAATCCACTGACCTATGTTAACACAAATAATTAAAAAAACAAACAATCTATCCATGCCCCAATAGTTATTGACCTGTTCCATAGTCAAGTTTTACGATCAACCTTGTTACGCAATCGCATGGGAAATCCTCTTTCACCCTTGTGTTTCCAAAATCCTGAAAAGTAAACATAGCCGGCACTTACAACATCCAACTGGACAAGTAAACAACCATAGAACTCAAACTGCCAGCAATGGAAACTACCCTGAACATTGGGTCCCTTAGAATTTGTTCATTCTACCCTTTTCTGCTCACCTTCATTACATTGAGAAACCACACATACCGATTGGATCATAAAATCTAGAAATATGAACTTCACCTGCTCGGCTCCCTGAATGCAGGCTCGTCTCTATTTTGCCATTAAATATTGTGTTAGTTAAATGAGGTTGTCCACTTGTCGATGCAGGTTGAGCTTTTCCACTTAATTGATTGGTTCTATTTATCGGTTTTCTATACATTCCTCATTGAATCGGAAGTTGTATACATCGATACTCATTATCATTCGTATCGAAGATTTACCGACCCCTAGATTTTCTTGACTGATCATTTTACTGATAAAGTTTCCCAGTTTCAGAGAAATTGTCTCCTCGTCCAAATATTACGTTCTGCTATGTTGTCTTGTTTCCAATATCTGGGTTCAAATACGACCGCTTGTAGGTAGGAATCTTGCAATAACTTGCTGTCTGCAATAAGCAATCTTTAACAGAATAATTATTATTTTTGTTGTTTGGTATATATGTGTATGTATGTGTGTAAGTGCCGGGTATGTTTGTAATTCTAGGATACAGGAAGTGTGTTACGAGTGTTGGCTTAGGATAACTTCCGTCATTCATCTTACTGAAATTTTCAAGAGAGCGGGTCTTACTTATCCCTGAGTTTAAACCTGATTGTTAATAATTTTGCCTAAATGAGTTTCATAATGATTTTCGCTAGCTACTCAGAAATGATAACTTAAGCTGTTTTCGTTAAAACCACTTAGGTTTAATTCTAGAAGTTTTTGGTAGATCAATTTATCCATTTTCACTTAGAACTTATAAGTGATTTATACCCTTATATACTTATACTATCACTTATACTAACTTATAAGTGATTTATACCTAGTGCCAATCGATACGTGATGAGAATCTGATGAGATCTGATGAGAAGCGGCAGGAACGCGTGTTCGAAACCAGCTTGAGCTCTTTCCACCTTTCTTTGTAAACACTAAGGTTTGTTTGAAGTAAATGGCGGATTTCTGAATTCAGTGTTTTTATTATGAACACAATGGTAAATTAGCACTAAAACCTCTTTGAAATGGCACGAAGGTAACAAAGCTTTGGAACATACATTTTTCTAATGCTTCGCCTCGAAGTTACTGGTATATGTAACAAAAAGCTGGATGCGACTCCGAACATTAAAATACATTTCTAATTCATCTGAAATTTCCATTCATGCAAAGTCACTTTAGGTACTTACTTTAAGTAATATCGGCCCTTTCGTAAGTAAAAATAAGTCAATTTTCATGGATAGGAAATTTAAAAATTCTTGTGACTGCATTTTAATGAAAGCTTAGCCAATCTGCTCTTTCCGAATTTTCAGTATGATTTTCAACATTCATCCATTTTTCATTATGTACATTATTATTATAAACATATATATGTATATATAAATAAAATATTAGTACTATAATAATAATTATTATTATTCTTATTATAAAATGATGAATCCTGAATGACTAAACAGTAATAATAATAATATAATGAGATTCCTTTTGAACGTTAATTGTTGTGCGTCAATATTTTTTCTGTATTTGTAAATAATAATGGAAATTCGAACCTAAAATCCACAATACGGCAAATAATCTCATAATTGATATTTAAGTCAACAATTTCTGCTTTCCGCTCTTCTCTGTAATTTACGATTTTTGTTATATTTTAATTTCATTAAATTTTACTTATTATTCACTGTCATTTTGCTTCTAACATAAACATTTTATCTATGTAACTATGAGAATCTCACTTTAAAATGTGAATTTAAGGGAAAATTTAATCGTAAATGTTGATAGCCGTCGTTGATTGACCACATTGATTGAACCCAACGCTTTTTCATTTTCACTTGTAATAACCATCTGAAGAACCGCATACGCTAGAGGAATTTTCAACTAACAAATTGATTTGAATAACTAACTGAAGCAGCAACAGCTATGAACGAAATAATAAAAACAACAATTTCCCTAATTCGCTTAGAACTCGACCAATGGTAGGAAAAGGATGGTTCTTACTACTGATTCACCTTTGAACACTGCATAATTTATATAACAAGCAGCGTAGTAAATGTCTAATGCTGCTCGACTGCTCGGTAGGTAAAATGAAAATTGATAATCCATCATAGTGCGAGACACTTAATTTCAGCTAAATGGGGTTCCGAGAGCAAACTTAAATTTTTGAAGTTTTCGATGAGGAAATCACCAAAAATTTTCTGAATCAAAAATAATTCAATAACTTTCCATACTCTTACTTCTTTTGATCAAAGTGGAACCAATCATACATGGAAATCGCTATACAGCATGACTCTGTGTCCTTCTGCGACGTCTCTTATAGGCGTCCTGGTCCGTCAGTGGCCTATAAATAGCTCTAGAATAAGTGAAACTCAGTTACGAATGCAATCGCACAAGAATTCATCTGAGTATCTTCACAGAAATATAATCATCGCCAATTGGAGCCATACACTTGCGTGAAAATCGCAATACAGTATGACCCTGTGTCCTTCTGCGACGTCTCTTGTAGGCGTCCTGGTCCGTCGGTGGCCTATAAATAGCTCTAGAATATGTGAACCTCAGTTACGAATGCAATCGCACAAGAATTCATCTGAGTATCTTCACAGCAATATAATCATCCCCAATTGGAGCCATAGACTTGATTGACAACCGCAATACAGCCAGAATTTGTGTACAGCGTATATTTTCACAGCTGTCTACCGCCTATATTTTAATGGCTCTGTGCCCAAATTCATCTGCAATCAGAATATGTGGCACTGATTTTATAATCCAAAGAAAAAATTTGAAAGTTAGCTGCCAATAGTTTAACTTTTGCGAAGTAAACATAGAAATTACGATGTCGTCGTACGCTGTTGGTTAGTTTTCTTTCATATATTTCGTGGTTTTTCACATATGGTTGTAGTTAGTGAGTTGAATTTCTTTATTTGCAGTAGATTTAAGCTAAGAAACATGATTTTGGGTCAAAATCGCCGTTTTCTACGTTTTTGGACCACTTATGGTACGCGAATATGAAAAAAGGTTGGGGACCACTAAAAGTTGTTTTTCGCAATTTTCACTTATTTGCACTGTACTAGTGCAGATTATCCATAAAAATGAAGTCCTAGCTCAATTATCAAAAAAATTAAAAATGTGAAAAATTTCGGACCGTTGAAATTTCAACGATCCAAACTTCATACACCTACATTAAGATACATTTCTAAATTAACTGAAATTTACATTTTTGCGCTCTGACGTTACTTTAGGATATATCGGACCTCTCGTAAGTAAATACAAGTCAATTTTCATGGATAGGAAATTTAAAAATCCATGTGACTGCATTTCACTGAAAGCTTAGCGAATCATATACTTTTTGCTAATGTTCAGTATGATTTCCAATTTCTATCGTTTTTTCATTATTTTTATTATGTAGATGATAAAATGATAAACACCGAAGATTAAATGGTTGAATGATAGTACATAGTAAAACATAGTAAAAAAAGTAAAACTAAATCTAAATCGAAAGCCTTTCTTTATCATCTATATTTCTAGAAGAGAAAACACAATTTTGCAAAATAGAGTCAGTATTTGTGAGGACTATTCTGTCTCTGAAGTGGATTAATACGTATTAATCGTAACATGTAATAAATATTAAATCGAAAATCAACAGAAATTAGGTTCACGCAATGAAACGGTGCGTACCCTTTGTCTAGTGCTGAATCTAAGAATGAGATAAAGATTGCGAGATCGTCCTAAAATTCGGATGCATTTTGTGGTACCTGAATAGCAGCCGATGCAACTATGCTGAAAGTGGGTGAATGTAGTAGTCGATATCCTATCCACAAAATGATAAAAGACATCATCGGGCCCACTGTCTACGCAAGACGAAATGTGATGGAAGGTAACGTAAACAGTATTTTTAATTTGATTATATTATTATTGCTATTATTGTACTGGGGCCCACTTGCTGGAAATTAGCATAGGCCATAACTCGGCCCTTAGCTCCCCATGTGTAGTACTATTGTTTACAGATGGTCCATCCTGTCGTCCTACAGAAGCCAAGGAGTTCCTCCAGCTCTGTGGTCGCCAAGTGTTCCAGTTCTGTTGCGCCAGTACACCCCAGCCAAGTAAGGCGTTTGTTGGCCAGACTCGGGCAATCAAGGAGGAAGTGTTCTGTACTTTCTTCCTCCTCGCCGCAACCTCGGCAGGTGTCATCCGTTTGTATTCCTATTCGTTTGGCGTGTTGACCTAGAAGATTATGGCCCGTTAATACTGCCACCAATGTTCTAACGCTATTTCGGTTTTTCCCTAGGAGTTGTTTTGTCCTTATTTGATTAGGGTGAGGCCAAAGAGCTCGGCTTATCCTGCAGTTGTTCCTGTCATTCCAAGCCGTATCTGTCTCTTTCCAGAGGATTTCGTCTAGTTCCCTTTTTACCGTTGCTAGTGGCACTTTAATTGTGTCTATTCTAGTGACATTTTGGTCGGCTGATCCAGCTCTCGCTAGCTCATCGGCTCTTTCATTTCCCTCTACACCGCTGTGTCCAGGGACCCATGTCAGTTTTACATTTACATTTACGCAACAACTCGGGTTGTTGCGGTTTTGAGAGCCTGGCTTCAATCCTGCACCAGTCGTGAAACTACGCGGTTAAAGGCAAGCGCCTGCAGTGCCGACTTACTGTCCGAGAGTATTTGTATACTTCCATTAAGGTTGTTTGTTGCCGCTTCTATAGCCGCTTTTATTGTAAACACTTCCGACTGGAAAATGGTCGTGTGGCTCTCCAGTTTATAACTTCGGTTGAGTTGCGGGTGATCTGGGAAAAAGATTCCGGCACCGCTTCCCTCATCCGTTTTAGAACCATCGGTATAGATCATGATCTCGCTTCCGGATGTGAAATCCTGCACCGTTTTCCACGCTTCTCTGGTCGGAATGTTGATTTTGTATGGAATTGTTGTGTCCAATATTGGTTGAAGGAAGGTTGAAAGTTGAAGGCACGGTAAGGAGTCACGTTTTTTAATTGGTCCTCGACCTCATGCGGGCTTCTCTCCAGCATTCATGCTGGGGATAAGTCGCCAGGGCATTTTTCAGTGGTGGAACACTTGGCCACTGAAGAATCAAAAATTACAAGTGAAATAATCAACGACGCAAGCATGTTCGCCCGAAGGCCAAAACTCCTGCGAACTCCGCCTCAAAGAGTAGCCAAACCTAATCAAGGCAACGAGAAAACATCGTGCAAGCAAACCTCCATCGAACGCTTTGCAACAGCGAAAAAGGTGCTTGTCCAAAACATCCCTCCTACACAAGGCGATGGAGCGAACGATACCAGAAGCGTAGTGGAGGCTTCGGGCAGTGGAGTCATCGACCCGAAGTGCCATTCTCCAGGGGCCATTAAAAGTCATATACTGAACAACGTGGGAGGCGAAACCAATGATGCTCAACAACAACAAGACCCTCCTGCTGACAGTATATCGAGAACTTCACCTGAGGACGACCTGATAACGAAAATAGCCGCTGACAGAAGTGAAGAAGAGCGTCTAACAAGGAACATAAGCGCTATAATAAAAGTGATGAGAAATTCAACAAATGTCCAAAAAAATGTCAACAAGGGCATCAAAAATGGGATTGACGAATTGGAGGATCTCGTTGATAGGATCCAGCACTATCGCCGCAGGTGGCTACGGGCGGAGAGTGAATTGAAAGAGCTTAAAAGAATTCCAGAAAATAAAACTCCCTTCACCGAAAATGCTACTCCTCTCGTAAAAGGCAAAAGGGCGGCATGTAGCCCACTTAAACCTGACCGTAGGAAAAGGGCGAAGGGACCGATAACAGTCGAGACAGGAGACAACAGTCAAGGGAAGGAGAAAAATGATGGCTTTCAATTGGTGCGCTCTAAATCGCAACAGAAGGCTGCGAAGAAGATACACCAAGCGATAACAAAAGATTCCAAACAGGCGCCCGAAAAGCAAGAAGGCACGAAACACAGCGCAATGCCAAAAAAGACCAGGAACAAGCAGCGCAGGGATGCTTTACTGATCAAACCTGCAGATGGGAGAAATTACGCCGAGGTCCTTAAGGAAATCAGACAAAATGTGGAACCCGAAAAAAACGGTGTCTGTATACGAACAGTAAGAGCGACCAGAACAGGCGGTCTTCTCGTAGAACTCGGAGCGGAATCCACCGACAAGGGACGGTTCGAGAGCGCTGTCAAGGACCTCCTGGGCTCTAAAGCTGTTATCTCGACTTTGCAGCCAATGGCGTCCTTGGAAATAAGAGACCTTGACTGCATTGCGGAGGCCAAAGAAGTAGAAGATTCAATTAGGTCAATTCTTCCTACGGCAGAGAGCTTTAGGGTAAGGCTAACGCCTACCAACCCTAGAGGACAAAGGGCGGCAATAATAGACATCCCAGAGAAAGACGCTGTGCAACTCCTGACCAAGGAGAAAATTAAAATCGGCTGGGTTGTGTGCAGGATACGTCGGAGGGTAGCCCTAACTCGATGCTACAAGTGCCTTAACTTCGGACACATCTCCTTGAACTGCAAGGGGCCAGATCGAAGCAAACTGTGCTACAGGTGTGGCACTTCCGGTCATAAGGCGAAAGACTGCCCAAACGAACCCAGCTGTATCTTGTGCAAAGATAAGGGATGGAAGTCTGAAGATCTAACTCACATTCCAGGAAGTGGTAGGTGCCAGGAGTTCAAAGAGGCACTAAGCAAGAAAAGAGCAAAGACATGATCCAAGTCCTGCAAATCAACCTACACCGTAGCTCAACCGCACAAGATCTACTAGACCAGGTTGCAAGAGAGAAAAAAGTTGACTTGTTGCTGATATCTGAGCCACACCACAACAAAAAGGAAGCTGGATGGTATTGTGATCGATCCGGCACCGCCGCCATCTGGGTACGTGATAGGGCTCTACCTACAGCTCGGACTTGCACCAGTGGAAATGGCTTCGTGCTCATTGTGTGCGCCGATTTGACAATCATAAGCGTCTATTTCACTCCAAATGAGTCAATTTCATGTTTTCAGAGCAGGCTCAATGAACTGGAGGAAGCTGTCTCGAGCACAGAAGGCCGAATCCTTGTTGGCGGTGATTTTAACGCCAAAGCGATAGAATGGGGAATGCCTCTGCCAGACTCGAGAGGAAAAAGAATCCTAGAAATGGCGGCTAGGAGGCAACTTGTCATCATGAACGTTGGGAACACACCAACTTTTCGACGGGGAGGCTGCTTGGGAACTATACCGGATGTGACATTTGCTTCGGAGTCCTTAGTGCCTAGGATGCACAGATGGAGAGTACTGGAGGACTACTCGGCGAGCGATCATCAGTACATTGCTTTCGCAATTGGCGACTGTGCTACTCAACGCGTAGCAACCCAACCCTCAACTGTAGGTTGGAATATATCTAAAATAGATGTCGACGCGTTCGCCGCAGCTCTTATGAGAGGTGAAACTATGACGGTAACGGGAGGAGCCTCAGCTGAAAACATGGTGAACTCCACCATGAGGCTCATCAAGAATGCGTGCGACTGCTCTATGCCCAGGCGACGGCCTCGACACAACAAGCCTGCTGTGTACTGGTGGTCGGCAGAAATCGCCGAAAAGCGGAGAGAATGTCACAAACTCCGCCGCGAATCTCAACGTTTAAGAAATCGAGACGCGTCACACTCCCGAACGCTGGCATACAGGTCGGCTAGAAAAGTTCTCCGTAGGTTAATTAACGAAAGCAAGGCTCGCTGCTGGCGCAACCTAGTTGTGGACATCGACAGAGACCCGTGGGGGCTGGGTTACAAGCTTGCCATGCGGAAACTAGGAGCTGCAAGGAGGCCCTGTGTCCTTGAAACGGAAAAAATGGACCAGATTGTTAGAGCGCTCTTCCCTATGCATCCTATTCGACCCGATGATGCAGATATTGAATGTCTCGGAGAATGCCCACTTTTTACCGCCATCGAACTGGATAATGCGGTAAAAGCTTTAAAATCGAAAAAGGCCCCGGGACCAGACGGTGTACCAGCGGAAGTGATACAGCTTGCACATCAACTTTGTTCTGAAAAGCTGCTCACCACTTTCAATGCCTGTTTGCGGCAGGGCGTGTTTCCAAATTGCTGGAAAGAGGCGAGGCTCGTGCTGATCCACAAGGGGAAGGGGAACGCGGAGCAACCATCTGCATATCGGCCCCTATGTATGCTGAATGCCGCTGGGAAGGTACTCGAGAGGCTCATTCGAGAAAGACTTGGAGAAGCCATTCGACATGCCGGGGATCTGTCTCCTCGGCAGTACGGCTTCAGGGCTGGTCGATCCACAATTGGTGCAATAGCAGAGGTAGTGAGCGCGGTCCAGCAGGCAGAAGCCCACAATCATTACTCGAGACGAATAGTACTGCTCATAACTCTAGATGTGAGAAATGCCTTCAACTCTGCCAGATGGACAGATATCCTTGGTGCTCTGGAATATTTCAGGGTGCCGAGGTACCTGATGCAGATATTGAAAGACTACCTCAAAAATCGGAAACTCATCTATGATTCGTTGGGAGGTCGGCAAAGAATTGATTTGACATCAGGGGTCGCGCAAGGTTCCGTTCTGGGCCCGGACCTCTGGAATGTCTCGTACGATGAGCTTTTGAGACTGCAGTTACCGGAGGAGTCGCGCCTGGTTGGCTACGCAGATGACGTAGCAGTACTAGTCGCCGGACATACTGTCGGACAGACGCAGCTCAAACTGGACGCGGTAATACGCCGAGTGAGCAAGTGGATGACAGACCGTGGGCTTAGCCTAGCGCTGGAAAAGACCGAGGTTGTCGTCCTCACAAAGAAGCGAATCCCTCGTGTTATGCCGGTTCGTGTAGGGGGAATGATCATCGAGTCAAAAGAATCAATCAGATACCTTGGCTTGATGATTGATTCGAAGATGAGTTTTTTCGACCAGGTTCGAGCTTCAGCAGATAAGGCCTCCGCGCGGGTATCGGCGCTAAACCGCATTATGGCCAACACGCAGGGGCCAACCTCGAGCAAAAGACGTCTACTGATGAGTGTAATGGAGTCAGTGCTCTTGTATGGCTCCGAGGTTTGGGCTGATGCTCTTAATAAAGAGACGTACCGAAGGCGTCTGGCACAGGTGCAGAGGCAAGGAGCTTTACGGATAGCCGCTGCATACCGCACTGTCTCTGAACCTGCAGTGCTAGTAATCTCGAGGGTGGTTCCAATTAAATTACTTGCTGACGAACGGAAACGTGTATACTCACGTAGGGGGGAGTCGGCGAGAGAAACCGTCAGCCGAGAGGAACGGAGAAGAACCCTAACCTTGTGGCAGCAAACATGGGAAAACGAAACGCGTGGCAGGTGGACCGCACGGCTGATAAGTGACTTGGGGCCGTGGTTCTACAGAATGCATGGTGAGACTGATTATTATCTGACGCAACTACTCAGTGGTCACGGGTATTTTCAGTCTTACCTGTATAAGATGGGAAAAACACCATCCCCAATTTGCGTGTTCTGCCCGGGGATGACGGATGACGCATGCCACACGTTCTTTACGTGTAATAGATTTACAAGACTCCGTTCGCATCTCTCGGAGAAAATTGGCGTAATTTCCCCAGAAAATCTAACGGGAAAAATGATGAAATCAAAGGACAATTGGAACTGTGTGTCACATTACGTACGGACAGTACTCATTATAAAGAAGGACATAATGGATCGCTTGGCGAGGGAGGGAACATCTCTGTAACGCAATATTATAGTTACTAATTGCAATTCCTTCCTATCCATCCGTGAAAAGAGTTTTCCCTTAGCCTGAAGACATCGCTAAGCGATGATTAATGAGGCCTAGTCCGAAGTAATGTGACAAACAGTTCCAGGCTAGGTTCTCGGTGTGACAGGGGAGGTGTTTAGTCGGTAGTCCGGTAGCGGGGGAGTCCGACACTCAGGGCGTAAATAGCCTTCACCTCCCAAACAAAAAAAAAAAAAAAAAAGGTTGTTTGTTGCCGCTTCTATAGCCGCTTTTATTGTAAACACTTCCGACTGGAAAATGGTCGTGTGGCTCTCCAGTTTATAACTTCGGTTGAGTTGCGGGTGATCTGGGAAAAAGATTCCGGCACCGCTTCCCTCATCCGTTTTAGAACCATCGGTATAGATCATGATCTCGCTTCCGGATGTGAAATCCTGCACCGTTTTCCACGCTTCTCTGGTCGGAATGTTGATTTTGTATGGAATTGTTGTGTCCAATATTGGTTGAAGGAAGGTTGAAGGTTGAAGGTTGAAGGCACGGTAAGGAGTCACGTTTTTTAATTGTTCTGTCTCCTCATCCGTTGAGCCTGGAAAGTGTTGGTTTAGTAGGAGCTTGAGACGGTCTATGCTATTTGTTGTCCACGATCCGTCCTCCTTTTGGAGCATCGTGTCCACTTGTGGTTCTCTTTTCAGAGCCCTGTTTAGCCTTTATTAGCCTATAACAATTTATTGTTTTGGTTAAGTTTTTTATATGTTCCAATATTTTTAAGTTAAAAGAAAATCATACGAGATGAAATAGAAGTAAGAATAAAATTAAAATAGAAACATTTATATTTATACAGTGCAACCTTAATATAACGTACCTCAATATAACGACTTCCTCGATTGAACAAATTCTTCGTAATCGTCTTGAATTGTCCATAAGAGTCAATATAAAATATACCTTTACAATGCGAACAACCTCTTTATAACGAATTTTCAACTATCAAGAAAAAGTATTCATACCTCTAATTAACGAATTTTATCAACCCAAAACCTTTATATAAAGTTCCCACCAATATATAACTCTTAATCTTATAGTATGTGATTCATGTCGCGACATGTTTCGACACGCTTTTGTTCGTAAAACAATCATTTTTGTTTGATGCAAAGTAATGTAAACACTTCTGCTCGTCACTATTGTTAAAGATTTAAGTTAAAATGGCTCAGAAACGTAAAAGGTGTTCCTCATCGGTCGCAGAAAAGCGAAACATCATTAATTATGTTGACAAAAATCCTATGACGAAAAAATTAGACATAGCTAATAAGTTCGGGATTCCCGCAAGTACATTGGCTACAATT
Source organism: Stratiomys singularior (assembly GCA_954870665.1). NCBI lineage: Eukaryota > Metazoa > Arthropoda > Insecta > Diptera > Stratiomyidae > Stratiomys > Stratiomys singularior. The sequence goes on along the minus strand of OX940878.1, from coordinate 82,744,461 downwards.
TTAAAATTTAAAGATAAGTTTTCAGAAGAAAGTGGTTTGAATGTAAACAGTAAAAGATTAAAATCATGCGAATTCAAAGACGTAGAGGAATGTGTGTTAAAGTGGTTAAAACAGTGCCGAGACAAAAAAAATCCCAATCGGAGGCCCTATTCTTCAGGAAAAGGCTCAGCGGTTTGCAGTAGAATTGGGGCATGAAGAGTTCCGTGTTAGCAACGGGTGGCTTCAAAATTTCAAAAAACGAAACGAGATTGTTTTTCGAAAAATATGCGGTGAAAGTGGTAGTGTTAATGAAAAAGTATGTGATGATGCAGAGCTGACCACCGGATACGGTCCCGAAGACATCTTTAACGCCGATGAAACTGGACTATTCTATAAATGTTTACCTGACAAAACCTTATCATTCAAAGGCGATGAATGTAATAGTGGAAAAAACAGCAAACTTCGCTTAACAGTACTGCTGGGAACAAATTGTACTGGAACTTACAAACTTAAGCCACTCATCATCGGAAAATATCAAAAACCGCGATGTTTTAAAAATGTCAATAATCTGCCAACAGATTACACATCCAACCATAAGGCTTGGATGACCAGTGATGCTTTTTGCAATTGGCTTAAAAGTCTGGATAAAGAGATGAAGAAAAAAAACAAGAAAATTCTAATGTTCATCGATAATTGTACTGCACACGGAGAAATTCCTAACCTGAAAAATATAAAAATAAAGTACTTACTTCCAAATACCACTTCAAAACTACAACCACTGGATCAAGGCATCATCCAAAGCTTCAAAATGCATTATAGGAAGGAAGTTGTCAGACGATTTCTTGCTGATGTTGAACGTCAAACACCAAGTACAATTGACGTTTTACAAGCCATGTGGATGATCGCCAAAGCTTGGAATCTAGTCACTGAAAAGACAATTGCAAACTGCTTCAAGAAAAGTGGGTTTAAAGTAACATGCGAAGATGAGGAGGACGATTTACCAGTCGCAGAACTTGCTAGGACCTGGCAAAGAGTTCAAGAAGAATTACACCTTCAAGAGACTGAGTTCGAAGACTTCGTTACCTTTGATAATGATTTAGCCATCTGTGGAGAACTAACTGATGCTGACATCGTCACATCTGTGTTGCCAGTTACTAATGCAGAAGCGGATGAAGACGAGGAAGAAGGGGATGAAATTGATGAGCATAACTTCACAATAAAATATGGTTATAATGCTTTAAATATGATAAAATCTGTGTTTCTCAAAAAGGGAGGTTTGAGTGACGATGTAGTGCAATCCATCACGAAATTAGATTGCGCTTTGGATGTGATAACTCTTACCGGTGGTAAACAGACAACTATTTATGACTTTTTTTCTAATCAAGATGAACAAAATTGAGATTAAGCTACTATAACCACATTGTTAATTCTTAACCTTTAATTCGTGAGTTTTTTTGTGCGAATCATTGAATTAACATTAAATTACCTACATAATGTATGTACCCACCAAGATATGTACCTACTTTACGGATTTTACTGCATTTAATTTTGATTATTAATGTAAGAAAAAAATTTATTACCTACCTAATTGTTTTTAAACACATAGAAAATACATATATCTAGTAATTTGATACAAATGTGTTATCATTTGTTAGTAGAAGTTGTTCGCTATAACAAGATAAGTACGTAATGTTGAGGTGAATAAAACTATTCTTTTACCTCGTTATAACGAGTTTTAGACCAACCTAACCTCAACATTACAAACCTCAGTTCAACGAATTACTTGATATAACGAATAATTTCTTGTTCCCCTCCGATTTGTTAAATCGAGGTTGCCCTGTATTTAGGTATTAAGTTAAATAATATTGATAACAAACAAAAAAAAAATAAAAAAAAAGTCTCAGTAAAATTAAATGTAAAAAAAAGTCTCAAAACAAAAAAAAATATTCTCAGTCGCAAAAAAAACCAAAAAAATTCTTGAAAATAATTTGCGATAAGTTTTCTATGGATATAATTCACTAGGTTGTTGTGTACGTATCAGTATAAATAGAATAGAGATTGTGAGGTATGAGATAACCAATAGAGGAATCAATTCAAGTACCAATAGAAGTATCGAGACAGATAACCAATAGAGGAATTAATTCAAGTACCAATAGAAGTATCGAGACATATAACCAATTCACATTGGAGACATCAATTCAAGTATCAATAAAAGTATAGAAACACACAACCAATAGAGGTCACACAACCAATAGAGGAATCAATTCAAGTATCAAGAAGTATAAATAAAGCATCAATCGGAGTTTAAATAGAAGTATCAACCAGTTGAAGAATCAACCAATAGGACTAAATAGGACTATCAATCAATAGAGGGAGCTCGATCCAAGGTAGCGCGTCACAATTGACAGGTGGTTAGGATCAGCTCAGCACAATTGACAGGTGGTCAGAATCAGCGCAGCACAATTCAGAGGTGTTCAGAGTCAGCGCAGCACAATTCAGAGGTGTTCAGAGTCCGCGCAGCACAATTCATAGGTGTCCAGAGTCAGCGCAACACAATTGACAGGTTGTCAGAATCAGCACAGCACAATTCAGAGGTGTTCAGAGTCAGCGCAGCACAGTTGAGAGGTGGTCAGAATCAGCGCAGCACAATTCACAGGTGCACATTTTATATCTTTTGATTTTTGATCCTCTTATTTTAATCTGATATGACGGAGTAAGCTTCCTCTGTGTGTGTGTGTGTGTGTGTGTGTGTATGTAACATGGAAGGATCAGGGCTTAAATAATGTCCTAGCCCCCACGCCCACGCGGTGATCTAGTCGGTTAAAAGTAACTTTCTTCGGCCGCCATTATGCGGCCTTTGTATTTTCAAATAACCCTGTCTCTTTAAACTTGTTTCTTTCTTTCGCTGCAGGTGCGACCGATTGGTTGCCCGATTATTATTTATTTATTCTTAATTATTGATTTATTATTTTAATATTTTTTTTTTCAAAATACATAACACTAGATGTCTCGTTTCCTCCCTCAATATTACTGCAAAAAAGATTCCAGGATTTCCTTTTCTCTCTCCTTACAGCTGTTTTAAAAATTTTCAGATTTTGCTTATAGTCCTCCCAATCTGTATCTCGGTTTGTGAGGCGAGCTATTCTGAATAATCGAGTATTTTTTCTGATCTCTTCCAGTTCTTTGTTCCACCAGCTTACCTTTTTTTGTTTGACGGTAGTGGTTGGACACATTTCACTGAAACTATCGACCAGTATACTTGTGATATATCTCACTTCATTGTCGATGTCCTTCCGACTTCTCAATGGGTTCGACTGATGTGAACCTATATATCTTTTAGTAGCGTTGGTGTAGCGGTCCCAATCCGCTTTCCTAGGATTGCAGAAGACCAATGGAGTCTTCTCGCCTCTTCTCACTTGAAAGGTGATCCATTGGTGGTCCGAGAGGCTAGGTGAGTCACATACTCTCCAGTCGTACAGGTCCGCCAATGCCTCTGTTGTGATTAGAGTGACGTCAATCACTTCCGCTCTATTTTTCGTTATAAAGGTCAGTGTGTTACCCTTATTTGCTAAGTTGAGGTTAGTAGTTATTATGTAATTGACTAACTGCTCACCTCTTTCGTTGCACTTGGTGCTTCCCCAGAGTTCATGTTGCGCGTTCGCATCGCATCCGATGATGGCCCGCTTCCCCCCTTTATGCTCCGGTAGGGTGCGGAATTCGGTGGTCGGCGTCGGAGCGTCAAAAGGTAGGTATGCCGAGGCCAGCGTTACCTGCCCGTCCCTTCCGTCGAACACTCCTAAAGTAAGGTCCATGTTGCTGAACTTGCTAATTTGATTATAACTAAACTAAAAACATGATGAAACATATAAAGAGTTGTATTGAGGAAGAACAAGCAAGTCGTGTTTCGTAAGGAGATTGGAAGATTTCAACCGCTTAGTCTCTTGCTTTTACTGGAATATTATACGCTTGGAGACCATATGAATTAAATTCTCTAAATAATTCTTGTTTGAGGTCCACGAAATGGGAACCAGCTATCTATCTATCTTTGTGTATAATATGCGCGAAGTGAGGGTAGAATATTGAAATAATATATAATAAAATTAGTAAATGATAAAAACTTCCCTAATTACTAAAACGTAAATATGAAAAAAAATCATATTTACATTTTTTACTTAAAGTGTTTTAGTACATTGTTTTCTAAGTTTTGTTACATGTATTTTTTCGTGCATGTTCGTCAATGTAGGTTAATAAGAACCGTCCGTTAACCTAGTCTTATGAAATTGTTGTTGTGCGTCAATTATTTCCATGTTTGCTAATAAAAGGCACTTCGAACCTACAAGCCACAATACGATAATTGGTCCTGGCTTGAAAAACTCTCGATCATAACTACTGTATCGTTTCTGTGTGTCTGTTAAATTTTTTGAATAGCAACCCAAAGACTGCATCTGATCTTTGACATTTTGATGTAAGGCAGCGCCACCGGCATAGTCGGAAGCACCAACATGTGCACACAGTTGAGCATTGTTCGATGCGAGAGGCAGGAGATCTGAGTTAGTTAGCTATTCTTTGCATTTTTCAAGAGAGATTAAAAAATAACTTGGATTTCAATTCAACAATTTTAACTATCCACCCTTTTTTGTGGGCCTTGCGCCTTGTTTAGTTAGACTCGATTAAACTTTATTTTAAATCACCTTCCTTTCACCTCTAACATAAACATTGTCACTATGTGATGGGAATGTCACTAGAAAAGGTAAATTCTTTAAATCAAACAATATAATGAAATATGTAAACACAATATTGACAGCCGTTGCTCATTACTCTCGTAATTTTCCCTACATTCAGAATAGCCAGATATGCTAAAGGAGTTTCCGACAACAAATTGAATTTAATGACTAATCGAAGAAGCATTACCTTTAAACAACATAAATGTATAATTTTTTTTCCTCTTCTTACAGACTAGTAGTTGGTATTGGCTATGGTGCTGCACACATTAGCCAGCGTTTTCGATCTCAGTGCGCTTAGGCTGCTTTTCTGTGTGCCCCTATGGGGTCACTGTGAAGCGATTATATTTGGTCTTTGTGACCTCGTTAGTTTGTTAGTAAATATTGTTCGGTTCGTTAATGGGTTTACCCATTAGGGGAAGTTGTGGTTATTATGAACTTGGTGGGAATTGAGTAAAGGACGCTCACAGCTCTGCCTTGGCTTCCTCCAGGAATTTGCCCAGCTGCCAGATTTAATGTTTTTTATTAGAATTGAAAATCTTGTCTATTGAGGATACTTCTTTAAACAGTGAAAATTTATTTCTTAAAGTATCAAAGTACGAGCATTTGAAGATTTGATGATCTAGTTCATCACGACTATTGCACCAAGTGCAATGGGCGGATGTAGTTATGTTCGCTTTCTTCAGTCTTGTCTTGTTGTATGCTCTGTTTGTCAGTATCCTGTTTATTTGCTTAGTGACTTTGCTGTCTAAGTGTTTGTAGTGGAACCACGGTTTTTTGTCGAATAAGAGGTTGCTTTTTAGCCAAGGGCAATATTTTAAGTATTTTGTATTTTCCTTGTACTCCGTGATCCATTCATCATTTACTTTTTCATGGATTAACTTTAACGTGTCGTCCCATTCTGTATAGTTGAGAGCATCCTTGCCTTCAATAATGGCTTTCTTGGCCGCAGTATCAGTTTGACTGAAGCTAGTTCATTCACAGTTTCCTGGAATCCAGTAGAAGATGTCTTTCCTGTTGCTGAAGTCATTGAAGTGTTTCCTCATTTTGGAAGGTACGTATTTAACGTTTTTATTGTAGGCTATTTCTTGGATACAGTGTTGTGAGTCTGTGAAGATGATGATATTTTTAGCATTGTCAGTGGTGTGTTCCATAATGGCTAGGTATGTTGCCATAATTTTTGCATTATTAACTGAAGATATGTTGTTAAGTTTGTAGAGATTAGTTGTTCCAGTGTTTACGTGATGATTAGCACATCCTGTGCCAAAGGGATTTTGGCTGCATCCGTGCAGAAGACTTCAAGGGTATCTATTAATGAGTCCACTATTGCTGGTAAAGAAGTTGTAATATCATTGTAATCGATAAGGGGCATGTTGTGAGTGAAGTTATTGTCGAAGTTGTTGAGTTGAAATAAGAAATTTTTTGGAGATGTGTTAATTTCTCCCCAGCACGTGTTGTTTATGAGGTCTTGGAATTTTTTATGTGTTAAAGTAGTATTCTGAATTCGCTGTCGTGGAGGTTTTTAAGTATTTCTTTCGCTATAAGAAGGCAAGCTCTCGATTTAGATGTGGGTTCTTTGGATACAGCTAGCGTGATTGTGTTAGAAGCTGTTAGGGGGACTCCCAGGCATCTTTTTAGTGTGGCGGCTTTGTTAGAGTCAATATTCTTAAACAGGTATTGCAGAGCATCTGCCATGTTCCCTAAATTGGCCTCGAGCTGTGGTCTTATTATTGCTCTGAATGTGTTAATTGCCATAGGGGGACTTAAGCCATGTTTGGGGCTTGACAGTTTCTTGATAATCTGTTTGTAGATTTCCGCTTTAGTTTGAGTTTTCTCTATCTGGCCTCTTATATTACCTTTGTTGTTGATTGCACGCCCTAAAAAGGTGAAGTTATTTATCCACTTGATATTGGGTCCATTAATTTGAAAGTATTGTTGAGGTTTATTATTTTTCGCATAGAAATGAATGAGGTTTTATTTATATTTAGTTCCAGGTGTAATTCTTTTAACATGTTCTCGAAGTACAAAAAGCTATTTTGTAAGTTGATGAAGGTTTCTGAAGTGCTTCGCCCCTTGCCAATTAGGATGAAGTCGTCCGCATCCTGGAGCAGCGTTGTTTTTTCGTTGGTGATGTTGTGTAGTTTATGCGTATAAATGTTGAACAGGATTGGGCTTAAGACGTCCCCTTGTGGTATTCCGTTTTCCAATTCGATTGCACTGCCATCTATCGTGAGGATTCTCAATTTCAAGAAGTTATGTATCCAATTGATGTAGTGAGTGTCAATGTTGAAATTATTAAGAGCTTTGACTAGGGAGTTGATGTCTACTTTTTCATATGCATTGGCAATGTCGCATGTTATGGCCATGAATTTGTTTTGTCTACTTCTTGAAGTTATATGGAGTAGTTTATTTATGCATAGATTGACTGATTTACCTTGCCTGTATGCAAAGCTGTTGTCACTTAGTAGTTTCCTTTCTTCAATGAAAGTGTTGGTTCTGGTTTTAATAAGATTATTGATGATTTTTAGTGGTACGCTGAGGAGAGAAATTGGGCGATAGCTTTCCATAAGGTATGGCTGCTTGTCTCTTTTTGGTACAGGAACGATTCTGATTCTTCTGAGGGAGGATGGCATTAGGTTATTTTTGAAATTTTTGTTGATTGATGCTAGAAGAGCTTCTTTATTTTCCTTCTTGAGATATTGGATAGTGCTGTACTATATTTTATCTGGACCTGGTGATGTTTTTGTGGAGTGAGTTTTTAGGATTTTCTCGAGTTCCTGTAACGTGAAGACTTTAGGAGACACAGTGGCTGAGTTGGAACAAGGGTTGGATGGATTCGTAGTTGTGGTGTGTTTATTTTCAATCATTTCTAGGAATTGTTGTTGGGATCTCATTGTGATTTCGTTGTGAAAATTGTAATTGATTTGATGTTGTTGATGAGTTTCCAAAAATTTTTGTTACTTGGATTTTGGTTAAGCTCACTGAATTTGTTTTCCCACATTTTATTTTTTTCCAATTTTACAGCTTCTTTCCATTTCATGTTAATTTCCCTTAGCCTTTCATAGTTCTTGGAATTCTTCAGTTTGACAAAGTTTCTCCAACATTTTTGTTTGGCCTTCCATAGTTTTCTAAGTTTTTTGTTCCACCATGGTTTAGGAGAGTATTTGAACACTGCATTGTTGATTGTGTTGTTTATAATGACCCGGTTTATGTGATGAAGGGTCTTATCAAGGTCTTCCGATAGGAAAATCTTATCGAGCTGTTCTTTTACTTTTTTCCTGTTGGTAGAGTAGAAGTTGTTTGAGATTACGTGGCTTATGTTGATTTCGAAGATGATGGAACTATGCTCGCTTTTTGAGATTTTCATTTTAGCGTCTCTCCAATTGCTGTTCTCATTCTTAAAATTGGTAAGGGTGATGTCAATACTCGATTTATGTGTCTTTCCGTTTGAGTGTATCCTGTAGAAAGTGGGGACTCCAGAGTTGAGAATATATAATCTATGGTTGTAGATTATATCTTTGCGTGTTTTGCCCTTGGGACAACAGAAGGAGTCTCCCCACATGCTGTGTCTGGCATTCATATCAGCTCCAATGATCAGTGGTTTAGTCGCAAAAGCTGCTCCACTTGTTGTTTAAGTTCTAATTTGCTAGCATCCGGAGGGATGTAAGCTGAGGCTATTACGAGGTTGGGGATGATGTTTGTAGTTTCAATCATTGTAATTTTTGCTTCTCTATCTGTCGGTATTGTTTTGTATTTTATGCATTTCTTTAAGGCTATGGCTACGCCACTTCCATTCTTGTTGTTCCTATGTTTATATTCAATATTGTAGTTGTCTAGGCTACGGATGTACTTGTCTTTTGAGGTCCAAGTCTCTTGGATGAGCGCTATGTCAATATTTAAAAGGTTTAGAGCAAGTTCTAGGTTGTGTTTGTTTTTAATTATGCTTTGGATATTTAATTGTAAAAATTTTAATTTTTTTGTAATGTTAGTGTTCATGTGTTAATTAATGAGTTAAATTACTTCAATTCGATTTCGTACTGGTCTTATGTTCGTTGTGGATAGGGTTGTCAGAAGCTGAATAAGCTCGGCTATAGACGTAGATTGTTCCTGGAATGAGTAGTTTCCTGTAGGTGCGTTTTTGATAGTTTTTAATATCTGAGTTATCAGCCTTTCCACATCGCTGGTTTTATGGCAGATGGCAGATGGATGATTGTATACTGGAGAATCTTTTTTGTAACTTTATGTCTGTTCTTTTTGAGAACCTGAATGTGGTTTGTTTACATACGAAGTTCTATTTCTGGTGATAGTTTCTTTTGTGTTGGTCGCTGCTGTTTTTGCGTAAGAGTTCTTGAGTATTGTTTTATTAATATCCGCATTGTTGTTCCTAAAATTAGCATTTAGTTTGCTGTTGAGCAATGGGAATGCATCATCCATTGACTCATTATCTTTAAGAATGTGAAATTGATTGTTGTATAGGACAGTTTTAGCCTCTTTAAGAGAAATATTTTTGATAGAGCTAATTCTTAATTTCTCTTCGTATCTTATCCATTTAGGACAAGTCTTATTTGTTGCCGTGTGATCATTTGATCCGCATAGGAAACATAGAATCTCAGTGCAAGTGTTGTTTCATTCTGGTTTGGCACACTTATTGCATCTTGGCAAGTTCTCTCTGCAGTGAATTTGTGTGTGGCCTAGTCTCAGACATTTGCTGCATTGTCTTGGTCTGTAGTAGAAGTGTTCGACCTGAATAGTTGTGTAGCCGAACCAGATTGCATCAGGTAAAACGTCTCCAGAGAAGGTGTTTTTGATGGATTTGGTGGGTACGAGCTTAACAGGGTTTTCTGTGTCCCTGCGTTTTAATCTATAAGCTTCTAATATTTTAATTTTGTCGATTTGGTTACCCATCTTATTACACGCAAACGCTTCCGTTTTTATTTCTTCCTCAGTAATTTGTGGAAAATTAATGTGGAATGTTACGTATGACGCCGTACCTTACAAGAAAGTTATTGGATATGAAAAGATTTAAATGACATTTAGTTTTATTTTCATTTTCAATGGCACTGTTCGCGTCTTCAGCTGTTTTAAAGTTGGGTTTGATTTTATTGTATCCTAGACTATTGATGTTCGTAATGTTTTTGATTCCTAATTGTTTGCTAAAAGAATAGAAAATCAGAGCGTTTAGTCTTTTCCCTTTCATTGTTTTCATCCAATCTTTCGCAAACCACTGAAAAAAATTTCCTGGGGTCATCCAGCAGATACTTATTGACTGCTCTGTTTGGGGGGATGCTCCTGTTTTGTTCTGTTGTGTTGATGCTTGGGTTGATTCTATGACCACTCTGTTTGCTGTTGTTATCCATATTGCTAGAAATGAATTTTTCCATGTCTTCAAATGAGACTATTATGCTATCTGTGGTATCCGTTTGTCTGCTTGTGGACGTATTTGCTTCACTTTTTTTGGGAGTTGGCTGCTCTCATAGTTGATTTGTTCCAGAGTTGGAATTTATGTTATGTTTTCTGTTGTTTTTTGTTAGATTGTCTAAGTCTTGTCTGGTTTTTAGTGTAGGTTCCTGGGACTTGTCAGTTAACTGTCTTCTCCTTTTTGTTCTGGTAAATTCTGTAAATTCGTCTATGTATCCAGGGTCAGGAGGAATGTCCATGTTTTGTAATTCGTCTATATCATCAAATCTACAAATTATCTTGGCTAGATTAGCTGTAAGCTAGCTATCGGCGTCGTCTCTTTGTTGTTTTTCACTAACAGTTGTATTACACTACTCACTAATTACTGTTTACTTGAAAACACTATTACTTGAAAAAAAAAAAACACTGAATGAGTGTCAAAGAAACACCTCGCAACTGTATTTCCTTTTTTTCACCTTGGTATAGAACTGATACACTTCCACACTCTACCGAGGTTGGACGAGGAGGTATCATCTCCATATTTATACCATTGACAGGAAGATTTTTTATACAACTCATAGCAAATTCAAAAATACAAATTTCACAAAATCGCTTTAGATTTGACCAATGGTTATATGACTTCTGATTTATCTTCAAGCACTACATGATTCGACAAGTAAACCGAGCCAAATGTTAGAAATGGTGCAATGTCAGTAGGAAGATGCGAATATCAGCGTTTCGGACGGCACCGTACGCAGAAAGTTGAAGGACCTAAATATTAAAGCTGATTGATCCAACAAGAATCAAAACGTCTATATTAGGCAAGGGCGTGATTTCAGGCAAATTTTCATCATCCTCGTGGCCTATTAATAAATGCAGTTCTAATTTTGTTGTATTATATATTGTATTATATAGGTTTGTTTCATCAATTAAAGAGTATTTTTAACAATAACGCTCAATTTACATGTCGTTATCGTGGAACGAAATTTTAAACTGATTTTGTTGTGCCGACTGCAAGTACTGCAAAACTATGTTAGTAGCACAGCTGTTAGAAAAATTCAATTATTCGAACCTGACATATCCGAATTAAGTTGGTAATAGTAATTAAAGTTGAAGCGAAATAATAAAATGTGGAAATTTTTTATCATTGTGACATATTTTGTTGTCATATAAATATAAATCTCAATAAATTGAAAAGTTGATTTTGGTAAAATGGGAAAGTAAAAATAAATAGAAAATCAAAATAAAATTCATAGTGAATTTAAGAATATGGTCAGAACGGAATATTAAAGCTTCTATATGTATATTTACATATGTATATGGTAATTCAGAAATTTTTTATGCTATAGGTCTGCATATCTATATACATCCACCTAAAGAAAACAGAAGAAAGCCAACAACAGGAGAGGAGAAAATAATGAACTTAATTCCTCATTTGATGATGCCTATGAAGTCTTAAGAATTAAATAATTACAGAATAGGCAACAAATACGTGGAAATGTAATTCACGGTTTCTCAATACGAATTTTCACCTTCAAACTGCGCCAAGTGGAAAGTAAAATGGATTTAGCGAGTGTTTTCCAATGCAATGAGGAGCTTTCAACAATGTGTACTGAAAATGAAGGTTCAAGACAAAACAACTTACAATTTTCTAGCGCAGATGTAAACGAGGACGCACCAACCTCTGAATATTTGCCTAAACTTCCACGTACTATAAATGTTGAAAATATTGATATGCAATCTGACGGTACTGGACTGATGGAGAGCAAAAATATGGAGAAAGGAACCAAATCTGATGTATATAAAACAGAACAGCAATCTTCCACTGTTGACAACACAATGGTTTCACGAAAATTAGCAAAAAATGAAAATAATTCATCATCCTCTCCTTGCGAATCTCAATCATCTTCAGGGTCAGGAGTTTGTTCAGCAATCACTTTACGACATAATCCTTCAGTTTTGATTGTTCCTTTGAAATCTGTTACAAATGGCGCCCTTCCGAAATCAGGAAAGCCATTTTTGTCATCACTTAACCCTAAATTAAACAAACCTCGTGGTCGCCCAAAGAGGAATAAATCATTAGTTGCAATGTATCAGAGCGAGGTAATAAACCAAGCATGAGTAACCTTACAAAGTAGCTTTAAAACTACATATTTTATATAGATTAGTGATAACAAGGTGGGGATAAAGTTATGCATAAAAAAGTCTGACACATCCCAGTTGAGAAGAGAAATGAACAAAAAAAGATCCAAAAAGGCAAAGCATAGACAGAACACCGACAGTGAGGATTCAGAATACGAAAAACGTAGAAGAAAGGAGAAGTCAAACAATAACACAGACCGGCAAAAGAAAGCTGAACGTGACTATAAGGAGCCCGAAAAACAAGGAGTCTGGGGCGAAACATTACCCGAGAATGTTTTGTATAAAGTACGTATCTTTCTACTATTTTGGGTTTAGTATTAATAGTACAGAACGATTTTTAATAATTGTATAAGATATAAAATTGAATTATCTTCAATTTTATCGTAATTTTGTCCATTAAGGTTTTCCAAATCCTAGTGAAACAAGAAGGCTGTCTCCCAACACTATGTCGTCTCGGCCGTGTGTGCAATTTATGGCGAAGCGTTTCGCTTACACCCGCACTTTGGACGTCGCTGGACCTGAGCGCGGCCATTAAGGAAAAATATCACACTGAAGAGAAATTGAAATGGTTCATTGCCAGCCGCATGAGCAAGTGCAAAGATCTAAATATATGTAAGCTTCTGTTGAATCTTCATCAAACTTAAAAACGTTGTATGTGATATTTTCAGCTAATTGGAAAATTGGCAATGTACAGTGTGTTCTCGAAAGACTAGTTGATGCTTGTCCAGACTTGGTAGGAATAAACCTCACTGGATGGAAAGGACTCACTTCTGATAATTTAATGTATCTTGTAGAGAATCTGCATAAGCTGGAAAGACTCGATCTCAGTTCAATAAACGTAAGTACATAACTCAATTGCTGTGACGGCTACAAAGCATAGTTATTTATTATTATTATTATTTATGTTCTTTAAATATCTGCAATGCGGATTATGAAGCAATGAAAAAAGAGAATATATTACCCGCTGTTCATAGTTCGCGGTGGTTTTGAGTTATTCAACGATGGTGTAGGAATCAAAATTAGCAAATGAATGTAGAAATAATTTGATTTAAAAAAAAGTTGATATAAGACGTGAAAAACTGGATGCATGAAAATCTTTTTTAAGCAGTCAAACCGGAAACAAAATATGACATCAATGGCGAAATACGACCAACAGCGATTTAATCAATGCTTATGGTTTTTAACAATTTATTATAAATATAGTTAGTTAGTTATAAGAGTTACAAAGTTAGCCAAATTTATTAAAGGAAATTCATTTATACTAGTGTGATTACTGAAAAAACGTCCGTCGACTCCTTTCGCCTTTTGTTAAAATACACGTTTCTGTGGTGTGCCATCATCCATTAACTAGAAGACAACCTTCTTTGTCCAAAAGTTTTTGACTAGAACTAGGTTTGAATCATATTGATAACTTCTATGTAAAGTATTTAAATATGTAGGGACACAGGTACAGATGAAGATGGTCAGTGATTACATGTATAAAAATAATCAATGACATTCAGTATTCAACAAAAAGCTTATATGCAAGAAAGATAAAATGGGCAATATTGAATTGAATAAAGCTTTATTGATAGTAATAAGTTTGTGTTATAACATACATGTCACTTAATTTAGAGTTCTGAAAAATTCATTAATTCATTTCTTCTACGGTAATTGTTTCAGCTGTGCTGGTATTAATTTTTTCACGATTGGTTTTGCAATTTGAAGGAAAAAATGAACAAAAAACCTTGGCTGGGCCTAATAATACCTAAAACTAAATAAAACCTATATCCTATACTTATGCACTATTTATATTCTAATTTTAAAGTTAATGTACTCATACAATTTTCTGAGCATTAAGAATTTATCAATAACAGAAGACATTGTTAAGGTAAAACGTACACTATAGGAAAGTGCTTTCAATTGCTAAGAGAAGCTATAAGAGGGTTAGATGAGTTGCTGGCTGAAGCCATTAATTTAAGTTGCCGCGAGTCCGCGAGCTGTTTTACAGGATCAACTCCAGTAAGTTCATGTAATTTCCGAGTAGAGAAATAGAAAGGTTTGTCAAACGCCATTTTCAGGAATCTGTTTTGCGTGGCTTGAAGCTTGGCTTTTAAGTATTCGGCACAATGATTCCAAGTTGGAGCTCCATAAAGCATGATTGGTTGTAGCACCATTTTTACGATGAGAGTCTTGTTTTTTAAGTTAAGGCTGGACTTCCGATTTAGTAGTGGATATAATGCTACGACGGAATGTAATGTCTTATTGCGTATGTGTTCGATGTGGTTTCGAAACGTTAATTTTGGATCTAGCACCAAACCGAGATAGGATAATTCGTTGTCCCAAGGTATGCATTGGCCCAAAAAGTTTAAGCATCTGCCAGGAAGCATAGTGGGTTTTCGCTTCTTACTGAAGTAAATTGCTCTCGTTTTGCCCACATTGATTTTAACTTTCCATCTGTGGTAATATTGGTATGAGCTCTCTAGTCCTTGTTCTAAGCTATTTATTATAGTCTCCGGTTCTGTTCCTATTGCGTAAAGGCAAGTATCATCTGCAAAGGTCGCTATTTGGCAATTAATGTTTGTTGGGAAGTCCGAAGTATAAATGTTGTAGAGAGTGGGGCTTAAACAAGAGCCTTGCGGGACACCCGATGGAATGTTTTTTATTGAGGAGAGTCTGCCTCGTATTTTAACTTGATATTTCCTTTCGTGTAAGAAGGAAGCTATGAGGCTTGTCAAGTATTGCGGAAAGTTAAATTGTTTGGGTTTATAGAGAAGCCCTTCATGCCAAACAGTATCAAAGGCTTTCTCTATGTCTAACACCACTATGCCAACTGATTTCTTTTCCTTTAAGGCTGCCTTAATTTCTTTGGTTACTCGAAATAATTGATGCTCTGTGGAATATCCTCGCCTGAAGCCAAATTGGAAGTTAGGAAGGATCATTTTATCATCGACGTTTTCGGCGATTCTTTTTAGGATCAATTTTTCGAATAGTTTTCCCAAAGCTGGCAATAAGCTTATTGGTCTGTAGCTCGCAGGTACATGCGGGTCTTTACCTGGTTTCAATATTGGTATCACAGTAGCATGTTTCCAAGATAAGGGAAAGTAGCTTGATCTAAGACATGCGTTAAATACATGGCAAGTGAGAACTATTGCTTTCTTTGGTAGATTTTTCAATACGATGTTGGGTATTCCATCAATACCTGGTGCTTTATTGTTACTCAATTTTTTCAGTGCAGCAGTTATCTCTTCGGTGCGAATAAAGTCTTTATGTGGTATACTTGAAGAGCTCATCTCCTTTTCAAATGATTTTTTGACCATCATATCGATGATGGAATTATGACTGGATTGTGCTAAAGAATGAAAGGTGAGAAACTTATCGGCAAGGATTTCGGCTTTTTCCTTATTGGAATGTGCCTGATATCCTTTATCATCTGTTAGTGGATAGGGCAAACTGTGTTGCTTTCGTTTGAATATTTTATTTAGTTTCCATACTTTCCGCGAGTTGAAGTCTAAATGTTCCAACATATTGTTCCATTGGCGATTGCGTAACGAAGAGATTTTCTTTCGAATTGCAGTAGTAAGGCTGTTAACACCATGTTTTGTAGAAGCAAGTCGAGTTCTTTGCCATTCCCGCCGGAGCGAGTTTCTTGTCCTAATGAGTTTGTAAGTTTCGTTATCAAGCTCTAGCCACTGGAGTTTACACTTGAATTTTGGGACACTGCATTCGATAGCTTCCCAGATAGTCTTTTTAAGAGAATTAACGGTTTCCTCGACATCTGAGGCTGAGTGCAGCTTTTCGATCGTAAACCGATTTATGGTTAATTTTTGGTTGATGTAACTGCGAAACTTGGGTCACTCAGCTTTTTTAAAAAGAAAGAACTGATTTGGCTGCTCAATGTAGCGTTCTGCAGTTCCAATTGTAAAATATACAGGCAAATGTGGAGAGGAAAGGGCTTGCATTACACTAAGCTCAGACAAATTAACATTTTCGTCGCTCAACACTATATCAAGGGTTGAGCCGATTCCTTTTGCCGAGTAGTATGTGGGTTCATCTGGCGAGTGTATAAAAATGTTATTATACTCTACAAGCTTATATAGTTCGCGTCCTGTAAGATTGGAGCGAGTGCAGTTCCATTGTTGATGCCGAGCATTCAAATCACCACAAAGCAGGTATCTATGGTTTTGTTTGCAAAATCTCTCTATATCTCTCACGAAGTGATTTACTTTATCCTTAGTGTTTTTGGTACCCGGAAAATAGACGCTGTAAATTTTTAAATTCAGCTCTTCAATAAATATTCCGACATTTTCTATAATGGACGAATTCATTTCTGGCATGAGAGAGTGACGGATTGACTTTTTTATGGCAATCGCTACTCCTCCACCGATTTTATTTACTCGATCTTTCCTATAAATGTCGTATAAGGGATGTTTTAATTTATCTTTCGGCCCTAACCATGTCTCTGTTATTACGAAAATATCTATGTTATAATTAGTTATAAAATTAAATGTTTCTAAACTTTTGTTCCTTATGTTCTGAGCATTCCAAATTAATATTTTGATCAATTCAACCCGTACAAGAACTTAATTGATAGATTCACTATGACATTGAATTGTTCGTTTCTAGATTTACACGATGCTAAATTTTTAATTAGTTCCTGGGATATCTCCAGTAGTACTGCTGGTGGAAAGAGATTGCAGTTAGTGGAATTAAGTGCTGTTGCAGAGCTCTGCTGACTTATTGAGCAATATGTTGCGCGCGGAGAGTTATGTGTAGAAGTTGTTGTCTCTGCTGATTTGGTTGGAAGCTTTGGGAAATCCGTTTCCGAAAAATTGAATTTCTTTTTCCTCGGATATGTTTTAGTCTTGTTATTTTGTTTTAATACTTTGCCTTTTATTTCTATGTACTCTTTCCTGCTCTGGCACTCAGGAGCGTTAGAATAGTGTGGACCGTTGCAGTTGCAACACCAGATTTTGTCGTTTTGTTTGTCCGTGAGTGTGCATTGCGATAGTTGATGGGGGCCACTACATATAGCACATCTTGGTGGAAGATGGCAATGACTCGAGCCATGGCCAAAACGCTGGCAGTTTCTACACTGCGTGGTCCCTTTGCGTCGGCTAGAGTAATAATCCCATCGTACAATTGTGTGCATGATTGTGCGAATGCTTCGCAGCTCTTGCATTTTGACATCTCGTTGCAGATAAAGAAGATAGAATGCATTCTCGCGTGCGTCTTTGTTGGAATTAAACTTTTTGATATCATTCACGCTTAGGTTGTGATCTGCTTTCAGAATCTTTTTTAAGTCTTCACAGGGCATATCATGCAGCCCTGACAATGTTACTTTTAATGGGCGGAGATCTGCCCGTTGGAAAGTAAAAAAATTTACTTTTTTATTTTTCAAATGTTCTTCCAACTTCGTGTAGTCTTCATTTGATGTCAGGAACACTCGTTTGCCAATGGACATCAATTTGATTGAGTACTTTTCGATTTTCAATTCTTTGAGAATTGCATCGATGGTGTCACGGGGAAGATCAATAAAAGTAATCGGCGGAACTCTTACCTTGGCTTTAGATTCGGTGTCTGCTTTACCACTGCTATCATCACCATTCGGGAGATCGGCAAGGGGTAGAAATCGGTTGGCTGGTGATAAAGTTGTAGTATTTCGCGGCATTTTAAAGTGATCCCTAAGTAGGGAACTTGCCGGCGAAGAGTCCCGGCTTCTTTTCCTGTTTTCCACAGGAGTAAAGTTATCCGATGGCTTCACACTCAACTTAAATATTACTTCAATGACTAGTCTTTTTAAAGAATATAACGTTCAAAACAATTGAAAGTAACGGAGAAAAATTAATGTCACTATGAATCACACTGGAAGAAAATAGAAACACGTTTGCACCGCTCAACTGTCGATACAGAAGAGAAAATGGGCAATATAGAACATCATTAATACATATTGTAGAGAAAAAAAAGCAGAAGACAATTGAGGTGAAAATGCGGACATTAAGGGACATTTTCTCATAGCATTTCACTCACTTCACCTGTGGTACACTTATTAACATTACGCATAAGGATTCAAACGAACGGAACAAAGAGAGTGTAAAAAAGAAACTTGTGTTGACCGAATTTTAATGCATACCGCACGATTTTCCAGCAAAGAGGTTAACTTAATCACAATGAAAAGTACACGAGAAGCCTACGGAAGATGATTGAGTCATTGAAGAAGCTTAGTCTCCTCAACTTCTCTCGAACTTACATATAAATTGTTTGAGGTGTTTAATTCTGCGGAGGATGAATTTAAAAAACCCGAGATAGAATCAAATTTCAGGTAGTGTTACGGGTCAATTCCTCTCCTCAATGAGGTTGTTAGCCGGCACGACGCAACTCAATTTTTTCCTCGGTACGCGAGTTCGGGAATAAATTAATTGTCATCCCGTGAGCTGTTCGCTGGTAAAGGCTACAGAAATAATAATAATTGTAAGAATTATAAATAAGAATAAGATATAAGAATAAAGATAGTTAGTAATCATAATAATAATGATATAAATTATAATAGTAATAAGAAGCAAATAATAAGAATAAAGATAGTTAGTAATCATAATAATAATGATAAGAATTATAATAGTAATAAGAAGCAAATAATAATAAGAATAAAGAAAGTTAGTGGTCATAATAATACTGATAAAAATTATAATAGTAATCAGAAGCAAATAATAAGAATAAAAATAGTTAGTAATGATAATGATAGTAGTAAGAATTATATTAATAATAATAATAAAATAACCCTTCATGATAGAAATAAGAATTATAGTAAACCGGAGAATAACGCTCGTGACGAATCGTAGCTGTCCCAAACATATTATGAGTAATCTGCGATGGATAAGAGCGGCGGAGTAGGTGTCCACCACCATCTCTGAGTGCGCCGAGACAAACAAAGACGAGGCGGGGTTCCGGATTCGATGTTTTTCCCGCCATCCAATCAAGCTCTTGAGTGAATTTCGTTCCGTAAGAAGCCGCAAGAACAGCGCCACGACAAGAAGAAAAAGCCTTGGAAATGGAATCAGGGGAATTTCCCTCTCGCGGGCGATCACCTTGGCGGGCGACCGTTGAGTGGAAGAAGATAAAAGCCCGACGAGTAGGAACGGGGCTCTCTTTTTTCCTTCAGTGGAGGTGGCGGAACCTTTGCGGTAGAGGTGTTCGAGTGCAAGGCAAGGGGTCTTCGAGTATAAGGCAAGAGGTGTTTGAGTACGAGGCAAGAGGAGTTCGAGCTCAAGGCAAGAGTTCGAGTACAAGTGACAAAAAGTTCGAGGAGCAAGAAAAAGGAGCACAGGGATCGTGTTCAAACACCGCCAAGGAACCATCGGCAGTGAAATCCAGCATCAAAACGCCACGTTCGACCAGTCGTCTGGGGGCGCCCGTCACAGCGTTGTAAAGTAAGACCTAGCAGTAAGAACTTTAATTAATAATTTATAATAAATAAAATAAAAAGGCCCTTAGTTTCCTTAGCCATTCAGGGCATTCTTGTTTTAAATATTTTAGTGTAGTGATAACGTTCGCCTGTGTGTGTAGTGAACAGCTCGCGGCAACGGCTTTCGCGTTCATCCGTTGGTGGGCGGTGGAAGCTTGGCGTCGGCAGAACACCCGCCAGGAGTTGCAAGTGTCCGGCTAGCAACCTCATTGAGGAGAGGAGTCGACCCGTAACAGTAGATTGGTGATCATTCAGCTTATAATAAATTCTTTAGTTTTTATTGATTTTGTTTGTCAATATAGTCTCCTTTTAGTTCGATGTACCGCCAACAAACTTCTTTCATTTGTATGCATGCCAATTTGGTTAAATTCTTTAAATTTTCTTTTACGAATGAGGGTCCATAACCATTTACATTAAAATCATGTATTTGGTGTTCGACTTTCTTTCCACTTTTAATATTTTTTTTTGTTGTTATTTTTTATTTGTATTTTTTATATTTGTATTATTTTTTATTTGTAACCGGCAATTAATGATGTAATGTTGTTGAGTTACAATCATGACCGAAGTTTGCTCCTCTATTTGAAAATTGGCATTTACGCATTTCAGATCAAAATAATCAAATATAATCACTGAACCTTTATAAACTTCTATATTTTTGGAAAAAACTTTGAAAAATGACAACTTAACATACTTTAGTACTACTTAATTTTCAAATAACTTTGATTTATTCTGCAGATTGAAATTAATTCGAGTAAAAGTGCAGTGGGCTTACATTCGTTATGTAACGCTATTCAAACGATCGACGGAAGACTAACGCATTTACATCTTGCCCATAATAGATTAGCGGGAATACCACAAATCATAACAACGTTATCGGTAATATATATATATTTGTACAATTTAATTCCACTATTCAGAATATTTTTTTTTTAGATGCATTGCCCAAATTTGGTACTTCTAGATTTATCAAATGTACGTACAATAGCTGTATCGCACGGTATACTACATGTGGAAAAGTTACAAAAAGGTTGCCGGAATTTAAGAATTTTACGCATAACCAATTCTCATATAACATTAAGTGCAGCGTCTTTGCAGGATCAAGTAAAAATTAAATTTTAAATAAAAAACAGGAATTTCATACTTTTAAATTTAAGATGGATTCTCCGGGTTTTCCGAATTTGGAAGAGTTATCAGTAGCTTCCCTGGCTGATGAATCGAGATTAATTAATGACGAGTTTCTCCAGCGGATTTTGAAACAAAGTACAAAGTTAAAATTATTAGACGTGCGAGGTTGTGCCCGACTAACGCATGATAGTTTGATTCGGTTACCTGCGTGGGATTTAAAACATTTGTTTTTATCTGGATGTTCTGTTACACGAGACATAGGGTACTGTTGTTATTAATGTATACAATTAATTAAATAGTAGCTTTTCGCTAAGATGCATGTTTATTCGCAACTTATGTCAGCTAATATCTTGTTGAGGAGTGAAATTTCTCCATTCATTACCGCTTGTATATAACGATAATAATTATTTTTTTTGTTATTTTATATATAACCGTAACGGTATATTTACTATAGATTTTTAATTCATATACAGTACTATATGCCAAGTCATCATTCAAAAGTGGACGATTTAATATCGCATATAAATTTTTAGAAAACTGTTTTAAAGACGCCGTAAAAAAATCCGGGATGATTTATTTCAAGAATAAGTCATGTTCACTGGCCGCCAAGATTGTGCGGTCTTGAAGAACTTTTAATTTTAATTTCCATTATTCCTTTTTGTTATGCGGTTATCGACTGCCGAATTTAACAGTCTTTTTTTCTCGATTCCGCTTCTCATAGGTGCTCCTGCACTAGGTTTTTGTGCAGTCTAATTCGCTCCTTCAGTTTTCGTTTTTATGTCCTTTGATTTCAGTTTTCGGTATTATGTTCTTTAATGCCGCTAGTCTCGGACAAAGCATTGTGCTGCCGCTTGTGGATTTTAAGAGATTGTTAAATTATGTATAGGACAAATATCCAAACCCTAGGGATGAAAAAAATACAACCGTTATAGACTTTCCTTATACCGCAAATAAAATTTCAAATACTCAATAAGTTAGTTATATTTTAAGATGTGCGCAATTTTTTGTAAAATAAAAGTCGATAGTTAAATGAAATGTTAACGTTACCTAAAATTTCAAATTGCGAAATCTTTTGATGCACCGATAATGCACAATCTATGATAACCGAAGCAACAGAAACAGGTGAAATAGCTACATAAACTAATGAAAAACCAGATTTTCTAGTCTTGTCTAATCTTGTCAAAATTTTTTCTGCATCAAACTAAGTTTATAAATATATCTGCTGTCTTAAATGTGTCTGCCGACTATTCACAAAAATTACGCCCGGCAATCGAACAATAAACCATTGTCACTAAGAGTTTGGAGTAGGAATTTAGGAGGTTTACCCAAAAGCCAAAATGATAACTGGTCTCCTCTATCCTGAAAAAGATTCAATCAATGAAGGCTGAAAGGAGACCTTGCTCGTGGTTCACAGAAAATGTTCCGGGTTTCGGAAAAGCAAGAAACAAATCAACAACTAGGGCAAATCATTGAAGATATTTTTATAAATTAAAGTGTTAGATATTCAATATTTTTTGTTTTTCCTAACTTTAAATTAGTTTGTACTTAGAAGCCAAATACCTCAAGATACGTTAGAAATGTAATAAATGCAACGACATAAAATACGCAACTTAATACCCAGAAAAAATGGCATACGTATAAATATATCTAATTCTGGTATCTTAAAAGATTCTAATCTCCAGTTTTAAAATCACAGTGCTTTAAACTTTTTCATTCGAGATGAGATTTTGTTCCGAATTTTCTTAGAGGAAACAATTTTAGCCATATCAATGAATTTAATGAATATTCTAGTTATTTGTCACACTCAGAGGGAAAGCTTCTTGATAAATTATGCACAATGATCCTGTTTTCTAGCTTTGTATTAATATGTGAATGAATATCAAAATTATTTAATTCATTCTTTTCCTATTCCTTTCAATTATATCCTCATTACTAATGAGGATTTAAATAAATTAAAATAAATATAAATTAAAGTAAATTACTACTTTAGTAATGAGGGATATGATTGAAAGAAATTGACTGATCCGCCCATCTATTCAGTCTGTGAAATTTTGTAAATTGTCAAGCTAACTGTATAAAATTATAGTATTTAAAATATAGATTAATCACGCAAATATATTCTGAAAAGGTATTTTCTATTGAAACTTATTGAAATATTTTTTCTTTTACAACTCTAGATCCGGGTTGGAATTGATTGCTTCAAAATGGGCACATAGTTTGATAGAATTTGATTTGGCGTGGGCAAATGTGCAAGAACCATTAGATAATGCGCTGCGTGCAATTGCTGAAAAAGGTGCTGAATCACTGCTTGTGTAAGTAAAAAAAACATTTAATAAAGTATTAAATCCTATCAGATTCAATATAGGCATTTGAATTTATGCGGGTCATCTGTATCAGAAGATGCTGTTAAAGAAATACTGGCTAAATGCCCACATTTAACTTCAATTAATTTAGCCTCGTGCCGTGGTCTTCCGCGAGGGGTTAAGCGCCTGATACAAGGACCGTCAGAAATTCAGGAACTTCGAGTAGTGTTGAAGGTTGCATTGAAAATTTCAACATTGAGGAAGGTCCAAGAAAAACTTAACGAGTAAAACCCAGAAATAAAGCTGGTTAAATTTAAGAATTGTTTTTAACTTTTATATTTTTTCTAGTTTATTTCTAAGACTTTCCGTCGGGCTGCTGGTAAGCGCCGACATTTTAAAGTAATATTTTTAATAAAACTTTATACAAGAAATCAATTGTAAAGATATTTTTCATGTAAATCAATGTTTTAAACATTTTGATTGTATCTACTTCTACTTTTATTTTGAAAATTATTGTAAAATATGAGTCAAAATACAATATGTCATTGAATGATATTGCAAACGACCAACTTTGTGATATAAAATTTGATTGTATTTGATTTTAACATAATAATCATTCAAATGTGTATTTAATATATATCTTAGTTCAATATTATGCTTTTAAGCAAAATTTTTTTATCATTCATATTAAAATGTTTCAGGTGTTGGTAATTGTGTTTCATATACACTGTCATATGCAAATCGACATTCAGAGACTACGACATGGTACACAGAAAAAAGACATGAAAACAATTAACTAGGAACAAAGAACCTATTCGTTCGTTTACTCGCAATAAAACAGACTGCAGACCCACAGAATCACTCCCGTACCCGATACCATACCAAATACAATGATGCTATTACACAAAAGTTCAAATGGACCAAAACACTCTAGCAAAAATAGATATCTGCAAACACAGTAAACAACGCGGACAAATAATCAAGGGAAATGGAAAATAGTTTCGTCAATTATTTAACATTATTATTTTAAGATTTGCTATGAATGCTCAAGGAATTCAAACACATGAAATATTTTAAAGATTGATGATTTTGAACTATTGATACTGATTTTGGTACTGAAAAACACATATATTAAATTAAATACTTTTTTTCTCGAATCGTTCTTTATTTGGGTCAGGCCAAAGAGTTGCCTTATTCTGCAGTCGTTCGTCATTCCGTATCAATCTCTTCCCGGATGGTTTTGATTTAATCCTTTCTTACCGTGCTAGTGGCGCTTTGATAGTGTCTATTCTAGTTACACTTTGGTCGGCAGATTTTGCTCTTGCTAGATCATTCACTCTTTAATTTTACTCTAAACCTCAGTGTCCAGGGACCCATGTCAGTTTTACATTTGCTCCACTAGTTGCGAAACTTCGCGGTCACAAGCAAGTGCTCGCAGTGGCGACTTGCTGTCGGAGAGCATTCTTGTTAAGAATATTTGGTGCCGTTTCTGTGGCAAATATAAATATATATATATAACTTTGGTATGATAGTTAATGTATGATGTCAAGCTAATAACTTTGGTTGACTTGTGAATATTCTTGGGAGATGACTTCCCTCACGGGTTTTGGAGCTATTGGTGTAGATCACGATTTTACGTGCAGATGTGAAGTCCTGCACCGTTTAGCACTCTTCTCTGGACGGAATGACAATTTTGTATTGAATCGTGAACACAACCGGTTGAATTAAATGCAGCTTACAACGGGGTCATCCTCATCGTTGTTTCAAATTGTTGAGGAGTTCCGTTCGGGGGCGGTAAGACAACTTATTTTGGATTTGAATCTGATGTTCGTAAGTTACGCCTCTCTGAAAATGAATTTGATAAAAAGCATTTTCTCCATTAAATCATTTGAGGCTGTCCTGTGATGACAAGGTGAGGGATTCACTGGATTTCGTTATTTTCTTTTTATCTTTTAAGCAACAAATTTTCCTCACTAGTCGTTTTATTGTGAAGAACACAGCTGTAGTGTTCCGTCTAAATTCTCTTATGCGGGAGGTCTAAGCTAACTTTCTTCCCAAAGTTTTACCTTAGTCATTCCCTTTTTATCAAGATCATGTGTTAAGCATTGATACGTATTCTATTTAACTTCGCGCGCTCGTATTAAAGTGAGAGTACGGTCAGCATGACGCACAAGTTACGGCACTATCTGCCTAACCACAAACTAATTTCATTTAATCTTTGGAACGTAATCTAAACTTAGATATGCTTAGACACATTTTCAAGGAAATGTAATCTAATTCCCAGACATTTTCTTTGTATTTTTCGCTGAGAAAGTTAAAATTCAAGCGTAGACACTTTTATGTAGAAATGTAGGATAGTTGTAAGAGTTAGTTATTTCCGGAAGCTAGCTACTTAGTTATCCTAACTCACCTCATTTTTTCTTGGAACCTTCCTCTGGTCAGTGCGATGATTTCGTCAGCTTATGCTTTCGTTCTGAAATCTTTTCTGTTGGGACCTTCAACTTTTTAATTAACTGTGAGTACCTGGGAAAGTGGTGCTACTTTGCCACCCGATGGTGTTTCCCTGTTATTTCATTTCTTCAAGTAAGTAGTCGCGTTACTTACTCGTTCTATCTGCTCATCCGTTGACCCCGGATTGAATAGGAGCTCGAGACGCTCTATGCTATTTGTTGTCCACGATGCGTTGCCTATTTAAAGCATCCTCGTCAAATTCACGCCCTGCTCGTTCAGTATACAGGTCTCCCCTAGTGTAGCCTCTGGGTTGATTGGAGTTAGTAGGCCCCACTATACCTCAAGACGGGTAACCCTAAGGGGGAGTTTCGTATTTTGTATAAAAATTATATTGCATTGTAGGTAATATTTTGCTATCTTATTCAGGCATCAGTAAATAATTACGATTTTCATTGCCGTTTGGTACTTTCACTACTGGATTGCGTCGAAAATAGCACTCGTTTTGCTAAGGTTATAAACTTCATTTAATTTCCGACTTATTTCGTAGCCTATAATGTATTTCCTCTACAGTAAATTTTACTTATTTAGATTAAGTAGACTTGCGCACAATTCGTGGCATACAATTCAACTGTGACTTTAAGTGAAGCGAGTCACTATTTATATTATTTACATTTTTGGATTAATGTCGGGTTTCCTAAGAAACACTAACCAAGGTCAAAGCGCTGCTACAATAGTCCATATCCTTCAAATTAATTTGTATGGGAGCATAATCGCCTAAATTTGCTCGAAAAGTTTCCAAAGACAAAACCGATTTGCTGCTCCTCAGCTAGCAAAATTATACCAAGAGTTCCCCAATATTTTGTTTTGACGAATCCGGCACATTTTGGTTCAAAACAGTGCTCACTGTCAAGTGTAATGGACGAGCAGAAGGTTTCGTTTGGTTTTGTTGTTTGGAAATAACATTCTTAGTGTATACCTAACGCCGAACGAATCATTGTCATGCATTAATGCTAGAGATATTGAATGGGACATGCGTCAATCACATGCTCGAAGAATAGATTAATTTACGTTTGTATAATTGAGCGGGATAATTGGTAAATGATTGATATATGAATATCGTGTTTACGCTCCACAAAATAAAAAAGATCTTAAGAAAGGATTAAGTTAGTCTTAGTCTTTTAATGAATGAAAATTGCCGAATAAAAGAAGTTTTTATAAGCGATAATAATTGAAGTTTTTTTTTAAGATAATAATTGGCGCAGGCGGAAGTCCGAACTAAGAACATTATAAAATTTACATTGCGATTCAAGCTGCACGATTTTATCGAACCAAGTCTCGGTACCGATAAATGCATTGGCACAAGGTGCATTCGCAAAAATAAGTGAGGTAATTCGGATCTAAATGTTGCCGGGAGTGATATGGTATGCAATCCCTTAAATTTCCTAGTGGATCCCATATTAAAAATATTAATTCTATCAAAAGGTATTTACCTTTATAGGAATAATTTTTATAAAATAACATAGAAACCATAGTACACCATGGCAACGGAAAATTACATCCAGTCCTCAAGGACAATGGAGAGAGGAAACAATACACAACCGTATAGTGAAAACGCCGAAGAACAGTATTCGCAAACACCAACTCCCTATTACAAAACGATTGAGATGGTTCCAATGAAATATGCAGCGAAATTGCCTACTTACAATGGATCGAGCGGCACATTAAAATCATGGATCGAAGGTGTGGAATCCTCTTATCAGCATTGTCAATATACAATTATACATCGCATGCTATTGTTTTCAGCATCATAAGGACAAAACATATAGTTAAGGCTAAACAAGTAATGAACGTGAACAAAAGACCAGTCGAACCAGTTGAAGGACGTGCTTTTATCCAACTTCAGTAATAAATAAATTGCCTATAGCTACTGGACGAGCTGAGATCAACAGAATTTAAAACGAACGTATTGGATTTTTACAAAAGAATTACATATAATCAACAAAAATTAAATATTAAGGCAGAATTAGAAAATAGAAAAGGCCTCGGGAGTAAATCACAATAACCCTATATCAAAATAAATTCATATGGAGTTCCGTTACGATTCTTAATACACAGGTGCCTCAACGAGCGCAATCCGCCCTGATCTCTGCGATCCAAAACTAAAACGCCGCATTAAAAAAAACTAAAATTTTTACATTGAATTCACACTTTGAGTACGATTATGTGATATCGATTGAACCCTTTAAAGAGCTCGCAAACTAGAACAATAAAGAATCTGATATTATCGAAATCAACTTTTGTGATAAATTCGACGGAATAATTGGTAATGACATTTTATCGGGATATAAAACCAAAATAGAGCGTCATAACAAAATTATTGAACTAAATGAAAAAACGATTCTTTTATTCTTCAGCGAAAATGAAGAAACGGAGCTATCGATTAATAACTCTGCAGAAATTTTCAACGGAAATGACGGATCTTCAGCAACATTTCAAAAACAACTTTAAAAAACAATTTTTCTATAAAAGAAGATATAGAATACGTACCTCCTGAAAGTTATTGCGTTCCACATATCGAAATTATGGCATTTTTTGATGAAAGAGTACCACTGATAAACGTTTTAGAAGAAATACGAACCGGGTACCTGAATATTGAAGAAAAACAAAAACTTCCACCCTTAATAAAAAAATATTCCGATCTGTTTTACAAAGAAGTGTAGACACTAGGCTTCATACATATGATAAAACGCGAGATAACGACAAAAAATAATGATCCAATTTATACTAAAACTAAAAGATACCCAGAATTTTACAAAAATAAGGTGAAAAGACAAATCGAAGAACTTCTGAGACAAGGTATTATTAGACATAGCTCGTCACCGTATTCATCACCTATCTGGATTGTACCAAAAAACTAGATGCTTCCCAACTTCCAAAGTGGAGAATCTTGGTGGACTATCAGAATTGAACCAGATTACAATAGACAAATTTCCTATCCCTAATATAGACGGTATGTATTTCAATGTATTTCTCAACGTTGGATTTGGCAAAAGGTTTCCATCAGATTGAAATCAAAAAATCAGATATACCAACGACTGCATTCTCAACAAATTTTGGACACAATAAATTTATAAGAATTACAATTTGGGCTACCGCTGCAAATGTTCCAGCTACATTCAAAAGACTAATGAATTACGATTTGAGGGATCTAGTAGGTTCGGTTTGTTTTGTGTATACGGACGATATTATCATATTCAGCACATCTTTGCAGGATCATTTAATCTCTTTGGAAAAGGTTTTTGAAAGATTGAAAGCAGCCAATCTTCAGTTCAAAGTTCTTACAAAGTTCAGTTAGTCCAATCTGAATTTTTAAAACATGAAATAGAATTTTTAGGATATATAGAACCAAACCCAAATAAAGTCGAAGCAATCTCAAAAATGAAATTTCCAAAAACTAGATAACAGATTAACCGATTCTTGGGAATGGTAGGATACTACCGAAAATTTATTAAGGATTTTTCCAAAATTGCGAAATCCCTAACTCAAAATTTAAAGAAAGGTGCCCAAATAAATATCAACGATAAAGATTATTTCAAAAGTTTTGAGCAAATAAAAACCCGCGTGATGAGTGATCCAATTTTAGCATACTCGGATTTTAAAACAAAAATCGTCGTTACGACAGACGCATCAAACTATGCAATTTTAATGTTAATGGGGACAAGGTAATGTGTATTTTTCCCATTTAATTAAATCTCTGAAAAATTTTCTTTAAACTAGCATCGTTTTTCAAAATGGTCGTGTATCTTGGGATGTGATAAAAAAATTATGGGAGCTTGAGCAAAAGAAAACCACTAAAATATAGAATTTAATTCTTCACTTTAAGCAACTTGAAATTTCCGTACATAAAAAAACTCAATATATCGGCAGCCTTTCTTTGTTAACAAGGTGAAGCAAAACCAGTAATAGGAATGCGGAGTAGAAAGATTAAGAAACAATGCGTATAGAGAGTTACTTTTTATATTTGCATATTTGCCAATATAACCCACTAACTGGCCATAGTTGTGTTAATCCGCTACTCCTACTTGGAAAACTTGCATTGAAAACATTTTCATTCCTTTGTTTTGTTGTGATTGTGGTTATGGAATCCTGTCCATTTTCCCATGTCTTTTCGGGGTAAGATGATTGAAGATACATTAGTTATTTCTCAAAAATTTCAATATCCATTGTGATCCCACTGTCCATTGTAATTCGGTTTTTGACTTTGTCAAAATTGCCTTGAGACCGGAGAACCGAACGCGTTCCCAGATTGCGGTAAGACCTTTTCTTGGAATGCGCGACTGCAAGGTCTTGGATGGTATACAATAGGGAACAGTTACTGCACCTCTGCTCTTCTCAATATTCATTCAATAGTTTATTGAATGGCTTTGATTTTAATGTCTCTGATTTTAATGGCTGAGGAGGCGTTAAGCGACATGTTCCGATGCAATAAGTCACGAACGATAGCTTTGGGGTGAGTTGACCATCTACTCAGTTTTTTTTTTTGGGAGGTGAAGGCTATTTGCCGCCCTGAGTGTCTGACTCCCCCGCTACCGGACTACCGACTAAACACCTCCCCTGTCACACCGAGAACCTAGCCTGGAACTGTTTGTCACATTACTTCGGACTAGGCCTCATTAATCAGGCTAAGGGAAATCTCTCTTTCTCCACGGATGGATAGGAAGGAATTGCGATTAGTTACTATAATATTGCGTTACAGAGATGTCCCTTCCCTCGCCAAGCGATCCATCATGCCCTTCTTTATAATAAGTACTGTCCGTACGTAATGCGACACACAGTTCCAATTGTCTTTTGATTGCATCATTTTTCCCGTTACATTTTCTGGGGAAATTACGCCGATTTTCTCCGAGAGATGCGAACGGAGTCTTGTGAATCTATTACACGTAAAGAACATATGGCAGGCGTCATCCGTCATCCGGAAAACACGAGGGATCCGCTTCTTGGTGAGGACGACAACCTCGGTCTTTTCCAGCGCTAGGCTACGCCCACGGTCTGTCATCCACTCGCTCACTCGACGTATTATCGCACCCAGTTTGAGCTGCGTCTGTCCGACAGTACGTCCGGCGACTATTACTGCTACGTCATCTGA
Organism: Stratiomys singularior; assembly: GCA_954870665.1. Lineage (NCBI taxonomy): Eukaryota > Metazoa > Arthropoda > Insecta > Diptera > Stratiomyidae > Stratiomys > Stratiomys singularior. The sequence goes on along the minus strand of OX940878.1, from coordinate 82,713,756 downwards.
CCAGGCGCGACTCCCCCGGTAGCTGCAACCTCAAAAGCTCATCGTACGAGACATTCCAGAGGTCCGGGCCCAGAATGGAACCTTGCGCCACCCCTGATGTCAAATCAATTCTTCGCCGGTCTCCCAATGTGTCATAGATGAGTTTCCGATTTTTGAGGTAGTCCTTCAATATCCGCATCAGATACCTCGGCACCCTGAAATATTCCAGAGCACCAAGAATATCTGTCCATCTAGCAGAGTTGAAGGCATTTCTCACATCTAGTGTTATGAGCAGTACTATTCGTCTCGAGTAATGATTGTGGGCTGCTGCCTGCTGGACCGCGCTCACTACCTCTGCTATTGCACCGATTGTGGATCGACCAGCCCTGAAGCCGTACTGCCGAGGAGACAGATCCCCGGCAGTTCGAATGGCTTCTCCAAGTCTTTCTCTAAGTTTCTACTCTGGAGTAGTGCTCCAGTACCCTCCATCTATATATCCTAGGCACTAAGGACTCCGAAGGAAATGTCACATCCGGAATAGTTCCCAAGCAGCCTCCCCGTCGAAAAGTTGGTGTGTTCCCAACGTTCATGATGACAAGTTGCCTCCTAGCAGCCATTTCTAGGATTCTTTTTCCTCTCGAGTCTGGAAGAGGCATTCCCCATTCTATCGCCTTGGCGTTAAAGTCACCGCCAACAAGGATTCGGCCTTCCGTGCTCGAGACAGCTTCCTCCAGTTCATCGAGCCTGCTCTGAAAACATGAAATTGACTCATTTGGAGTGAAATAGACGCTTATGATTGTCAAATCGGCGCACACAATGAGCACGAAGCCATTTCCGCTGGAGCAAGTCCGAGCTGTGGGTAGAGCCCTATCACGTACCCAGATGACGGCGGTGCCGGATCGATCACAATACCATCCAGCTTCCTCTTTGTTGTGGTGTGGCTCAGATATCAGCAACAAGTCAAATTTTTTTCTCTCTTGCAACCTGGTCTAGTAAATCTTGTGCGGTTGAGCTACGGTGTAGGTTGATTTGCAAGACTTGGATCATGTCTTTGCTCTTTTCTTGCTTAGTGCCTCTTTGAACTCCTGGCACATACCACTTCCTGGAATATGAGCCAGATCTTCAGACTTCCGACCGTTATCTTTGCACAAGATGCAACTGGGTTCGTTTGGGCAGTCTTTCGCCTTATGGCCGGACGTGCCACACCTGTAGCACAGTTTGCTTCGATCTGGCCCCTTGCAGTTCAAGGAGATGTGTCCGAAGCTAAGGCACTTGTAGCATCGAGATAGGGCTACCCTCCGACGTATCCTGCACACAACCCAGCAGACTTTAATTTTCTCCTTGGCCAGGAGTTGCACAGCGTCTTTCTCTGGGATGTCTATTATTGCCGCCCTTTGTCCTCTAGGGTTGGTAGGCGTTAGCCTTACCCTAAAGCTCTCTGCCGTAGGAAGAATTAGCCATTGGCTGTAATGTCGAGATAACAGCTTTAGAGCCCAGGAGATCCTTGACAGCGCTCTCGAACCGTCCCTTGTCGGTGGATTCCGCTCCAAGTTCTACGAGAAGACCGCCTGTTCTGGTCGCTCTTACCGTTCGTATACAGACACCGTTTTTTTCGGGTTCCACATTTTGCCTGATTTCCTTGAGGACCTCGGTGTAAGTTCTCCCGTCTTCAGGCTTGATCAGTAGAGCATCCCTGCGCTGCTTGTTCCTGGTCTTTTTTTTGGCATTGCGCTGTGTTTCGTGCCTTCTTGCTTTTCGGGCGCCTGTTTGGAATCTTTTGTTGTCGCTCGGTGTATCTTCTTCGCAGCCTTCTGTTGCGATTTAGAGCGCACCATTTGAAAGCCATCATTTTTCTCCTCCCCTTGACTGTTGTCTCCTGTCTCGACTGTTATCGGCCCCTTCGCCCTTTTCCTACGGTCAGGTTTAAGTGGACTACATGCCGCCCTTTTGCCTTTTACGAGAGGAGTAGCATTTTCGATGAAGGGAATTTTATTTTCTGGAACTTTCTTAAGCTCTTTCAATTCCTTCTCCGCCCGTAGCCACCTGCGGCGAAAGTGCTGGATCCTATCAACGAGATCCTCCAATTCGTCAATCCCATTTTTGATGTCCTTGTTGACATTTTTTTGGACATTCGTTGAATTTCTCATCACTTTTATTATAGCGCTTATGTTCCTTGTTAGACGCTCTTCCTCACTTCTGTCAGCGACTATTTTCGTTATCAGGTCGTCCTCAGGCGAAGTTCTCGATATACTGTCAGCAAGAGGGTCTTGTTGTTGTTGAGCATCATTGTTTTCACCTTCCACGTTGTTCAGTATAACTCAGTCTCTTGGCACTGGTTTGAATCATATAATTGAGGATGGGTTTGATTTTTGTTTCCTCGTAGAGTATGCTACTGCGGTAGTACTTTTTATTGGGCTTTCAGTATTTAGTCAGGCACTTCCTAAGAATCTTTCTTTCGAAAATCTGCAGCTCTTCAGCGACAGTGGGTGAGATCGTTAGCCAAACCGGGAAGCAGTCCAGGCGCAGGACAATCTTTTCGCAGGACATTGTATTGGATCGGCACGAAGAAGAGCGTCTCATGCGTAAGGCTGGGAACATAGTTAAAAAGATCGAAGCTCCCTGCAATACCCAGAAAAATATAAGCAAGGACATGAGGGACGGTATTTTAGAGCTTGAAGAGCTCTTAGACCGTATCGGGCACTACAGACGTGTTGTGGGAAACAGGGTTTTCGATAATAAACAACACGAGAGTTCGAAAAATGAACAGGTTTATTTAGCCGATCTCTACAGCGTGGTTGTGAAAGAAAGTAACTCCGCTACATCATCATAGAGTACCAACATAAGAGGAAAAAGAAAACAAACCAATACAAAAGTGACATCTATCTGAGCAGTTTAAACTTTAGCACTTCCCCGTAAACTGATCTGAGAATGAAACAAATTGACTTTAATTTACCAAACCAAAAGAAAAATGATTAAACTGTAAGTCCAAATTTGGAGCACATAGTTTTAAACTTGTTTGAATTTAAAGGTTTTGTGAACATGTCTCCCAGTTGATTCTCCGAAGCCACGAATTCCACGTTGATGTCACCACTCTGGTAAAGTTCTCGTACAAAGTAGTATCGCACTGCAATGTGCTTGGATCTTTTGTGAAACTCCGGATTCTTCGCCAACTTGATTGCACTGGCGTTGTCGATGAACAAAATTGGTGTCTCTCTAGAGGTGCCAATTTCTGACTGCAGTCGGTTGAGCCAAACCAGTTCCTTTGCACCTTCGCTCGCAACAACGAATTCCGCCTCGGTTGTCGATAAAGCCACTGACTTCTGCAGTTGTGAGGTCCACGAAACTGCTGTGCCGTTGATCAAGGACACGAAACCATTGGTTGATCGTCGAGTCTTGACGTCTCCCGCAAAGTCAGCATCAGAATAAGCACACAGCCCAACAGCAGTAGAATTGTAGAGCAAACCCAATGCTGAAGTACCACGGAGGTATCTGAAAATGCGTTTAACGCAGATCCAATTGAACTTTGTGGGGTTCGCCATTGCTCGTGCCACCTTCGAAACAGCAAACGCTATATCTGGGTGTGAAGCGCAGGCCAGATACAATAAGGAACCAACAGCAGAACAGTATGGGATGGACTTGTCGAGGGGCTCTTCGCAGGAGTTGTCGGGTTTTTCGTTGTCCGCAGGCGTCTTCACGGATTTGCAGCTCGCCATTTCGAATCGTTGCAGAATTTTCTCAACGTAGATGCGCTGCGACAGGAAGAAACCAGACTCTCGTTGGTCAATCTGCATCCCCAAAAATGAGTCGAGAGTTCGAATTGTGATCTTAAATTTCGAAGTCAGCAATTTCAGGAACGAGTTGACCACGGCCTGCGATGATCCAGCAATAAGACCGTCATCAACGTAAACAGCGACGAGTAACTTCTCTCCTCCTCTTGTCCTACTGTAGACGCATGGATCAGCGGTTGAACGCATCAAACCGTTCTCTTCCATGAATGAGTTGAGCTCGTTGTTCCAGCAACGGGGAGATTGCTTGAGGCCATATGCAGCTTTCTTCAGATGACAGACAAATCCAGATCCATCATCGACGCCTTGCGGTTGTCTCATATAGATGACAGTGTCAATTTTGCCATGTAAAAAGGCCGTTCGAACATCGAATTGACCAGGCACAAGGTTTTCTTCAGCTGCAGATGCGATGAAGGCTCGGATGGAGTCGTAGCGGGCGACCGGGCTAAATGTTTCATCGTCATCGAGTCCAAGACGTTGAAACATTCCACGAACAACTAAGTGGGCGCGATATCGATCAATTGAACCATCGGGCTTGTATTTGACTCGAAGAACCCAACGATTATCGATAGCCCGCTCACCCGGTGGCAACGGTACCAAGTCCCACGTTTCATTCTCTCGAAAAGCGTCCAGTTCGCCTTTCATCGCGCACAACCACTTGTCTGAGTCACGACTCTTCATGGCATCAGCGAAGTTAGTCGGCTCCAAATCTTCATGGACAGCTTGTGTCATACAAGCCAAAGCGATGTTTGCCTCTGAGCGACGAGTTTGATGTCCCACTTCGTAGTCATCATATCTCGGTGGTAAACGAATTGAACGTGCTGGACGTAGCACTCGACCTTGGACAACTTCTTCTGGTACAGGAGGAGCTGCATTCTCAGAAGAGTCACATTCAGCATCGTCACTTTCATCAGGAAGATCGTCGAAACTTTCATAGTCCGATGCAGCCGCAGCTTGGTCGTTGGTTTCAACTTCCCCGTTTTGGTCATCATGGTCATCACAGTGAGTTTCAAATTCAAGGTCGATTGTATTCTTTGTAGTACAAAGTTTTTCTGGTCGAAAATCGACATCTCGTGACTTCATCAGACGATGTTTTGATGGTATCCATCCTTGTCATTGACGTAACTAACGAAACGACCAAGCATCGCTTTGGCGTTGAATTTCGTTCGGAACTGTTTTGGCACATTCACGTAACACCCTGTACCAAAGATTCTCATGTGATCGAAACTATCAAAAACTCTGCCGGTCCACATCTCAAACGGTGTCTTGCCAGGAACGCGCGATTTGCCGGTGCAGTTGATCACGTATACAGTGGTGTCACAAGCATGTGCCCAAAACGATGTCGTCATACCGCTAACCGTCAGCATTGAGCGTGCCAACTCGACGACGTGACGATTCGACTGTTCCGCGACTCCGTTCTGCTGCTGTGTATACGGACACGAGGGCCGAAACTCGATACCTCGTTCACGTAACAACTTCATCACAGCATCACACTCAAACTCAGTCCCACAGTCAGAAGGAAAAGTTTTCACTTTGTGTCCTGCGGTATCGCACTCTCTCAGAAATGTGTCTAAATGTTCAGCCACTTCCTATTTACGCTTCATAAAAAATATGCGAACACACTGAGAAAAGTCATCTTTAAACACCACGTAATAACGAAAACCGGTAATCAAATCAACAGTCATCGGACCGTTCACGTCAGCGTGGATCAGCTCACCAACCGTAGTTGGGCGATCAACACGCGAGTGAAAAGGTTTGCTGTGCGATTTCCCCAACACACAACCCACAACCCAATCCAAGGGGACCGAGACAAAAGGAGGAAGGACGAAGCAGCGAAGATTACGTTGAATGATGGATTCCAGGTGGTGTCAACCAAGGCCACCAAAAAAGCGCCCAGAAGGCTCCTCCTTGAAAAAGTCACCAATGAGAAGCTCCTTCCCGGGGACAAAGGAAAAGATACCCCAAACAAGAACCACGAAGCAAGCCACGCCGCAAAACCCTAAGGCATGCACTGCTGGTCAAACCGATGGATGGGAGAACTTACGCAGACGTTTTGCGGGAAATCAAGGGAGCTGTAAGACTCGATGACACTCAAACTGCCATCAGAACCGTCCGACCAACCAAATCTGGTGGCTTGGTTGTAGAATTTGGACCTGAGACAGCAAATAACAACTCATTTCGGGATGCAGTCAAAAAGGCTCTAGGGGAAAAGGTAACAGTAGCTTCACTTGAACCAATGGCCACCCTCGAAATCAGGGACATTGACTGCGTTACGGACAAGACGGAGGTGGATGAGTGCCTCAAAAGGGTTTCACCCGAATTAACTGGGATCAAATTACGACTAACCCCTATAGATAAATAATAGAGGGCAGCGCATGGCCATAGTCAACTTAACCCAGAGTCATGCCGAAAAACTCCTCTGCATGGGTAAAATAACAATAGGTTGGGTGGTCTGCAGAATACGGCGAAGAGTAGTTCCTCTCCACTGTTTCAAATGCCTAAGCTACGGTCATACAGCACAAGGCTGCAAAGGGCCAGATAGGAGCTCTTTGTGCTATAAATGCGGCAACGCAGGACATAAAAAACAGAACGCACGGGAGAGGGGCATTGTATCCTCTGCGAGAAAGCTGATCCCAGACCTGATGACCTGAGACATATTCCAGGGACAGGGAAGTGCCGGGTATTCAAAGAAGCCCTAACCAAAGCCAAAGCAGCTCTGCAATGACCCGTGTCCTGCAGATAAACTTACATCGGAGCTATAACGCCCAAGACCTGCTTGAGCAGTTCACGAGGGATATGAAAATTCATCAGCATGGTACCCGGATGAATCTTGTACCTGTGCCATCGAAACGGAACCCAACTGATAGTTTAGAGCTGCGGGCGAAAAGAAGTTTTCGTGTGGGTCTGTTGCCCAGGAATAACATTCTTTAGTATGTACTTGACACCGAACGAACTCATAACATCTTTTCAGGCAAAGATCAACTCTTTGGAGGACGCTGTCTTGAGTACAGGGGGTCATTTTCTAAACGGGGGAGAGTTTAACGTCAATGCTATTGAACGGGGCATGGGTCATCTAGATCTTAGGGGGACTCCAATCCTGGAGACGGTAGCTAGAGTAGGGCCAGCCGTGGTGAACACTGGTAACACTCCCACTTTCCGCCGCTTGGGCTGCGTGGGTACCATTCCAGACATGACGTTCACCTCGGAGTCCCTCTCCCCAATGACATACAATTGGAGAGTTCTAGAGGACTACTCGGCCAGTGACCACCAGTACATAGCATTTGGGATCCGTGACAGTGTTCCTACACTCCCAGACACTCAGCGCTCCGCCTTCGCGTGGAATACTGAGAGGATAAACGTGAGGAAGTTTGTCGACACGCTCATGAGATGCTCACAACCGTTTGGCTCTTCGCCGGGGACCAGAGAACTGACTGCTGAAGACATGGTGAACTCTACAATGAGTACCATTACGTCTGCTTGTAAGTCATGTATGCTCCGTCAGAGATCTAGACACGCCAAGCCTTCGGTGTACTGGTGGTCCACTGAAATATCTGAGCAACGAAGGGAGTGTCACAAACTCCGGCGATAAGCTCAACGAGCGCGAAGCCAGGACGAGGCATGCACCAGAACGGCAGTATATCGGTCGGCCAGGAAATGCCTTCGCGGACTGATCAGCAGAAGTAAGACATGCTGCTGGCAGTACCTTGTGGAAGACGTGAACAGACGTCAAGACGAAGAAACGTGACCCATGGGGCCTGGGCTATAAGCTAGTTATGTGGAAGCTCGGTGCTCTACGGGTGTCCTTCATACTTGAAGCGGACATGATGGACGAGATAGTACGGGCTCTTTTCCTCACATATTTCGTCCGTGCTGATGCCGCTCACAGGGAAACAACATCAGACTGTCCCCTCTTCACGAGAAACGAGCTGGAACTAGCAATTCTCTCAACTCTCAACTGGCCTATCACTCTTACCCTGACTTGCTCCTCAGTACGTTTAATGCCTGCTTGCGGGAAGGCGCTTTCCCTGAGCGTTTGAAGACGGCAAGACTCGTGCAGATCAGCAAGGGGAAGGGAAATCCCGAGTTGCCGTCAGCATACCGACCGTTCTGCATGCTAGACACGGCCGGGAAAGTGCTCGAGAAACTAATAAAGAGAAGACTCGCTAACGTTATCCACGCCACTGAGGATCTTTCTCCAAGGTAGTATGATTTCAGAACGGGACGTTCCACTATAGATGCAGTCGCGGAGGTGGTGGCTGCGTTGCAATAGGCGGATATATATATATATCTGTCTATCTGGAAATATCTGTCCATCCACTCCGCTAGATGGACAGATATTTTGGAAGCCCTGGAAAACTCATTCTAAGTACCAGAATATCTGTGCGGATAGTTCGAAATTATATAAAGGATTACAGCCTGATCCACGACACGGCGCAAGGTCGACGGAGGATGCTATTCACATCCGGTGTGACCCTAGGCTCCATTCCCCGTACAAATTTGTGGAACGTCTCAGACTTGAACTGCCGGACACTTCGCGGCTATGCAGATGATGTTGCGGCACTAGTGGCTAGGCGCATAGTCGATCAAGCCCCAATAAGGCTAAATGTTGTCATGCGGCGGGTACGGAGCTGGGTGACCACTCACGGGTTCAACCTAGCGTTAGAAAACACTGAAGTAGTCTCCCTGACCAAGAAGACGATCCCCAGAGTAAGAATGGTCCGATAGCCCAATCGAAGAGATGCTGAAATCAGTTGACAAATGGAATCAAGTGGCACATTATGCTCGGGCAATTCTAGCCATTTAAAAAGGCATACTTGATCGTCTGGAGGCATCAAGGTGGAGGGTTTCCTTCTCTATCAATCCTACTCCGCTTTCCCTCCCCGCTGGAGAAGAAATCCCTGTAACTCGAAGCCGCAAAATGACGTAAAATTGGGACGTAAGCTAGGCACTCCGGTTGACAGAGGAGATGTTCACTGCTTTCTGTGTTAATCTTTGGAACAGAAATATGGGGCGACACTATGAGAAAAGAGTTACACGGAAAGCGACTGGCAAAGAGTCGGAGACACGAAGCTTTTCGAAATGCAAGCACATTTGAAACGCACTCTTGGACAGCAGTATCGGTGGTGAAATCCATTTGACTAAAATTTATTTTATAACCAAACTGTTATTAGAGTCGTGATATAAAGTCTTCACTTTACGTAGTTAAAAAATCACGTCCTTAACAAATTTCTCAAAAATTTATTTTGCTTGTTAAATTAGTTTTCTTTTGACTTTTGCACAGTTTGCGTCGTAAAATTCGCAACCAGTCACCATTCATATAATTTACCCTTTTTCAGGGAACATAATTAATGAACGTTGTTTGAGTTTTTATACATAAAATAAAAAAAACAGTTTGTCTGTACCTTTACAGGTAAGGTCTATTGGTAGGTAAAGTGTACCGAGATTTAGAAAATGTGTGAAATGTACTCTATTAAGAAAACCATGTTTAAAACATAATTGCAGCACATATAGATATATACCGGGAAAATTTCAAATGGTATTTCCTGGCTGAGTACGGGCAGTACTTGCTTGAGTACCAATCTGAACGTCTGCCACGTAACGCGAAGAAAAAGTTTCAAACAAGTGTTCTGTGATTTCCATTTCTCCATGCAACTTGTATCCTTCAGAAAATATTATAAAAAAGTAAATGAGCGATTATATTCTTCGAACATTTTTGAATTAGCTGACAATTATATACAAGAGGAAATACGGTTGCAGTCAACAACGTTTTGACGTTTCGACATACAAACAGTCAGTGGCCAAATTACTACATGCAGTTTCATTTTCCGCTTTGCGTTAGTTATATCAAACCATAGAGGAATAAGATATAGAGAGGCCCTACGCCCACAATTTTTTGTGTTCGGACCACTTAAACTTACGCATATTCACACAAATTCATCAACACTTACTTAAAAATACTCATAGGTAGTATGCATGATAAGACCAAAATTTCACGGTCTGAAGAATCGTCACAAGCATTACAATATTTGCTTGCTATGATTCAAGCACATGTTTTGTTTTCATTCGCATTTTATTATCTAATAAACATTATTTTGCCCTTAAATCAATTACGAAAAATATCATCACCTTAAGCGCCCCATCATCAAAAAATTTGTGCTGCTCATGCACACAAGAGAATCGAATTAACGAGAATGTTAACTCCACACGAACATCATTCCCGAAGAATTAAGCCTCTCCCATTCCATACAATTTTCACCGATGATCACCTTCGGATTTAATTTCCTCGAGCCGAATGAACATGGGGAAATTACAATCTCAAACCGATATCAAGGCTACACTAAGCTAATAAACTATGTTCAAATCTATAATTCCGTTTTTAATGTCACTATTCAGCCTTATCTTTCATAAGAATTAGAAACGCCTTATATAAGCATTCTCACATTTCTAATTAACGTTGACTGATTAAAGTTCGTGATTCAGCGACCGATTTGAAAATATTTATAACATTCAAGTAATAAATGCGACCATTTCTTTACCAAAATTGCTTTTCCAATTGTAATGTTAACTCCACTGTCAAATTTAAAACTATAGGTATTGATAAAATTTTTAAATTTCATGAATAAAAATGATTTCGATAATGCTCTAATTGGTTAGTTAATAGTCTAATTGGTTAGTAACTCTTATGTGAAAGTGTCTGTAGTGATATTGATGGATAATTTCCAATTTCAAGGCAAATATATGCCCTCCAACAAAACACGTGAAAGTAGTGGATTTTTCAGCTGTTATTAGTGATTTGTGATGAATGTAGTTTTCGTATTTGTGCCTATGATTGGATAGTACATTGGGAATTTTAAGTATATGTGTTGCTAATTGCGCAAACAACTTTCAAATTTCGGTAGAATTTCGGAAACCATGTTGCATATGACACAAATTGTAGGAATGAATGGAGCCGAATATTTGAATAGCTGATGAGGGGAAAAAAGATAAGTTCTAAACTTCGGTCCCTCACGTACCCTCATGTATACGGACAGGGCCTCTCTATATGTTATACCTCTATGCATCAAATCTAAAGATGAACACAAGCCATAGGAGGAGTAAAAATGCAAGTGTTTACGAAGGATACTCGTTACTAAGTCTCTTTGACACATACTTTGGTGTTGCACCAACGTACTAACAAGCGAGAATATTATCCCTATAATGGCCTAAATAAGTTCATTCTTGTTTCATCGAAACCGTCCATGACTTTCCCAGAATTAATCATCCCCCAAAAATCAAAACCACACACTGCTCAATCAACATCAAATACGGACAAAATGTCTCCCACCACAACTAATACAGAGAAACGAACGGTACCAATAATCTTAAGAGACACGGAGTTTTATTCTATTTTATTTATTCGGAGTTTTATTAGTTTTATTCTAAATTTCAGTCTACACTTTACACTTATTTTACTAAAATCACTTTAATGAATCCACCTTTAAATTAATTACTTTTGCACTTTATCAAACGTAATTAAACACTTATTAAACTTATCCAAAATTTTTCAATTTTCTTCGTAATTAAAGTACTTGACCGCACTTTTCACGCGAGTTATAGTTGTGATAACTATGTTTTAAAAAAAAAAGATATTCGTATCTCTTACGCGAGACTATCCTTTTTAATAATAAAAGATTTTACGTTTAAAATATACTTTATTAATTCAAACGGAGTTTACTAGGTATACGCTATTCGGTTGATAGCTGATTAATAACTAACTTGTTCTTGCACAGGGTTCTACTTTATATACTAAGTCTTATCTTCTAAAGCAGGATGCGATTAAGATTTTGGTTGGTCAGCTAAATGATTCTTACAATGATCTTTAATCTAAATAGCGTCTATTCTGCGAGCGTTTGCAGTTATTTGATATGGCAAGTTGCAACGTTGGATTTTAATGTGATATCTCACTTATTGAATTCGGATGTTATTGTTGAGTTTAATTTAATAACGTCTGTTCTGCGTTCGTTTGCAGTTATTTGATATGGTAAGTTGCAACGTTGGATTGTAATGTGATATCTTATTTATTGAATTCGGATGTTATTGTTGAGTCTATGTTATAAGTGTTCATATCTACGTTAGGAATATTTATGTTGCAAGTTTTAGTACTGCTAGGTTGTATAAGGGGATGTGTATCTCCTCCCTCCTTATGTTTATTGCTGTCCTCAGCAATTTTTACAGTGGGCAATTCTATATCTTTAGTTATGTTGATTTTGACCGTATTTCGTTTTTTGTAGTAAAATATATAATATACAAAGATTAAAACTGTGACCAAAATTATGGATAATACGCTTCCTGTGACAATGGTATGTTGTTTTTGTATATAGTTTATTTCATTAATTTTTTCGATATTTTCTATATTATTTATTTTAATATCTTCAAAGTTTATATTATATACGAATCCTGTTATGTTTCTAATTGGTTCTAACAGAAGGATTTGTTGAAATTCTTTATAATCGTTCTTAAATGTTTTTCCTAGAATTTTGATTTCACAATTGCTAAATCTTATGACGTATGAACCATTTATGATGTATTCTTTTTCATTACAATTTTGTATAATATTTCCTTGAGTGTTGCAAATAAGTAATAGTCCTTTCTCTATTTCTTCAATGTTATTTTGTTTTTCCATTTTAATAATACATTCTTTCTTACTGCAACTTAATTTTTTACTTAAAGATTTAAGGTGTTTTTGATATTCATAATAGGTATTATTATAGTGTACAATATGCTGTATATCTATATCTAAGGTTTCCATTTGCTTATTCGGTATTTTTCTTACATAATATGAAAATATAGGGTTTGTGAGTGTAGGAACATTGATGACGAATACTATAATGTTATCTTTGATTAAGATATTTATCGTTATTTCTTTGAGTTCGTCGAAGGTAACGTCATATTTATTTACTTCGTCATAGGTTAAAATTGATCTTGTCATTATTCGGGTTTTTAGCTGAATTTGCATTGTCTATGAGTTTTTCCAGTTCATCCTTGATTAAATCTAAATTGTGGTTTAGTTGGATATCGACTAGGATTTTGTTAATATAATCGGTTGTATTGTTGATATCGAATACTAGTTTTTTAATGAAAATATTTGTGTTATTTATATTTTCTACAATTTTATTTAAGTTATTTTGGAAAACGTTATTGATTTCTAATTGTTTGTTCATAGTTTCAATTAAATTGCGATTGTTGGTGTCAATAATTTAAATATTCCATAATTTCTGTATAGTCATCGTTGTCCATTACTCCAAAGAGTAGTTTGTACATTTTTCCGATAGGGTCAATTAGTTCTCTTTTCTGTCTTTTGATTATGTCCATATCTTCTATTTCGTTGTGTTTGTTACAAAGGTCGATGTAACTTGGCATTTTGCCTAATACTGATTGACATATTTCTGATAAGGGTTGAAGGGGGTTCTTTTCCTTAATGTTGTCCCTGGTCCCATTAGATTCGTTTATGTTCTTGTTTTCGTTAGATTCTCCTATGTTTTGGTTCTCGAGAGTGGATACGTTGGCTTGTGGAAGATTGGTATGGTCGAAGCGTAGTAACTTTAGTTCTCCTCTAATAGTTTTGATGGTTTCGGTGACATATGGGGATGCGTGAATTATGTTTTCTATTTCACTGACTGCCTTTTCATATTGGGCAAGGTCGATTTTATGATAGATTCGCTTGTAATCCTTGATTAGTTTGACTGAATCCTTTTTAATGAGTACTAATCCTGAATGTGAATATACATATGTCATCTATTGTCATTTCGGTTGCACTGATTTGGATTGTTACGAATGTTGCAGTTATCAATAGCCAGGTCAGTAGGGTATGGCTCATTCTTTTGGGGACCTGAAATGTTAATTTTCCATTAACTTTCCGTCTAATATTTCGAAGATCATAATTTGTCTCAGATCTGATATGTTTTCCTGTGTAAAGAGGGGTTTTTTGTCTTTTGCTATGTATTCTGCTAATTTGCAGGCGAAAACTCCACATTCATATCCGTTTGTTTGCCGTGGGGTTTCTGTAATATTCTCCTTGGTGAACTCATATTCTAGTGGGATTCCTCTCTTTGTTATTGATTCTTCCTTGATATAATTTTCTAATATATCCATGATTTGATTATTCGTGTCTCCTAATGAATCAAAGTATTTTATTTTTCTGGTTTTGAAGTCTATGTTGCTAGATACCAATGTGATTGATTTAAATGAACGGGGATAATTATAATATCGTATTCAAATATATTTATTTGTTCTTCTGGTCCAACGGCTGACGGCGTTGTATCCTGATTGGGAGAGTTGTTGTGTGAAGAATGTATTCATACAATAAATTTTGGGCGAAGTGTTGGATTTATGGTTATATACCTCTATTAGCTTCAAATAGAAGTTTATTACTTGGTCATTAAGCCATGAGTTTCCTTTTAATGTTTTCAGATCTCTTCTGTATATGTTGATATTGAATTTCGTTGTGAGGATGTCATTATCAGTTCCTGTATTGATTATAGTGTTTATGAATTGTTTCTGCTCATCACTAAGTGGTTGTTTTCGAATTTCCTTTCTTCGTTCGTATTTCTTAAGCCTTTTGATCCTATTTGGATGTATCTTTTTATTGGGTTTATTATTTTGTATTAACACGATGTCTTCTCCATTTTTTGTCACTTCGACTTTGCGATACTTTGGTGTTTCCTTATGTCTTTCATTGGCATAATTTTTTATGAATATTTTTTCGTATGGTATTTCTTGTGGTTTTTCTCGATTTTTATTATGGTAGGTCATCCACTGGTTTTTCTTTTCTAATAGAATCTGATGTATTTTCTGTTTATCCTTGGTTCCTTGTTGAATTCGTAGCGGTTTGCACTTGGTTACCGAATGTATAGTGTTGTTATAGTACTCGGTTGCTTTGAGAGTCTTTTCTTCGATATTTAATTCGGGTTCCGTTAAGGTGAGAACTCTTATGTGTTCTAGTAATAAACTATGGCATCGATTCATATCAGCGTTTCCCGTGTGGGATTTAGGTGAAGTGAAATGTACTTCTATTTCTTCTTTGTTTAGATATTCTCTCACATTGACTGTATTGAACTCGTTATCTGGTATAATTTTCTTGGGTTTTCCCATAATTGCATTATGTTCTCTTAGAAGTTTAATGAATGTTATGGCATTTTTATCAGTAGTTTCTTTTACGTATAGATGCTTAGAGAATTTATCTATCGTCGTGAAGAACTGTCTTTTTCCACTTGAAAATATATCTATGTGGATAATTTCGTTAATATCTGAGGGTGTCTCGGTGGTTGAGAATAGAGGTTTTACGGGTTTTCTGTCATATTTGGCTACGTTACATGCTTCACAATTGTTTATGTATCTGGTGACCATTTTTCTCATATTTTAAAACTTATTTTTTATTTCCTCGAAGTTTTCTAGTATTCCTCTATGATTACTTTTCTCATGTATCTCTTTTATTTTTGCGAAGCATTACTCTTCGTCTAATAAATCCGTTGCGTGATTTGTGCATTTAATGAACTTCATGTTTTGGTTAGAGAATAAACTGACTACACATAGTTGAACTATGTTCCATTTAGAATCACTTAATTCACAATATAGACCAACTTTTTCTGTTCCTGAAATGTATCGTCTTAGAATATCTTTAATCGTTGTTTCATTTTCTAGATCTATTTCATCTATGTATATTTTTCGTTTTTTATTTATTGACTTATATTCTCTTTGTTTTCTTTTTACGATGGTAACCTGAGTTTTATATATGTTCACTATTCCATTCTTAATAGGTATGAAGTCGTTTTGGTCTTCTTACCCTGAGTGGATAGTTACATGTTCGCTTGAGTTATCTATGTCCATTGCTTCTTCTGAAATTACGTTTATTTCGTGTTTATCGTTATTTATTCGACTGAGGAAATCTGCTACTTTATTATCCTTACCTTTAACATATTCGATGTTAAAGTTATGCTCGTTGAGTCTTATTTTCCATCTCTGCAGTTTACTATTGGGTTCTTTCAGATTGTTGAGCCATACGAGGGGTCTGTGGTCAGTACGGATGTCGAATTTGACTCCAAAGAGGTAGGGTCTGAAGTATTGCGTACAGTGTTCTGCTAGCAAAGGAAATTGGGTGTCCTTTCTGGGATAGGACGGCGCCGACTGCTTTGTCTGAGGTCTCTGTAGTCAATACGAACTTTTTTTTAAAATCGAGATAGTGTAAAATAGGATAATTTGTTAATAGTTCTTTAAGTTTCTCAAATGCTGACACGTATTTAAGGTCATTTGTATTTATTTTGTTGTTTTTCTTGAGGGCGTCTGTAAAAGGGGAAGCTATTTTAGCGTAGTTATTGATGAATTTCCGATAATAGCTGGTAATGCCATAATAATGACTTAATTTTCTTCGTTGTATCTGGGATTTTGAGTTTTTTAATGGTTTCTATCTTCTGAGGGTTTGGTTTGATACCTTCTGTTGGTAGGATATGTCCTAGATAATCTGTTTGCTTAACGAAGAAATTGCACTTGTCTATTTGTATTTTTAGTTGGTATTGTCGCAAAGTATTAAATATTTTGTGTAAGTTTGTTTGCATTTCGTGGAGTGAGGTTGCGAAGACGATAATTTCATCTAAGTATACTACACATATCTTGTTAATATGTTCTTTTAGAACTTCATTCATCATTCGTTGGAAGGTTGCAGGTGCATTTTCTAAACCGAAGGGCATTCGATTAAACTCGTAATGTCCTTGGGGTGTCGAGAATGCTGTTTTACATCTATCGTGTTCTTTGATTTCTATCGGATGAAATCCTTTTGCTAAGTCTAGGGAGGTAAAGTATTGGGCTCTTTCTAGCTTATCGAATATGCTTTCGACATTAGGGATCGGAAATTTGTCTTCAACTGTTTCGTCGTTGAGTTTCCTATAGTCTATTACTATTCTCCACTTCTGTTTCCCTGAATTGTCCATTTTCTTTGGAACTATCCATATGGGAGCATTGTATGGGGATGCGGTATGACGTATTATTCCCTGTTTCAGCATGTCTTCGATTTGGATTTTCACTTCCTGTTCGTGTACTTGAGGAAATCTGTATATTTTCGAGTATAGCGGTTTATTTGACTTTGTTACGATCTCATGTTTCGTCTGAGTGGTAAAAATCTCCTTCTTTGTAAAATATATCGCTGTGATTCCTTAAGATTTTTTTTAACGCGATGCCTTCCTCATTATTAAGTTTTTCAAATAATTTCTCCATTTTGTTATGTTGCGGTTCAAACTCGCACTCAAAGTTTATTTCTTCGGGGGCTGCATAATTGAATTTTAGTTCTTTATTATTGATTATGATGTTCCCTGTGCCTAAATTCAGAGTTGCGTTCAAGGGGTAAAGGATATTTTGTCCTATTATTGCTTTGAATTGTTTATTCGAGAAGTCCATGACGTTCCAGATCATTTTGTGGGATGTTGGTAACTCGAATTCTTGTGGCATGTTTGATTTTAGTTTTGCTTTTACGAGGTATGTTCCTCCTAGTCCGTGTACATGTATTGGGGTTTTTAATTGAATTTGTTCGTTATTTAATAGGTTTTTTTTGTCGATGCTAGACGTAGATGCTCCAGTGTCTATTAGTACTGGAATTTTTTCATTGACTATTGTTAAATGTATTATTGGTAGAGGGTTTCCGAGGCAAGTACTTGAAAATTTGTGTCCATAGGCTCTGGTTTTTGATTGTTGTGTCGGAACCTATTGGATCTATTATTTTGTGCGGGTTCTGCTTGATCGTTTTGGAAGTTGTATCTATTATGTTGGGAAGGTAGTCTAAATTGGTTAGGTCTGAAATTTTGCAAATTGTATTGCCTTTGTCCAGGGGGATTTTGATTCTGTCGGTAATTGAAACTGCGATTTGTATTGTAACCTTTGTTGTTTCCGAAGTTAAAATTTCTGTTTTGGAAATTAGGATTGGGGTTAAAATTCTTTGGATGAGTTGGATTATTACTATCTGTGTTCTGGCGAATTTCTACCAGTATTTTATATGCTTGATCTAGAGTTGTACAATTTTTCATTTCCAATAAATATTCCTTATACTCCGGGATGAGGGATTTAAATTTATTTAAGATGAAACTTTCGTTTCTCATAGGACTGAATTTGCTATGTAACGCGGCTTGAGGGTCTTGCAGTTATTTGGTATTGTGACGTGTTCAGGTTACGCGTACTGTAGTCGGCGTAAACAAAAAGTCGTAAACATGTTTACAACTACCAACACATCGATTGTTCTCGAATGCGTAAACACGTCGCGCGCATTAAGTACAACCGACCCCGGTGCAAGCGACTCAACGCGTACACGCGAGAACAATCCGCATGGAAGGTTCTGGGATGGTAGATAGTTGTATAAAAGCAACTACGGCGAGCGACTACGGCGAGCGACGAAGCATTTTAAATGCCTATTTCCCGCTTGCTTGGAAAGTCTCAATTATCTCGCCTTTCCCAAAGAAAGGCGAAAACCCACTCCTCCCCAATAGCTACCGACCAATCTCTCTGCTGTCCTCTACAGGCAAAATCTTCGAGGTCGTAATAAAAGACCTCATTGAGCACCATACTACCCAAAACGACATCATCCCTGACTTCCAATTCGCCAACAGACGAATGCATTCCGTCGAACACCCACTTCTTATCTTCAAGACCCATTTGGCTAACTACATCAACCATAACATTCCTACAGCTGCCTGTTTTCTCGATATCCGAAAAGCCTTTGATACCGTCTGGCACCACGGGCTGATACACAAATTGTCCCATATATTCAACTTTCACCCACACCTATGTAGGCTACTTCTCAACTTCCTCTCAAAACGAACTGCCAAGGTGAAACTCCCCGAATCTATGTCCAGCACATTTCACTTAAGTGCAGGAATCCCACAAGGCTCAGTTCTATCTGCTCTACTATTCTGTCTGTACACTGCCGACATTCCCGTACCACCCAGCCCGATCAGGATTCTTCAGTATGCAGACGACGTCATGCTTTTCGCTAGTACCCGAAATTTTTGATTCCTCAAAATTCAATTTAACAAATATATCAACCAGCTTGATGATTACCTTACCAAATGGAAGCTCGTTCTCAACCCTATGAAATGCGAATCTATCATTGTTCATAGATTCACGCGGACCAGAACTGGGTTACGACAAAATATCAACAATTTCAAACTTGATATCAAAGGCTCCCCTATTCCCCGGAAAACTCACGTCACCTATCTCGGTGTCGAAATTGACGAGAAACTCTCCCCCATTCGCCAAGTTACCCGCAACATACGAAAAGCCACAAACGCCTTTCACACACTTCTCCCCCTCATGCACTTTAGCAAAAACTTTCCCGCGGAAATCAAATTGTTATGCTACATAACACTTATTCGCCAAATACTAACCTACGGCTTCGTCTTCTGGTGCGACTTGTCGTGCATCCAAATGGAGCTTCTACGAAACCGAGAGCGACATTTCCTTCGTCACTGTACGAAAACATTCAAAATACCGGGTTCGAGACATATGGTGAGCAACCAACATCTCTACGACAAAGCTCAAATAACCCGTGTTCTTCATGACACACCAGCTACTCAAATTGCTGTCGAAAACACATAACCACAACAACACACTAATTCAAAGCTGCAATAATCCTGACATCAGCTATACCATTTCGGTCGCACCAAGACCAAACCTATTCCCACAATACATCGCCAAACTCCATAGTGAAAACCGTGTATTCGACAGCACAGGTAAAATCATACTGTTCAATAGATCCAAAAAGGAGCAATCTATCTATTCAACTGCTCAGCTCATAAAATCAGCCACAACATACCATCAAAATTACATCCCCCCCTGAAAAAAGAAAAAATTCCAACCCACTATTAAATTTAGTTACTAATTCCGCCATCGAACCAAAACCACACCCAGCAATAAAACTTTAATTTACTTCTATTCTTTGTCCTCTCCCTAACCCCACCCATCCCGCCATATCATTTCTCCCCCTCTACCCAACCCATCCTCTATTAGCACTTGGTTCTTTATGTTTGTGTTTTTGTTTCCTTTTCTTTTTTGCTATCATTTCAGGAAATTCGGAGGTCTCTACAGCCGACGAAAATCAACTTTAAAATTAAAATTACTTGCAAAACATCTAAAAAATAAAAAATGTATCTATAAAAATTGTTATGTAAATGAAATAAACTTATGATAAAGCTTAGGCTAGCTAGGTTAAGCATAGTATTTAAGTTAATTTAAAATTTTGTAATGTAATGTAACGAAGAGCAGATGTGAATGAAACGAAATCGTGAGTGACAGTGCGCGAGTTACGTTATTAATCTAACGTTACAATAAACAAAAATATTTTATATAATAAATTTTCTTTATTATTATATTTTAAATATTATATGATTAAAAACAAGACTCTTATCCAGACTGAACTTATCCTATGGAGAACTGGATCTTTTTATATTTTTAAAAGTGCAAGATTGCACTTTTGGACATTTGATATGTGGATACTTAATTTTATGATCGAAAGGACGGATGTTTACATAAGATAGCTTGAGAGGAATTTTAGTGATACAATTGAATAGGCACATTTGTTGACTTAGCATAAATTTAGTTTGGTTGCTATAATTGAGTCACTGTGATATTCTGATGACTTCAGCATTACTTAAGTGTGGGAAAGGAATTCAATGATAGGAAATGCAGAGTCAGCATTAAATGAATTGGGAATAATCATGCGACAAACTTAGTTGTTATTGTTGAGTCTTTGTTAGGTTTTGGGGATTCAGCAATTATAACTCGCGCAAGAAAAGTGCGGTGATGTAATTGTAATTGAAAAGTGTTGGATAAGTGACTAAGTGTTTAATTACGTTTTATAAAGTGCAAAAGTAATTAATTTAAATTGGATTCATTAAAGTGATAAGTGATTTTAATAAAATAATTGTAAATCGTAGAGGAAACTTAGAATAAAACTTTTATAATTAATTTTAAATTATTCGCGAGAGTTTTATTTTCACTATTGGCAATATTTGCGAATAGCAAACAGGTCGCGCACCTGGTAAAGCGCAACACTGGTGTCAGAAGTGGGATTATTCGTGCAATAGTGAAGTGAAAGAACTAAAAAACTTATAAAAATAAAAAAGAAGAAAAAAACGCGAACTATAGTGAAAATTTTTTGTGAACTTTTGCATTAAAGCAAATTCGTAAGAAAAATGCCGCGTAAAATCAACGCTCTCACTTTGCCGGAACTAAAGGAGGAGTTGGAAAAGTGGAAAATTTCTACCGAAGGAAGCAAGGCTAGATTAATCACCCGGTTAAACGAAGCGCTGGTAGCGGAAGGAATGGATCCAGAGTCCTTTGAGTTTCCCGATGCTGAAAGTTGCACTGGAGGCGAGGAGGAAGAACAAATTCTGAGTGCGCAAGGGCTGATGCGAATGTTGATGGTAATGCAAAAGCAATCAACCGAGTTGAACGAGAAGCTCGACCGGCAGTCAACTGACTTAAATGAGAAGTTCGACCGGCAGTCAACTGACTTAAATGAGAAGTTCGACCGGCAGTCAACTGACTTAAATGAGAAGCTCGACCGGCAGTCAACAGCGTTCAACAAGCAATCAGCTGAATTAAGAGCAGATTTAGGTGAACTAAACCGAAAGCTTTACCATCAAATTGAAGGTTTCCAAGAAAGGATGGACAAAGTGGAAGAAAGGATGAGCAAAGTGGAGACGGTTCGGGAAGAGATTGAAAGAATAAAAGAAGACTTAAAACAAGCGAAAGTGACGATAGCGAGTACCCCGGCCCCGTTAGTGAGTAACCCGATCCCGATAATGAGTAGCCCAAGCCCAATAGCAAGTAACCCGAGCCAGATAACGAATACAGCCAGTGTCTCAACAAGGAGCGTAAAAGCACCAACTTTGGATGGACAAATTACTTGCAGCATTTACAAAACCCAGTTTGAAACTGCCGCTCAAACGAATCACTGGAATGACCAGGAGCGAGCAACAACCTTAATTCTTGCTCTGAGAGGTCCAGCTGCGGAAATACTCCAAACTGTCCCTGTCGAGTTGCAGTCAAGCTCCGTCGCTATCATGAACGAATTCGACATGAGGTATGGAGATAATCACCTGAAGCAGATCTACAGGTCGCAGCTGCGCAACCGGATGCAGAAACCAGGTGAAACTCTACAACAGTTGGCTCAGGATACTGAAAGGCTGACACTTTTGGCTTACCCTGCATACGACCCAGAGCATCGGGACGATGCAGCAACGGAAGCTTTCATTAGCGCGTTGCAGGACAGGGAAATGCAACAAGCTGTCCGCCTAGCCGAAAAATGTTCAGTAAAGGACGCCCTGGCATACTGTTTAAATTTTGAAGCTGCCAAAACAACAACTCGTAACACAGCCAGAATCCGACAGGTTACAACGGACGAATGTTTATGTGAGCGTGTTGACATCAGCGAAGAAGCGCATGTGAATGGTGCGGCCATATGCTGGAATTGTGGTGAAAGAGGGTATCTCCAACGAAACTGCAAGCAGCAAAGGAAATTAAGCTACTGCCCGGCATGTGCCGCTAGAAGCAGATTAAGGCCAAAAACAGAGCCTGGCAATAAGGCCCCAATAATCCAATGGGTCGGGAAACGCTTAAGAGCCATCTTCACGGGGCAGAGCTTGGCTAGGAGGATCGAAGTCCCCAGCACCACCATCACAGTGTCTAGGCTACATCGGGGAGAGGCAGACTTATGTGTTCGTGGACAAGTCGACGGTGAATCTTGCACCCTCACAATTGATACCGGTGCAACAAGGTCAATATTGCGACCAGATTTGGTGAGCGAGCGTGTTCTCTCCAAAGACAAACCACTTTTGCTACGAACAGCAACGGGAGAAGCAGCACCCGTATTCGGCGAAATCCAACTCAAAGTACAAGTAGGGGATATACTGTTTCAACATGAGTTTCTTGTTGCCGATATAATAGACGACTGCATCCTGGGAATGGATTTCCTAAGACCGCACGGGTTCACGTTGGATTTGGGCAGACGGGTCTTGACATGGCGAAATGTTGAGATCTTAATGGAAGTTCATTACGACAACATCTCAACACAGAAAGTGGTCGTAAGTGCCGACACTGACGTGCCAAAATCCTCCAAGAGCATTGTATGGGCCAAATTTGAAGGTGATCCTGGAGACAATAGATCCTACCTAATTGAGCCAACAAAAATACCGGCACTGCGTAATTTAATTTTGGGACGGACCCTCGTAACAACAAATAAGAGTGGATGCGTTATGATGAGTTAGAGTCCTTAACACCTCGGACTCAGTTACCCACATCAAAGCTGGAGACATTATTGGGAGTTGTCAGCTTGTCTCTACTGTCTCTATTAGGAAACAAAATACCGGGGAATCCCGTGAGTTAGTGTCAACATTATTAGAACCAACCAAGATATCACCAGAGCAGTTCATGAAAGCCTCGGAATTGGTGAATAAATATCGCGATATTTTCTCAACTGGTCGCGACGATCAAGGACGTACGAGTATGGAGACTCACGTTATAGACACTCAAAACGCTAAGCCGATTCGACAAGCGCCAAGACGACTTCCGTTGGCCAAGCAGGGAGAGGTAAGCGCAATGATCTCCGACATGGAAAAACAAGGAGTCATCGAGCCTTCAATAAGCCCGTGGGCATCGCCTGTAGTCCTGGTAAAGAAAAAGGATGGAAGCACTAGGTTTTCTGTCGACTACAGGCAGCTACCCACTTCCGCAACATCGACGACATTATGGATACAATGGCGGATTCGAAGTGGTTTTCTACTCTCGACTTAAAGAGTGGATACTGGCAGGTTGAAATCGACAAGAAAGACAGAGAGAAGACTGCATTCTCTGTGGGTACTGGATTGTGGCAATTTTTAGTGATGCCATTTGGGCTTTGCAATGCTCCAACAACATTCGAACGCCTCATGGAATGTGTACTCCGCGGGTTAAGTTGGAAAACATGCTTGGTATATCTGGATGACATCATTGTCATAGGGAGGACGTTTGACGAACATGTGCGCAACTTGGAAGAGGTGTTCTCAAGGCTACGACGGGCCAATTTGAAGCTGAGTCCAAAGAAGTGCACACTTTTCGCAGCAGAGGTAAAGTACCTAGGACATGTTGTATCGGCAAAAGGTGTGAAAACGGACTCTGAGAAAATAGAAGCTGTGAGAAGTTGGCCGAAACCTAATAACAAGCGACAACTTCGAAGTTTCCTTGGACTGGCGACCTATTATCGCCGATTCGTTAAAGACTTTGCAAAAATAGCGAAGTATCTCCATCAGCTCACGGAGAAGAATCGCCTTTTTATCTGGAATGAACAGTGTGAAAAAGCCTTCGTGACGTTGAAGAATAAGCTCTGTGAATCGCCGGTTCTAGCATATCCCAAGCCTGGAAGAATGTTCGTAGTTGATACCGATGCGAGTAACAACGGGATCGGGGCCGTATTGTCACAGCAGGTCGACGGTGAGGAGCGAGTAATCTCATACTACAGTCGAGTTCTGTCAAAGAGTGAAAGGAACTACTGCGTAACCAGGAAAGAACTACTAGCTATAATTGAAGCAACAAAGCAGTTCCACAAGTACCTTTACGGACAGAAATTCGTTCTTCGCACAGATCATGCTTCCCTGAGATGGCTGCTCCATTTCAAAAACCCAGAAGGGCAAGTTGCTAGATGGATAGAAAGGCTACGGTCCTATGATTACGAAATCGTCCATCGAAAAGGAGGAGTGCATGGGAATGCCGACGCTTTATAACGTCGCCCATGTCCAGCGACTTGTAAACACTGCCGACGGTCTGAGGAAAAAGAACAAGGCGTGGATCTGCGTGTAGTCACAACAGAAGTCCACGAGGGTTGGACGCAGCACGCACTGCGGGAAGCCCAGCTAGCAGATGATGATATTGAACCATTGTTGGTATGGAAGGAGACAACAGGACGTCCCAAGTGGAAGGACATATCAGCACGCGGCTCGGTGTTGAAAAGTTATTGGGCTCAATGGAACTCCCTTGAGGTCGAAGATGGAGTCCTGAAACGGAAATGGGAAACGGCAGACGGCACTTCACATAGGATGCAAATTGTTCTTCCTAAGAGTCGGGTCAAGGGAGTACTGAAGGAGATGCATGAAGGCACATCGGGAGGTCACCTTGGGGTGAACAAGACCCTGGCAAAGGTGCGAGAAAGGTTCTATTGGCTCCACGCTCGAGAGGATGTTCTTGACTGGTGTCGAAAATGCACAATATGTGCTTCCGTCAAAGGCCCAAGTCGAAGAACGAGAGGGCGAATGCAGACCTATAACGTGGGGGTACCATTCGAAAGAATAGCTGTGGACATCGCAGGACCCTTTCCCGAGTCCGAATGGGGAAATCGGTATTTACTAGTTGTAGCTGATTACTTCAGCAAGTGGCCAGAAGTCTACCCAATTCCTAACCAGGAAGCAACTACTGTAGCGGAACAAATCGTTTCTCAGTGGGTTAGTAGATATGGCGTACCCCATGAACTACATTCAGACTAAGGCAGAAACTTCGAGTCACAAGTTTTTGCTGAAATGTGTGAACCGCTGGGTATACGGAAAACACGGACAACGCCACTTCACCCTCAGTCCGATGGAATGGTCGAACGGTTCAATGACACGCTTAATAAACATTTGGCCAAGATGGTGGATGAAAACCAGAGAGATTGGGATCGACGCATTCCATTATTTTTGATGGCATACTGAACTGCGGAACATGCATCGACTGGAGAAGCACCCGCGAAAGTCATCTTTGGAAAAATGATTCGTCTGCCAGCTGATGTGAAGTTTGGGACACCCCCTGAGAAGCCCCAACCTATTTCAGAGTACACAAGGCAACGGCTGAATCAGATACACAAAATAGTGCGGAAGCAAATAGAGACAACCACTGATCGCATGAAAACCAGATATGACTTAATGCCAAACTCAACTGGTTTCCAGCCGGACGACTTGGTGTGGCTATATAACCCCCGGCGTCGGAAAGGCAGATCTCCGAAGCTACAGCCGAATTGGGAAGGTCCCTATAGAATCATCAAACGGATCAACGATGTGGTATATCGAATACAGGAACACCA
This sequence comes from Stratiomys singularior, assembly GCA_954870665.1. Classification (NCBI taxonomy): domain Eukaryota; kingdom Metazoa; phylum Arthropoda; class Insecta; order Diptera; family Stratiomyidae; genus Stratiomys; species Stratiomys singularior. The sequence goes on along the minus strand of OX940878.1, from coordinate 82,687,890 downwards.
GAAACCTAGGGCAAAAATGAAAATTGTTCATCTGGACCGCCTTGCCCCATATTACCAGCAGGAAGACGCGGAGATGGTTAATGTCACACTTTTTCGGGGCCAAAAAGATCTAAGGCGGGGATAGTGTGACGTGTTCAGGTTACGCGTACTGTAGTCGGCGTAAACAAAAAGTCGTAAACATGTTTACAACTACCAACACATCGATTGTTCTCGAATGCGTAAACACGTCGCGCGTATTAAGTACAACAGACCCCGGTGCTAGCGACTCAACGCGTATACGCGAGAACAATCCGCATGGAAGGTTCTGGGATGGTTGGTAGTTGTATAAAAGCGACTACGGCGAGCGACGAAGAGCAGTTGTGAATGAAACGAAATCGTGAGTGACAGTGCGCGCAAGAAAAGTGCGGTGGTGTAATTGGCATTGAAAAGTGTTGGATAAGTGACTAAGTGTTTAATTACGTTTTATAAAGTGCAAAAGTAATTAATTTAAATTGGATTCATTAAAGTGATAAGTGATTTTAATAAAATAATTGTAAATCGTAGAGGAAACTTATAATAAAACTTTTATAATTAATTTTAAATTATTCGCGAGTGTTTTATTTTCACTATTGGCATTATTTGCGAATAGCAAACAGGTCGCGCAACAGTATTTATTCTACTTAATAGTTCGTTAAGTGTATTATAAGTATCATCAATATTCCTATTTGTATTACTAACCCTATGTATCTTATTTATGATACTACTGTAGCTCTCGTGTCCTCCAAAGGTGAAAATTAGGGTTTCCTTTACGCTTTGCCATGAGGGGTCCAATATTTTTTGTATCGTGTTAGTTGTAGTGTCGAGCGGATCAAGTTATAAAAAAAATAAAACAAATCACTTTTTCCTTTGCTATACAACCTTTATTTACTATGACTAATAATAATTCCTGCGGAACGTTACCTGCGCGTGGCGAATAGACAACAACTGAGAGAGATGGGCGGTTCATGTTTCCGTTTTTATACGATTTTGGAAGATGCGACTGTGGGAAATAATTAACTAGCTGACTGCGCGTCTAGACTTCGGAATTCTAAGCTTTGGGTCACGTTACGTATCAACGTATCATAGTTCGTACGGTAAACATGTGTAACTTCCCCCTCCTCTCTCTTAGAATTGTCCTCAATTCTATCATTTTTAACATTTTTCATTAAAAACTGTAAATATCTGTATTTTTTCCAAAATATAATTATAAACCTAAAAATTATGAAAAGTATTATTAAAATAGTCAAATTTGATACATGATTGATATATCTGTTCATTTTTATTTGCTTAATGTGTTCTAAGTTTTCCAAGTTTCTAATACGTATATCTTCAAATTTTATTTTATCTTTGAATTCAAAATTATTCTCTTCTACATAGAAAAATCTATCAACAAATCTTTCTTCACTGCTACTAAACGTTTGATTTCTGATTTTAATTGTACAATTATTTATTACTATCATTACATTACCATTTAAATTTATTTCTTTGTTGTTGCAATAATTAACAACTTTCTCGTTCTTACAATTTTTCGCTATAATCGTATTTTCGTCTAAAATTTTTATTACAGTTTCTTTATTTTCAATTAATTCACAATTACTTTTCGTAATACAATTATTCACTGGTTTCAATTCTTTCTCATATTGAGTTTGACCTGTATATTCATATTTTGTTTGATTAATAAGTATGGTATACTGATCTGGAATATTAATTTCTTTAAAATTTACTGTGGTCATTGGAATAATAATTTGATAATTTACTAATTTATAAGCATTTGGAATTTTGATTGCAAGTATTATCGTGTCGTCGTCTCGTCTTAACATTCCTGTCCTTGCGTTTTTTAGTTTGTAGAAGTCTAGTCCTGTCATTTTTATTTCTGTCGCTGTTAGCATACTGGGATGTACTATAGCATGTCTAATCAATGCTATATTGTCAATAATTTGGTTTATCTTTTCTTTAAGCATCTCAATTTTCATTAACTGGTCTAATTTTAACTGTGTTTTTATCAATCGTTTCTCATTTTCACTGGTTTTTTCATAAGTTTTCGCAATTTTATTTCTATCTGATTCAATAATGTTTTTCAGAGTTACTATGGACTCGTTTAATGCTGAATTGATTTCAATCTGTTTGTTTAAATTTCCAATTTCTTGCTCCTCATTTTTATCTATTCGTTCTAAATGGCTTAAAATTTCTTTCCTATCTTCTTCATCCATAGTTCCAAATAATAATTTCTGAATATTTCCTACTAGATTTAAAAGTCCCCTTTTTTCTCTTTTTCTCGGTTCTAATGCTGATATTTTTGCCTTTATGCTAACAATTTCTCTTGTAATCGTTTCGTCATTTTCTATACCTAACCTTACCAGATTTTCTTCTATTCTATGCACTGTTTCCTTCACTTCCTTAGTGTTTATAATGTGTAATAAAGTTCTAGTGTTGGTAATAATTTCCGTCTGTCCGATATTTATATTTATATACCCAATGTTTGTCGTCAGTGGGGTTATAGTCAATGTTGCTGATACTGGTTGTATTATTAATATTATCGTCATCAATAAAATACTGAATAGCTGTGAATTAAAGTAATTTTCAATGAAATAGTTTTGCTTCCAAAATTTCTACTATCATTCTTTCTCTAAAGTAAGGCATATTTGCTTGTGTACATGTTATTTCTTTATCTCTACTGATTACTTCTGCCGATATACAACTAAAAACACCACAGTCATTTCCATTTCTTTGTCTTGGCATATTTACTACTGACTTTTTTACGAAAAGGCTTGTATCCAATGGAACTTTTAATTTACTTAACGACTCCTCCTTTAAATAATTTTCAATTGCATCTAAGACCTTCGGATTTGGTGTTCTCATCCAATCATAATATCTAATTGTTTTTTTTTCTAAAATCTACTACTGCTAAGGACCAATGATTATTATTCACGTGTACGGGGAATAAAATTATATTAAAGGAAAATATATTGACTCTTTTCGTCCATCTTTCTATTGATTTATAGCCTGCTTCTAATAATTTCAGTGTAAAATGTGTGTTCATTGTATAGACTGTTGGTAACTTTTTCTCTGCTTGAACAGAATTTCTTTCTTGTATTAAGTTCATGTAAAAATTAATTATATTATCATTAACCCATTGATCTTTGACTAATGACTTTATATCTGACCTAGTAATATTCAAATTAAACTTAGAACTTAATACTTCGTTATCTAATCTTCTTAAAAATTCTTTTAGTACAGCTCCATTAAATTCATTTCCTGCTAATATCTTTTTGGGTTTCCCGAGTTTTGCAAAGTGATCTTCAAACTGCTCGATGATCGTATAATGGTTCTTATTCGGAAGGTAATAGATTGTTCCAAATTTTGAGAATGTATCAATTATAGTTAAGAAGTCACATTTTTTAATTGTGAAAATATCTACTTGTATGATTTGGTTTAAGCTGTTCGGCGTTTCTGTGTGACAAAATGTTGGCTTGATTGGATGTCGATCATACTTTACCTCTTGGCATAGGTCACACTGACTAATAACCACCGTAATCAATTCTAATAGTTTAGGATAATATATTTTGAATTTCAGTGTGTTAAAGGTTTCGTTGATACCTGAATGCAGACTTTCACGTACATGATACAGCGAAATTTGTTTAATTGCTTCCATCTCCGTTTCGATATCTTGTGCTCTCAATGAACACCTAATAAACTTTACGGTTTTATTATTAGAAAACATTTCCCGTATTTTTTCCTGCAGAATATTATATTTACAATCCTCCAGTTCACTATAGATTCCTGTAATACCTTTCTTTATGTACTTCTTTAAAATATCTTCCAAGTTTTTAAAATCATGTTCTGCAATAAAAATTATTCTCTTTCCATGATACGTTTTAAATTCAATGGTCTTATTATTTGTTAAAATTAGTTGCGTTTTATACTTATTTACTATTTCCTCCTTGATGGAAATATGATCAAGTAATTCTTCTGGAGCTGAGTGAATTGTTGCTAGAGTGGTAGATTCCTCTTCTTCTATGTTAAAAAGTATACCTAAATCAGAAAAGTCCTGCGTCTTATTGTCAGGACTGTCATCTTTGTTATCATCTTCTATTGGTTTTATTCGACTTAAGAAATCAGCTACTTTATTCTCTTTTCCCTTCAAGTATTCGATATTGAAGTCGTATTCACCTAACTTCAGTAACCATCTTTGATGCCGTGGTGATAAATCTTTTCCCTTATATTTCGCCTGTAGAAATTTAATAGGTTGATGGTCTGTGAATATAGAGAACTTGTTGCCGTATAGATATGGTCTGAAGTATTGGACAGACCACATTATCGCCAAAAATTCCTTATCTGTCGCTGAATAATTTTGTTCGTGACGATTAAGTGTTCTCGATGCGTAACAGATAGGATGGCCATTTTGAGACAAAACGGCGCCTATCGCGTAATTAGAGGCGTCTGTAGTTAGTTGAAAAGGTTTTCCAAACTCAGGGAATTTCAAGACAGGATGTGAACTGATAATATTTTTTAATTTCTCAAAAGATTCAATGAAATTTGGGTCATTAGGATTAATTTTGGTGTCTTTCGTTAAATATTTGGTCATTGGCTGAGCTATCCTTGCGTAATCCTTAATAAATTTTCGATAATACCCAGTCAATCCCAAAAAGCTCTTCACTTTTTTTTCCGTTCTAGGCAATGGCAAATTTTGAATTATACTGATTTTCTCCGGATTTGGCTTCAAACCTTCCTTCGTAATGACATGACCCAAGAAATTCGTTTCAATTGGTGCAAAATTACATTTATCTATTTGTAATTTTAGGCCAAATTTGCGTAAAACCTTGAAAATTTTTCTGATAGCAATTATGTGTTCTTCCCACGATGTGCTGAAAACCAATATATCGTCCAGATATACGATACAAATTATGTTAATATACTCTCTCAGGATATGGTTTATAAGACGTTGAAAAGTTCTAGGTGCATTCTTCAACCCGAACGGCATCCTAACAAATTCGTAGAGACCCTGCGGAGTAATAAATGCAGTTTTGTGTCTATCCTCTTCCTTAACCGGAATCTGATAATACCCCTTAGCTAAATCAAAAACTGAAAAAAATTGAGCCCTTCCCAATTTGTCAAAAGCTGACTCTATATTGGGAATCGGAAATTGATCGTCCTCTGTGACTGAATTCAGTGCTCTGTAGTCAATACATATACGATACTTTTTCTCTCCCGAATTATCAGTTTTTTTCGGAATAATCAATAAAGGACTTGAATACTTCGATTTGCTTTTTCTTATGATACCCTGCCTTTCCATTTCTCCTATCTGTTTTCTCACCTCTTGCTCGTGCTTAGGTGGGTATCTATACAGTTTGGCATTAACAGCTGAGTCTGTACTTGTTTTTATTTCATGCACTATTTCCGTCGTACACGTAAGTAGATCTCCTTCTTTGTAGCATATATCCTGAAATTCCTGTATTAGTTTTTCAATATCCCTACGTTTTGCTTTGTCTAAATGATCCAACTTTAACCTTTGAATATAATCGTTTTCTACTTCTTCTAGAGTGCAAATTTGAGTTTCTTCGTAAGGATTGTTTATGAAAGGTATCTTTTGTCCATTTAAAATTAACATCTTTTCTTCTAGGTCTATAATTGTGTCTAAATTATTTAAAATATCTATACCTACAATAAAATCATATTTTCTTCTATTCAGATCCCTAACTTTCCACTTGATGATTCCTGACATATTTGCAGGCACTTGAATTTTGATTTCCTCTGGCAATGGCGTGTGAACCTCGTAATAAATAACATCTCTTCCTGTTATTGTAGTAAAGTGGATTGGTTTAATTTTGACTTTCTCGAAGTGATCAATTGAATCCCTTATTACACTAAATGATGCTCCCGTGTCAATCAGAGCAGTATACTTTTTACCATTAAAAGTTATATTAATCAAGGGCAATTCTTCCGAGATTGATTCAAACAAAAATTTTCGGCTTTTGTATTCAGTTGTCTATTTGATCTGTAATTATTTCTATCTACTGATTGAAAAGTGTCAATCCCCATTGGTTCTTCGAAATTTTGGTTACCTGATCTAAAATTCTTACTTTGGTTTGTAAAATTACTTCTAAACTGTTGTGACCTGTATTGCCTGTCGCTATTTTTAAAATTTCCTGAATAGAAGTTATCTTGATTTCTATGTAAATTGTCTTGGTTGCTTCTGTGTAAATTATCGTTATAAGTCTGTCTTCTTGTTTCATAATCATTTTGTCTCCTGTTGTATTGTCTATTTTGTCGGTCTTCGTAATTTTGTCTATTTTCATATGTCTGTCTATTTCCGTTCTCTGTTTTGTACCTGTTATAATGGAATTTTTGCTGTTTTCTCTCTTCGTCTGTTTTTCTATTACTGGGATATTTAGATAAATTATCAAATTTATTTCTTCTATATTGTGGTCTAACACAAGAGTTTTCGAATCTTCTACTTCTCATAATTTGAATCACTTCTAACAAATCTTTACACTCATAAATTTTATCCAAAACTACACCTTCAGTTACTTCTTTCGCCGTATTTACCAACAATGATTCTACATTGCTGAGGTCAATCCTTAAATCTTCCGCGAAATATATTTCTAATTCGTCTTTTTTATATTTAATTTGTTGAAGTTCTAAAGCTAGTTCTTCTATATTATTTACCTTGATGTTGCTGTCCTGTTGCTATCCTTCGGTATATTTCTGACGGTTCGATGTCTGGTTTGTAGCTCAGTTTCAGCATTGCCTTGATCATTTCCCAATTGTCCGGCTCTGGTAGATTGATCACAACATTTTTCGCTTCGCCCTGTATTTTTTCGTAGAATATTTGTTTCGTAGCTGCTTTCCGTAGATCTTCACTGCCCAACGTGTTGAGGTAATATTCCATGGTACTGATCAACCCGTTGACTGTCACATCACCTTTGCCCGTAAATGTACTGAGATATCTCGTCTCCTTCAGGACTCTCTCCCGAACTGCGCTGCCGCGATGATGATATTGATCCTGTTGTTGCATCTGTGTTAGTAACGCTGCCATGTGCTCCATCTGGGTAGTTTTTTCCTGCAGTTGTCGCTGTAATTGCTCTATTTGTTGCTCCATCATCTCTGCCAGTTTTTGCCTTCTGCCGTCGAAAGTTTCACTCCTCGTTTCTTTCATGCACTATATTTTTTTTTTTTTTTTTTATCAACCAGATTTCTCCTGCCAGCCTCAGCAAGGAGTTTAAGTGACCTATAAAAGGCTTATCCAATATTGGACTCGGTCACTCTGGTATTTTTTTTTTGTTCAATATTATTTCCCGTCGCGGTACTATAGGTTTAAAAGGATATTTTTTCTTATTGTCACTTTTTACACAGTCAAAAGTTCTCTTTCGCGGCTTCCTCTTGACTTTATTTTCACCGTAATTAATTTTCCGTCTCCTTTTGCGGTTCACGGATCACTTTATTTACGATAAAAATTACCGACTGCGCCAGTTGTAGTGTCGAGCGGATCAAGTTATAAAAAAAATAAAACAAATCACTTTTTCCTTTGCTATACAACCTTTATTTACTATGACTAATAATAATTCCTGCGGAACGTTACCTGCGCGTGGCGAATAGACGACAACTGAGAGAGATGGGCGGTTCATGTTTCCGTTTTTATACGATTTTGGAAGATGCGACTGTGGGAAATAATTAACTAGCTGACTGCGCGTCTAGACTTCGGAATTCTAAGCTTTGGGTCACGTTACGTATCAACGTATCATAGTTCGTACGGTAAACATGTGTAACTTGTTCGGGGCTTGTCCTTGAATTTTGTGCAAGATCAGTCGGAAGATGTATGTTTGTTCGTTTCACTGCTGTGTGAGTGATAGTAGCGTGTTGGCTTCTTCGATTCATGTGTTCAGTGAATACTCGCTGTCTCTGCCTGTATATATTGGTAGTCTTCTAGCTTCTTTTACCAATTCCTCGAAGGAAAGTTGTAGTGGAAACGGCGGAAGTTGTATTTCTGGATTTGCCATTTTTCACAAGTTTTATTTTTTATTTATTAGAGTTTAGGGCTCCCTGGCGGTCTCACCAGAGTAGTTTAGGTACGTTTAAGATCTCAGTTTATCGTACACCCCTAAACTTTTCACTTTATTATTTTTTTATTAGTTTTTATTTATTTTGTAGATTCGGATCAAAGGGGATCCTCCCTCCTTTGACGGACGACTGCGCCAGTTATAGTTGTGATAACTATGTTTTTAAAAAAAAAGATATTCGTATCTCTTACGTCATCAATAGATTTGATTGTAACAGAATGCCAATTTATTACAGTTATAGGATTTTTCTTTTTCTAGGGTTGTTGAATTCAAATTTTCTTCAATTAGTAAAAGAAAACTGAATTAATGTTAGCATTACACCATCGTACGTTGATATGCATATTTCGATATGTATGTGTAAACCTAAAGATCTGTTTAAATCCATATATATAATAATATAATATATTTATATATATAAGAACTTTTAAAAAAAACAATTAGTTTGCTGTTATTTAGATTAATATATTTTCTTTTTATCACACTACGCGTTTCGCTGAACTAGTCAGCATTATCAAGTGCAATAACAATTTTGGACTTAAGTCTACCTTTTATATACTTAAAAATTATGAATCAAAAAAGTAAGAAAGTAATTATGCTAATGCATCAAAGAGGGAAGATTTAAATATGTTGGTTTGGCCATTAAGGACAGTAAAATCATTAATTCTAAGGTGTTTATGAATTTCTAGTGCTTCTAAAATATTGAGTTTATGAGACATAGATAAATTATGGATGATCTGTAAATTTTCAATTGAAGGGAATTCATGGTTGGTTTCCAGAAAGTGGTTTGCTACGTTAGAATTGGATTTTTGGTGAATATAGGATTTGAAATGCTCATTAAATCTGGCTTTAAAGGATCTACCTGTTTGGCCAATATACCCACAATTACATTCTCCACATGTAATTTTATAGACTCCGGATTTATTAAATTTGCTCGTAGGTTGTTTGGCATTGAAGAAAAGGGTGGACATTTTTTGGCTAGGCTGGAAGGCAATGTGAATATTATCATTAGCTAAAATTCGAGAAATATTATCGGATATTGAACCAAAATATGAAAGGAGTGCAAATTTTCTGTGGATTATTTCATCTATCTTCGGATAAATTTTATAAATTGTTTCTTCCTTATGTTTTTTATTAATAAGATGATCAATTAGCTGATTCGGAAAACCGTTATTATTCGCTATTTCTTTTATGTTTAAAATTTCGATATTCAGAAGTTCCTTAGAAAGAGATATGGAAAACGCACGGTCAACCATCGATCTATAAATCGATATCTTGTAGGACCAAGGGTGGCATGAATCGGCTGGAATAGTTGCATGCGAGAAGGTGGGCTTTCTAAAAATGTAAAATTCTAGGCTGTTGAAAAGATTCCTGGCGATGGTCAGATCCAGAAAATTAATTTTCCGATTATTTTCCTGTTCAACTGTGAATGAGATGGATGGATGTATATTGTTGCAGAAATTTAGAATCTGGGAGAGTTAGTTATTGTTTCCTGTAAAGCAAATAAGGATGTCATCAACGTATCTATACCAAAAGATAACATGGGTTGCGAATTCAGATTGTAAAACAGCTGCCTCAATATTATCCATGTAAAGGTCTGCCATAAGTGGACTAAGAGGCGAACCTATAGCTAGCCCTTTTTTCTGTCTATAGAAAGTGTTTTCAAACTGAAAATAGTTTTCCCTAAGACAGAATTCTAGTAAAGTTCTAATTTCCGTTTCTAAAACCGGGTCGATGTTTTTGGAGGCCAAAAGATTCTTGGCTATATCAAGAGAATCTTTATATGGAACATTGGAAAACATGTTTGTAACATTAAATGAGATAAGAGAGCAATTATTTGGAATATTAAGATTGGCCAACTTTTTGACCAGGTCTGTGGAGTTTTTTATGCTGTTAGATGCATTGAAGTTAGTGGTTTCTTTAAAGACTTTATTAATAGCGATTACTATTTGTCTCAAGGGGCTGCTTGTAAATGAGACAACTGGTCTAATGGGGTAATTCTCTTTATGCACTTTTACAAGTCCATAAAGTTTTGGGGCCATCGGGTTCATATTTGTCAGTCGAAATTTCTCGTTTTCGGGGTAAATGTCCTTGGTGGATTTGAGAATACCTTTCAAGGCAGTTTGTATTTTATTTGTGGGGTCCTTATTTGAGATGGTAACATTTTCTTTTTCTATAAAATCAAAGATTTTTTGGTTATATTGGGCTTTTTCGATAATGACAGTGGAATTGCCTTTATCAGCTTTCGTAACTATTAAATCTTTGTGTTTAATTTTTAGTGAAATTGATTTTATGGCCGAGGATAGGTTTGAGTTGAGATTTTGAGGAGCATTTTTTATAATGTTTTTGATATTCTCTTTTTTTATGATAGAGTCTGGTTGGTTAAAAAGTGCTACTACAGCCTCAGATATAAGTGTTTCTTTTACATTTTTCAGGTTGAATTTGGAGTTATATTTGGGGCCTTTACTAAAGAGATTTTTTTCCGTTTGGGAGAAATTAGTCTGTGATAAGTTGACCACTCGACTAAAAATTTTATGCTTTTTTGCAGTTTGTACAGGGGTGGAGGGGGGTTTTTGGATGTTCGTTAATTTTTCCAGTTTTTGTTTTTGCCTTACAAATTTCTTATAAATAATCAAACTAATTTTACATCTAACGTGGTCATCTAACACATAAAATTCTGGCGGTTGAAGTTTGAATGTGAGCTCCGAGCGCAGTACCTTAATGTAATGCAGTATTGTGTACCTCCTTATGAACCAGGTCCGTGCTTCCTCCTTGATCCAGATTTTCTCTGCTGCCATGATTGCTTTTTTTGCGGACACGCTGTTTGCTGCTATCTTTATATTTATGTGGAAGGAAGTGGTTTGCTACGTTAGAATTGGATTTTTGGTGAATATAGGATTTGAAATGCTCATTAAATCTGGCTTTAAAGGATCTACCTGTGTGGCCAATATACCCACAATTACATTCTCCACATGTAATTTTGTAGACTCCGGATTTATTAAATTTGCTCGTAGATTGTTTGGTATTGAAGAAAAGGGTGGAAATTTTTTTGGCTAGGCTGGAAGGAAATGTGAATATTATCATTAGCTAAAATTCGAGAAATATCGGATATTGGACCAAAATATGAAAGGAGTGCAAATTTTCTGTGGATTGTTTCTTCTATCTTCGGATAAATTTTATAAATTGTTCTTCCTTATGTTTTTTATTAATAAGATGATCAATTAGCTGATTCGGAAAACCGTTATTATTTGCTATTTCTTTGATGGTTGAAATTTCGATATTCAGAAGTTCCTTAGAAAGAGGTATGGAAAACGCACGGTCAACCATCGATCTATAAATCGATATCTTGTAGGACCAAGGGTGGCATGAATCGGCTGGAATAGTTGCATGCGAGAAGGTGGGCTTTCTAAAAATGTAAAATTCTAGGCTGTTGAAAAGATTCCTGGCGATGGTCAGATCCAGAAAATTAATTTTCCGATTATTTTCCTGTTCAACTGTGAATGAGATGGGGGGATGTATATTCTGCAGTGTTTGCTTCTTTGAGTCACAAAATCATCCAGCGTCATTTCTGTAAGAAAGAAAAAACAGTTTAAATATGCAAAAACTAAGCCACGAAACTTTGAAAAAAGAAACAAGAAAATATTAAGCTTACCAAACAAATTTTGCGTAATTTCTTCCTTCGATGGGAGATAGCGTTTAGCGGAATCTGAACTTTCGTCTTTGTTTAAATTATTTATCATTTTTGTCTTGGTTTTGGAATCAACTTCTTCATCAAAGAGTGATAACATGACTGTTTCTTCACACAAATACCATAAATGATGAACAAACTTGGTTATGGATGCCTTGGAACTTGTCGCGTCCACTTTCTCATATTCTTTTAGAGCTTTCAAAAAGCACAAGTCTCGGTTAGGTGCTTTAATTGCAACTGTGCATTTGAGCCAAGGTTTAGTATACAAGGTGGCGATAAATAAGCAAACATCTTGTAGAGCATTTTTGTCCTTTGCAGTAATTTTAAGTTGCGATTGAAGCAAACATATTTTTATAGAATAGATTGCTCTCGCCATCCATCGCGCTTGATGCAAAGCTCCGGGGGGCCTGAGTTTTAGTTTATTCTCTGTATCTCCTCCTAAGAACACAACGCATAGTTCAACCAATTCGCGGTAATCTTCTCTAATAAAAGGTTTTTCCAGTTCAGTCTTATAAAAAGTTAACAAAGATGTAATGTTTGTCTCAGCAATATGTGCTTTAACGAAATCGAGAGGTGGCTCAATGTTATCGGTGTTAATATGTTTCCAATTATCTCTTAACTTTTTGAAAATTGGAATATCTGGGCTACTTGTAATTTGCTTTAGCTTGGTTTCAAAAACAGCTTTAAGCACCAATTCATAAATATGATGACGACAAGCAAAAAGCAGCAATTCCCTTTCTAAAGTCTGCTCCAAAATAGGACAAGCTCCACTGAAACGGCCAGTATTTGAAGCTGTTGTATCGCAGCACATTATCTGTACTTTATCATGGAGGTTCCAGTCAAAGAGTGCACTTGAAATGGCTTTAGCTTGATGTTTTCCAGAAGAACTCTCTAATTTTGGTACTGCAAGAAGCTGTTCTCTATCGTGAAATGAAGCAATAATTGGCAAGCGTTCTTCTTTTGAACTTCGTACATCCAATCCAGGTAATAGTTTTCCATCCCAATGGACTGTGACTACGTCAGGCAAGTTATTCTGGAAGTCAGTTTTTATTGCTTCTGCCCTGGATTTTCTCGCCTGAGCCCGAAATCGCGGAATCGAGGATTTGTTAATAGGGAAATCATCGCTATTCAGACCAAGCGCTTCTACAACCGCATGAAGAATGTAAACTGAGTCCCTTATGCTTAATTGGCATCGATCTAAAGCTGCTACCAGTTTAGGAGTTATGAAACTTTTCGTGCCTCTTTTAGAACTTTTTTCAGGGCAAGGAATCTGAGTACTAAGTTCAGAGTTCGAAATCTGTTCCTCATACGGATTCTCAAGATATTCCAAGCTATCTATCGAAGAAGTAGATGCAACAGCCAATAACTCTCTTTGTTTTAACTTTCTTTCCTCTTCTTCCAATCGTCTTTGCCTAATTCGTTCTTCTTTCTCCGCCAATTTTTGTCAATTCCACCTAAGCATCCCGGTCGACCAGGCTCTCTCTGTTTCCTTAAAAATTCTTTGTCTTCCTCTAACTTCATTGTGTCGAAGGCATCAGCATGTGCAATATCAAATAAGTTATCAAGGTCTTTTACAAAATTATTTTCACGGTTCTTGAACGTCACCTGAGTTTTCTTACAGTTTTTTTGAAGATCCCTCCAAACATGATATAAGTCAACAAGTTTCTTCACGCAGTTAGGAAACGCCTTTGTAGGAATTCTGGCTTTTTCCCAAAATATAATGCACTCTCTTATAACAAGATTCGCATTTTCACTAACAGTCAGATTGACTTCACGAATATTATAAAATAAAACGGTGAGAACTTGTCGATTAGATGGTAATTTTGCATCATTTATCTGGTGGCTTGGAAGTCCGATAAGGTAAATACTTTGTTTATCACTTCGTAATTCCACAGACATCTTCACACAATAAACAACAACGCACTAATAATGTTAGAAATCACGTATGAAATGACAATTGAAACTCGCAGTAACAAGTCGCAGCGCTGCACCCGCGCGACTTGTATGGACAAGTTAAAAACTCAAGTCGGCACGGGTTATCGTTTATAAATCGGGCTAATATTTATTTCTAGACTATATTAGGTCAATACGAAAGTTTTTAGAAGCTATGCGTAAAAATATATTGAAATTGAAATTTAAGGGACACCCTAATATATATATATAGTTATAGTTAGTTTAGTTATATTTATATATATGTATTTAATGCATATTTATATTTTGATTGTTATATATATATATATACATATCACTGATATTGAAGCCTCATTTTCATTAATGAAAACAGACTTTACAAAAAAAAGGTAAGCTTTAAGTGAACTACGAAAGGCAGAGGTATGTGGAACATAACTGGCAACAATAAAGCCGACGAGCAAGTAACTTTGATATTATATCGTAAATTGTGCGCTAGATAATCTTGGAATTAGACTTTCAGATCAAACACAAATTTATGCTTTATATAAAGGTATAAAATTTCAGCTCTGATGTCGTCAAAATATGCTGTCTAACTAGCAATGTGGCCGTCGGATGCATGTTAGTTGCACATCATACGAGAATCGTATCTGTTCAGAAGATATTATATTTTATATAATCAAAAATAAATAATCAAAACAATAGTCAAATAAATTTTCTTTTCTCTCAATTAAAATAGTTCACAAGTTTTAGCCATTCTTTCGTTTAGTCAATTCATTTATCAATTTAATCAAATAATCAATTTATCAATTGTCACCGTAGTCAACATTAAGTAGACATTGCCCACAACAACATTGCCCACCAACAACATTGCCCACAGGTTCCATTATCGAGTTCATCCAGGCTCCCGGATATTAGGCTTTCATCCTTCGGTCAAGATCAGTTTCTTCTAAGTGGATAGAATATGATGTCAATCATCCTGAAGAAATCGAATTGAACAATAATGTTAAAAAATTAACACCCACCATTAATTCAAGAGCAATCCGCTTATCGCTAATCCACAATATTATGAACATTTTTGACCCGAGTTATTTTATAAGAAAAGATCAAGCATCGCCGTCGCCACTCGCTTTCTTAACATGCACGTACATTGGTGGAAATTGTTTCATGTACTGTATAGTAGGAAATTTAACTTGTTTAGATTGTGTACCAACTATTTGAAGTGGATAATAGATGAATTATGAGGAGAAAAGTTGAAAAAGATAAGTCTCATGAAAAAAGTGGTGAGAAACGCGATGAATGAATAACAAATATCGTCAACATCGCACGATTCAACGGAATACATCGTAGTAGAACATAGCGGAAAATCATTGTGTGGCGCCATTTATTGCAAAATTACGAACGAAAGCCTTTTTACTCTGCAGCAGCTCACAAGGACGGGTTCGAAGATTGTACTGGTGGGCTTCTTTCTGATATGCTTCGCTTATTTTTTTTCTGTGTTGTATTCAGTGTCATTTGATTTGACATCTCCAAGCATTCATCTGTGGAAAAGCAAAATGGCGTCAAAGCATGTTAAATATTATAGGTATTCAACAGCTCCATGAATGATTTGGAGTCAAAATATACATTATTTTCTTTGATATGTAATGCGAACATCTCGGGACTCGAAATAATAATAATAACGCGACACCTACTCCGGGTCGATTTTTGCCACGAACTTAAGCCATCTAAATTTTGTGCAATGATCTAGGACCACCAATATCTGTTATCTAACCAGGAGCGGGAGATAAGGGCCATAAAGCCAACAAAAAATCACTGCGTTAATTTTTCCGAACCACGGGGAGGTGTTCGTATCGTGGGATTCGCAGGCTTAATTTTTTACACACAAAGCAATAATGGATGTACTAGATTAACGGATTCCTGACGTAAACAAGGCCAGTATTAATATCGTCATAATACGTCGGCAGCTCCCTTCTATGTATGCCCTGAAGCTTTTGACGCTTTGCACCCCAGCTAAGCATTCCAATTCCGAAATTGTGTAGTTTTGATGGGCAGCATCAAGTTTCACTCTTATTGTACTTCTGAAAGAAGTACTTTCGAATTCTGACAGTGCCGGTATCAAACTGGATAGGAAAGTACTTCGTAAAGTCAGTTTTGACTAAAACTGGAGAGGAAAAAAGTAACCGCTTCTACTTTGAATGCTATATCATTGGCATCCGTCTTCAATAAATCCATCATCAGTCAGTCAGTGCATCTCAAAAGCAAACAGATAAGATAATGGAAAGATTGAAATCGTTCAATGAATCCAAAACGCTGAATCTACGTTCAACTATATCGGCCAGAGAGTTATAACTATCTAGCGAAATTCGATGGTACCCAAAAGTATTTGCAGTTGCTAAGACTGGAATCAGCTGACTAGCTAGTAGCTAGCTAGCTACTAGCTGTCATAGCCGGTGAGTTATTTAATTTCCAGCACTGTGAAACTCTACTGCGTAAGCGGCAGCAATCAAGTAATAATAATAAAAATCTTTTAAGGAATCGGTGCAATATTGAAACAAAGAGAAACAGTGGAGAGTTACCTCATTTCGTACAGGAAAACGCTGAACAAATATCATATTGATTATTTTTAGGGAAAAATGCTTCAATATTATAAATAATTTCTATATATAATATAATTTCTTACCGTTGTCTAATAATAATTTCATTCCGTTGCTTTTGCTGATGAGCCGTCCGTGTTATCTATCATCACAATTTTCTGTTTTAGTTTTTCAATTGTTCTTCTTACAGAGTTTTCAGATCCGCCAAGGATTTACGAGACTATAGGAAATTCGTTAGATTGCAACTGCAGTGAAATTTTAGACTCAAGTCAAGACCCTATTGTAAATGCGACCCTATTGTAGATAATGAGTCTACGAACTTATCATATCCATTCTGACCTCAGCTTGAAGTGCTTAAAAAATCTTAGCGATAAAAACCATTCATGAGACTTTGAACTTACTAGGTAAGTAAATTCATAAATTCACAGCTCTCCCATAAATAAAAAAGATGAACAGAGTTTTTATTGAAAAATATACTATATATATCCCCATCTTTACTGACAATTTATAAACAAAGGGTTAAGTATTTCGTTTGTTAGAACCATTTTGCTCTTGCAATCATGCTTGCAGTTCTTAACTGGTTCCTCAGACACAATAAAAGATTTTCTTAACTTTAGAAAGACTATGTGTTTATTGATGTGTTATAGATGAGATGTCAATTGAAAGATGAAAATGGAATATGACTCCGCAGAGCATGTTATTTATGGTTATTATGATTTTGCAAACAAGAGGCGGTCCAATAAACTTCATAAAGCATCAAGCTCACTGTTTCTAA
This sequence comes from Stratiomys singularior, assembly GCA_954870665.1. Taxonomy (NCBI): domain Eukaryota; kingdom Metazoa; phylum Arthropoda; class Insecta; order Diptera; family Stratiomyidae; genus Stratiomys; species Stratiomys singularior. The sequence continues at coordinate 82,670,850 of OX940878.1, read as the reverse complement.
TGTTACGTGAGTAAAATACAAAATGAAGCCAGGAAAAGGCTCTGTTGTTGGTTCACAAGGGTGAGATCCACTGGTTTCCATTATAGAAACAACCAGAAGTAAGTTCCTTTCAGTTGTTTTGAACCTTGTCGGAGTCTTCTGTGACTGTTTTCCTGTTCGAGCTTACAAGCTAATCCGAAAGCCAATTTCCAATTTACGTGATTTACCAGCTTGAGTTCTTTCCACCTTTGTTTCCAATTATAAAATTCACTTTCGAGTTATTCGATAAATTTGATCAGAACTTCCGCACCCATGAGTCTTCGCTGAGTTAACTTAGCAAGGGTATAAATCACTTACAATGTTGTAAGTACCGCATAAAATATAAATATTATATTGGTGACGGTGATTCTAAAACGTTCCTGGGCATATCGAATAGCGATCCATACGACGGTTTCGAGATAAAAAAAAAGAGTGCATCGATCATGTCCAAAAACGTATGGGGACGCGCCTCCGCGAAATCGTGAAAAAACAAAAAGGATTGTCTGGCAGAGGAATGCTCACTGGAAAATTGATCGACGAGTTGCGCACATATTACGGCTTGGCTATTCGGAGGAACAGCCATGATGTTAAAAAAATGAGGAAGGAAATTTGGGCAACTATCAAGCATAAAATATCCACAGATAGTGAGCCACAACATGACGATTGCCCAAAGGGAGCCGAGTCGTGGTGTTCGTGGCAGCGAGCGGTCGCAAGCGGTAATATTTCTGAATATCGCCATAAGCCGCCTCTTCCTAAGAAAGTATTGGAGGCAATTACGCCAGTGTATGAAAATTTGAGCAGAGACGATTTGCTGCAGCGTTGTTTGGGTGGCTTTACGCAAAACAATAACGAAAGCTACAACAAATCAGTTTGGGCAATAGCCCCCAAGTGTCAGTCCGGGAGCAAAAGAATCGTCGATATTGCCGCTGATATCGCGGTATTATTATTCAACGATGGCCTCAGAAGCCTCATGAAAGTTATGGAGACGTTGAGGGTAACCATCGGCCCAAATTGTTTCAATTTTTGCGTTGAAACCGACGCAGCGCGGATCGAGCAGGCGGAGCGCTCGCTCACGGATGCTGCAAAAGAGGCAAGAAGAGCCTCTACAAGTTCGAGAAAAGATGCTGGGGACCTTGATTTGCTTCTTGAAGGCCAGCTATATGGTGCCGGAATCGCTGATTAAAGGTAAAAAAATTTTTTCCCAATTTATCACGTTACTTAACAAACTTCAAACTTTGAACGCGTTTTTCTCAAAACCACTTTTTTGAGTGCGGCACGCAGCATTACTCGAGCAATTTATATTCGATCGACTTCAAATTTGGACTGCATCAATAAAACTAGATTATCTAAAGAAATACATAGGATTTTTTCGATATCTCAATAAAAAAAAAGTTATAGCCTTTTTTCGACGAGAAATTTGGCTCGAAAATCGACCTTAAATTTCGAAAGCGTGCCTATTTTTTAAAAATCAATATTTTTTCAAATCCCTATGTACTTCTCTTCAAAATATCATATTATTAACGAAAACACTCGGTATTTTTCTTCAGATCGACTTTGAAGACAGTTATGCTGCCTGCCGCGGATCACTGCGGAGGCAACAGCACCTGACGCGGGAGCTTCCCCAGCGCCACCATGGGGAGTGAAAAATTAAAAAAAAATTTTATATGTATCTTTAATAAACAAGAAACAAAACAAAAAAAATTTGGAATATGTCTTTTTATCCCACAAAAAAAAAATCTTGAAAAACGGCAAAAAACCAGGGGGTCACAGTGGTGTTGTCCCTTAAGTAAGAATGTGCGAGTGTTAAGAGTTGAGTGTGCCAAAGTCCTGCTTATTTATGATTCCTTTTGATTTTATTTCGAGTCTTCTATTACTAAAGGTTCGCCCAAGTTGGTGCTTTAGAGAAAACTTTTCGTTTGTAATTTGAGTTCTGACTGGCTTGCATCTGGGTATTAGGAGCATGGAAAATTATTTGAGTTAGTGGGGGGCTATTTAAGAATATGATCTTGTACGAGTGTGATGTTGTTCTTAGTGATCGTGGGTTGATCTTGCTATATGTTGTCTAATTATGGTAATTAATTGGTGTATTGGTTGTTAGGTTCAAGGTTCTTACAACTGCTATGGTTCACACCATATACGCTTCATCCTTAAATCCACCCTTATAAATTCCATCGGAATTCGAAGAGGCACATTGGTCACATTGATATACTTAGGCAGGAAGGCACCCAAATTGGTAAGTACCTCATGAAACGAAACCAACAACAACATTGGAAACGAGGCATTAAAACCTAACAGTACACTACGAAACAACAAGAACGTCGTATTTGAACTGCCATTCAAAATTTTGCATGTTTGAATCACCTGTTATTAATGGATAATACTGCAAAAAAACTGCTAGCTGGAATATCTGCGTTCGTTTACACACAACAAAATAGACTCCAACTACGTAACCCAGAATCACTGGCTAATACATAAAAAAGAAAGATACTAGAAAGGATACATTAGAAAATCTAACAATTTACATTAGAAAAACTAACAATTACACTGAAAATAACGAACTAATCCGTCAAAATATGCAAACGGAATAGCGCTTCTAAATGCTTGATGACCTCGGCCCGTCACTTCACTAACGCATAATATTGCACATACAGAAAGATGCACATCGCCAGAACAGGAAAAGAAGCCTGGGCCCGTCTCCACCGGGGAATCTTACTAGAGATCAATTTAAAATGGCGTGAAGTTCATCAAGAACTTAAATCTCCAGCGGATTTCTGCTGCTGAGCGAGCAACATCACACCAGACATCCACCAACATGGTATCCTGACGAATCCGGTACAGCCGCCATCCGGTCTCGGAACCTCCAAGCGAGGGTCGGGGCGAGGAGATGGTTTCGTTTAGGTTCGGTGTTCGGGAACTACACTCTTTAGTGTATACCTAACTCCGAATGAATCGTTGTCGTCCTTTCAAGTTAGGCTCAACGCTTTGGAGGACGCTGTTTCGAGTACTGAGGGCCGTGTGCACGTCGGAGGTGACTTCAAGGCAAGAGGAATCGATTGGGGCATGCCTCAATCAGATGCTCGGAGCAAATGGATCATGGACATGGCAGCCAGAACTGCGCTCGTCGTATTGAACACAGGCCACACCCCTTCTTTTCGTCGGTGGGGTTGCGTCGAAACCATACCTGATGTAACATTTCGGAGTGCCTAGTACAATCAGTTAAAAATTGGAGAGTGTTAGAGGATCACTCGGCCAGCGATCACCAGTATATAGTGCTGGAGATCCATGATGGTGCTTCCCGAGACCACGCGCTTGTTTTTCTGCACTCCGGTGGAAGACTGAGAAGTTTGTTGAAGTGCTTATGGCACGATAACCAGTGTTGAAAGCCCGCAAGTCTTCAATGTCCCTACGAAGACCCCGGCAACGCAAGCCCCCAGTATACTGGTGGTCACCTGAAATTGCCAAAAAACGAGGGGAGTGTCACAAACTACGACGAAAGGCACAGTGAGTCGGACCTGGGAAGAGGCATGTATCCGATCAGCAGCTTATAAGTCAACTAGAAAATGTATCCGCAGAATTATCAATAGCGGCAAGGCCAACCTTTGGCAAAACCTGGTGGATGACGTAAACAGGGATCCATGGGTCTTGGGCTACAAAATAGTTATGCGGAAGCTCGGTGTCCAAAGGTCGTCTCACTCATACGAAGTAGAAAAGATGGACGAAATTGTGCCGGCTCTTTTCGCTATCCATCCCGCCATCGTTGAGGCCGTTCACTATGAAACACCAATGGAAATCTGATTTTTCACGAAGATTTAATTGGAGAAAGCAGTCTTCTCTATGAAGACCAGAAAGGGTCCAGGCCCAGATGGGATTCCAGCTGAGATGCTACAAATAGTCCTTCATTCTTGCCTTGACCTGCTCCTCTGCACGTTCAACTCATGCCTGCGCAAAGCGGTGTTCCCAGAGTGCTGAAAGGTGGCGAGACTTGTGCTCATTAATAAGAGGAATGCCGAGGAATCCCGAGTCGCCAGCTGCATAGCACCCACTGTGTATGCTAGACATGGCCGGAAAAGTTTTTGAGAAACTTATCAGGGGAACACTCGCTTACGTGATTCGTGCTGCCTGGGACCTATCTCCACGGCAGTATGACTTCAGAACAGGCTGCTCCACCATCAATGCGATCGGAGAAGTGGTGAGCGCGGTCCAACATGCGGAGTCACACAGTATTTCCACAAGACGGGTCGTCCTGCTGGTCACTCTAGATGTCCAAAATGCATTTAACAGCGCTAAATGGGTTGACATTCTGGAAGCGCTTGCAAAGAGTTTTCAAGTACCAGTATATCTGATGCGGATTCTGAAGGACTATCTGAAGGACCGCAGCCTATCCTACGACTCGAAGCAAGGTAGCCGAAAGACGATTCTTACTTCAGGTGTCGCTTTTGTTCGCTTCTTCATCTTTGTTTTTTCAGTTATCTACGATGAATTATTGCATTTGGGTTCCTGTGGAGGTGTATCGATTTTCAACTTTAGGACCGCTTTTTTAAGCAGCTCTCGATAGTGCTGTCTGAAACCCCTCCTCCATCGCGATTTAATCGTTCCACGTCCTGTTCTCGTCCTTCCTCCGTTCATCCCGATCCCTTTTGATTGGGCTCTTCCTCTGCCTTTAGCCACTTGCGTCTATAGTGGTCTATTCCGGTTAGGAGGTCTTCCAACTCCAGGATACCGTTTTTAACCTTCTTGCAAAGATTCGTTTGTGCATTGCATGTGGCAGTGATGCATTTCGTAACCCTTTCTGCTTTACGGTAGAGCCGCTCTTCCTCTGCACAATCCAAGATAATCGAAGTGCTCTGTGTCTCCCGTGCAGGGATTTCTTTATTTGTGTCCCGTGCTTCAGTCACTTCGGTGGTGGTGGCAACAATCGTAGGTTTCTCAACCGTTTCGCCTTTCTCTATCGTGAGTTCATCTTTCTCAGGTTGCGAGAGCCTTTGTTCTCCTTTTGATGATCGCTCCGATGTGCACATGGTTTTCCCGCTGCACCCGAATGCAGTAAGAATATCTGATTGCACTAAATTTTCTACTTTTCGTCCGTCCGTTTTCGAATGTTTCTGTTATGTCGACATCTTTTCTTTTGTATATAATTTGTTTGCTATCATTTCTTATAGGTCCCCCCTCGGAGCTGTTATCTCGTGTGTGCAGTCGCCTCAATGTTCCCATGGTCCTCTTTTTTAAACAGGGAGGCAATACGAGTTCGGGGGCATGCGAGCAGGCGCTAACCGAACCATAATTGGTTCAGGGTGATATTCCGTGAATTCCTCCGTTTCCTCGGGTACGTGGTGGCGGCACTCTCCTAAGAATATTAACTTTAAGTTAACATTACAGTTATACGCTAACTATATACCGATACGCTTGCTCCTTTAAATTTAAGTATGACTCCTGAACTGCAAAAGATGTAATCAGTGTGCTTCTTACGTTCGCCCAGGGTTTCTCCGTAATTCTTCGAACGGCTACTGCGGCTCTTTCTTGTAACTTTGAGAATAGTATTTCCGATACGTATTGTACTTCGGTCTCGTCCTGTATCACTGACATTATGCCTTCTACTTCGAGAATGTAATTGTGAAGTTGGAACTCTTTATCTCTTGTGTAGGTTTGCATCGCGCTTGCTTCCCTCAATATTTCGGTGAATGTAACTAGCATCTTGATTTCTAATAATAAAATTCTTTTCAGGAAATTACCTTAATCGTTTGTTTTGCTTCTTATTGTTGCACTTTATTTAAAATCATATAGGGGCGATTCTTCCCGAGATTTATTATAATTTTTAGACACTTTTCACAGAAATTCTAATTAATTTTATTTTTTCAATTTATTCACTTTTCACTTCTGTTCTTTAACTTAACTGCTAAGGTTCGTTATCAGGATACCGGTAAACTTTTTCATAGTTATTAGTTCGATCGCTTGTTTCGGATTATTTTCACTTTTTGCACTCACGATTTACTTTTGCTTATTGATTAAATGAAACTTCGCGGAACTTTTATCACGACGAACACTTCAGTATCCCACTGACTGTGCCAATTTGGTTTCCGAGTTACGGAAAAACTTAAAAAAATAAATTATAAGGACCTTTCCCCGGTCCCTACTATTTATGAAAAGAAACTTTGTATTTATAATATATATTTATTTATCATATAGCTTCTTCCGTCAAGCTTACAACGTGAACTATCTTAATCGTAACAGTCTCTGATCTTTTACACCTTATATTTGCTTAGCTTGCACAAATCATTTATATATGTTCCCAGGCCCTTTGATTGATTAATTTTCAGAAATTTTAATTTAATATATTGAACATCGATAAGCTATTCAGTTAATTGTTATGAAAGTATAAAGTTACACTTCTTTGTTTATTGATTTATTGGTGAGACATCCGATTTGCTGAAGTCAGCATGTTCGCAGGTGTTGATATTCTTTAGTTTTGATATCACTTTCACCGTGCACACCTGATTTTTTGATATCATTTGCATCGTGCACATTTGCTTTCATTTGCATCGACATCAAGATCGCATCAAAGGACAACGTTTAGCATCTTACACACCTGCATACAGTTTTTGAGCGATTCAGAAAATATGGTCTTAAAATCAACGTGTGAATATTGTTACGGGTTAAGTCGATTTCAGCCCCTCCCGAGACTTCCGCGGCACCATCACCACGCGAAACGGACGAGTCGGGTAAAGATAAGAAGCGCCACCACGATTCGAGCCACGACGTTGGAAGCAGTGTATTATAGAAGAATTCAAATATTAATATAAGATTAGATTGTACTAGTTAAGGTAGTGTTAAGGTAACAGCGAGTACTATGGAAGAATTCAAATATTGATATAAGGTTGGGTTGTATTAGTTAAGGTAGTGTTAAGGTAACAGCGAGTATTATAGAAGAATTCAAATATTGATATAAGGTTGGATTGTATTAGTTAAGGATCAACAGGCGATGCAAGAGAAGTCGCAAAAAATATATTGGCAGTCTTTTGGGCGAATATACTTTGGTAATGGACACGAAAGAGCCTGATGATTTCTGGAAAAGTGTTGTAGGGAAATTTGCGAAAGATCAGACAAACGGTTTTGCTAGTTCCATTTCGCCAATCGAACGTTCAGTCGTCAGTGTGTAGGATTGTACATTGCTTATATTAACAATGGGGTTTTTCGGACGAAAGAGGTGCTTGCTTTTGAACAGTCTGATCTGGCGCCAGAGATGTTTATCTGATGGATATCGTAGCCTGGTTTTCATTTGGATAGGTTCACTTTCGAATTACAATGAAAATGGTTTACAATGCTGGCTATTGGGTCGCGACCTCTTGCAAAAATTTCCGGAATTTTTGATACATGGGATCCGAGTTTCTGGAAGAATCATACGTCATATGAAATGATCCGGAAGCAGGTGGAAATGTATATATTCCCAGTAGAATCTTTTCAAGAATGCTTGAATGGCGAAAATGACTTTGACCAACACCAAAAGTATTAGTACAGTATTAGTACACCTCGCGCACTGGACCAGCTTTTAACTTACCCACCGCAACTTCTGCACATACATCACTTGACACTTACTTCGTTTGGTAAACAAGGGAAACTGTCACCGTCGGGGCGAATGGAGGATAAGACAGTTCGCGACGGAAGAAACTGCGGCGACCTCCGGCGAATTTTCATGTACAGCGGTAGCTAGTGATGCGGCAAAAAAAAAAGGTTATCGTCCTAAGAGCGGGATGTTTGGTTGGCCGTTAGGGATTGGGGGATATAAAGAGGAAACCTGATAGCGGTCGGACGGTTTTCTTTTTTCTTTTGCCGGGGACTGAAAAGAACTAAGGGTGCGAGACGTGAAGTAATAGTATGTGGAAGTGAAGAAGGGACTAATAAATAACAAAGACGATTGAAGAAGTGGTCTGTGGTAGTGAAGAAGGGACTAATAAATAACAAAGACGATTGAAGTAGTGGTCAGTGAAATTGAAGAAGGGAATAATAAATAACAAAGACGATTGAAGTAGTGGTCTGTGGAAGTGAAGAAGGGACTAATAAATAACAAAGACGATTGAAGTAGTGGTCAGTGGAAGTGAAGAAGTTGTCTAAGAGGGGATCAGAGAACAAAGGGAAAATAAGGAAATAAAAGAAAACCACTAAAGACTAAAAGTATAGTGCAAGGGGGCCCGTAGCGTAAGTGGTAAGTGGCAGCGAGGAGTGGTGTGCGTGAGACGTGGAGAGCGCGCGTTGAATGAGTCGGTGATACCACGGAGGAGGCTACGTGAGGTGGTTAGTGTTTTTTTTCCTTCTTCCCTTTTTATTTTATGGTTCATGGAGTGACGATTCCCCCCCCCTTTTTTTTTACGTTGGTGCTGTTTTGGATTTCTAGAGGTGCGATCCGGCGAGCCGCATTCTCGCTTGGCGGTTCTTTGAGGCATATCAGGGTAAGCGAGTGGCGCCCACGCCCGTCTTCGGCGAGCTTCCGGAGCCCAGAGCCTCAACCGGGGAAGCGACAACCCAGGGCAGGTGAAATCCTGGTTATCGGAAAATTTTGATAACAATATGGCAAATCAGTTGGCAATTTGCTGGACGTGAATTGTCTAGAAGTGATTGCATACGTAATACGAGATCCAACAGTATCGGTAAATATGGGATACTGGAGCACCGCATAATTTCCGATTTTGTGGATTCAAGTATATAAACACTTTGAAGACTGATACAGGAAATCATTATTTGCTTTCAATTGCATCGACGACATCAAGATTGCATCAAAGGACAACTGCTATTGATTCTGCTTCTATCCTGGAAACGCTCGCGGATCCATTCTATATCATTTTCTGAGACTCTTTTTCTAGTTTACCCATTCGATTCCAAAAATTTCATGTTATTTATTTCGTCTGATTATTTTTGCAACTTGCAAGACAATAAGAATTTGTTGTTTATTGAAATTCACGTATCATTCCTCCCAGATTTTTTGTATAATTGATCAACTTGTTTTCAAATGTACTCAACTGTTCCTTTTTTTACTATTTTTCGAGAATTTTCGTTCATCATCATTTGTGAAATATTTACATCAATTGAATCAAAAGTGTCCTCTATCGTACTCGTCTGGTTCCATCGTTTCCTTTCCAAATTCATGGTCATGACGGTTAGCCAATTTGGCTTCAAATAACTTATGAAACATTTGTTGAAGTTTTGCTTTCGTTTCCGTAATCAAAAGATCAAATAACAACTTCTTCTTCTTCTGCGGTTCGACTTTTAAATTATCCAATTTCACCAATTTATTAATTTACCACGCAGTGAGTTTCGTTGCGTATCATTTAGGCTTTAGTAATTTATTTACATCTTTTACTTTTACCTGACGTTTGCACCACTAGATTGTGTCAATTAAAATGCTGTTTGGAAAATTCAGTAAAATTTATTAAATCCACGAATTCTTTCACAGTAAACTTCACGTGATTTAGTAATTCACCTATGTTTTCTACGTTTTTCTCAAAGCATCGTATAAAAATTTTATTTTCTCCATAAGGCTCCATAAATTTTAAACGTTTTTTTATGTATTATTTTTATTTAACCAAATTATTCGGCATGTTTTTAACATCGCGTTTATGCATAATTGGCTCGTTATAAAAATTATATTATAAGTAAGTACATTATCACTCAAATACTCTGCAATCGTAGTAAGTAAGTACATTGTCAATCAAATACTATGCAATCAACCAAGTATTATATAAAAATTAGCAGATACTTATTAACTTTCATGGAAATTGTATTTATGACTAATTCGAAAGGAATAATTTATTCAAATTATTTAAGATTAGACATAGCAGAAATACAAATTTTTGTGCATTCCAATAATGTACTAATTCCAAATTTCATCTGAATTTACAGGGTCCAATTTATCGCTCACATTTTCATGAGATTCTTCAGAACTTGAATCATTTGGATCGGAATATTGTTCCATGTAGGCGGTGTCTATGAAAATACACTCGTTGGCTACTTGATGTTTTTTCATTATTAGAAAATCTTTCAATTCTTCAACAGATAAAACTGCAGGGTACACAAAATCGAAAATGTTTTTCAAGGGAATTTCGTACCTGTCAAGTTCATCATTCAAGAATCGGTCTTTCATGTTCGTATGACGATTCAAGTGATATTTAATATCATCATATAATTTTTCATCAGCAGTTCTAATATCTGTTGACATTGGGAATTCGAAAGAATAAAAAAGATTATACTCTTCTGTTCCACTCAGTTTTTCTTCCTTCGGAACAGCATCAAATGATATTCCTTCTAGGTCTTTTCGAATGAAAATTCCAATTTGAGAAACATGACCGATATTTTCATAGCCAGATGGAGGTTCGCCTGCACCCAAAAAGCTTACTTGATAATTTGGAAAACGAAGACATATGTTATTGGACCTAGAATAAAAAACTTGTAAATAACAGATCTATATTAAAGTGAAATACGTTTATACTCACCAATTTTGAAATTGTTTCCTTGTCCATTCAAATTTGTGATCGCAATGTCGCAACCCGTTTTGAGAAGCCAAATTGAATAAAGTATTGTAATCTGAATTAGGTGTCGAAATAATTGCTACTTTTGGACATATATATCCAAAAATGTTATATGGAACGTTGTTTAGTACTTCCGGGTGAAGATGTTCAATTCTAAACAGTGAATCCCAAATATTTTGTGAAAATTTGTTTAAATCAACAAATATTTATTATGAAATTGCAACTTATTCCGGCGAAGCAGTTATTGAAAATTTTTGGCAAATGTAAATTAGTTAGCTTACATGATTACATACAAACATAAATTAGCGCAACAATTCACGTTATTGATATAAAACATACTTTTGAATAAAAAAGATGAAATTTTTGATGAAAAATACGATAAAAAAGTCAGTTTAGTTTGCGAAAAACGCATCCGATTTCAAAGCGATTTGTCTTAGTAAAAGTATATACGAGCAACTCAAGATGGATCGATAGGCAGTTCTGAGAAATTTTTCGTAAAGTACTGACAATTTCAATACAACATCTATTGTATCAATAAACAGAAGTATTTGGCTCTTTATACGAAATTTTAAATTGCGCCCCTATTGAGGATTGTTTTTTTTTAATGGTTGGCAGGTGAAGCAGGTGACTCCCAGTGGCAACCAGACTACCGACCGACTATCAAACCGAGAACCTACCATGGAACTGTTTGTCACATTACATCGGACTAGGCCCCATTAATCATCGCCTACAGGCGCTTTCAGGTTAAGGAAAATCCCTCTTTCAGCACGGGTGGATGGGAAGGGAGAGGACTGTCGTCAGAGAGATCCCCCTTCCGCCTGCGCAGCCAAGCGATCCATGATGCCCTTCTTCATAAGAAGAAGCGTCCGTACGTAATGCATAATAATCATTGTCTTCTCCGTTTCGTTTTCTGGAGAGAGCGGTCTTATTATTTCGAGATATGCGAACGGAGTCTTGTCCATCTTCCGCATGCAAACAACGTGTGGCAGGCTTCATCTGTCATCCAAGGGCAGAACTGGCATGGTGGGGACGGTGACTTTCACATCTGATAGAGGTAAGACTGAAAATGTCCGTGCCCACTGAGTAGTTGCGTCGGATAATTATCAGTCTCACCATGCGTTCTGCAAAAACATGCTCCCAAGTCACTGATGAGTCGTAAGGTCCACCTGCCTCGGGTTTCGTTTAGCCTTAATTGCTGTTACAAAGCCAGGGTCCTTCTCTTTTCCTCTCGGCCCACGACTTTTCTCGCCGACTCCCCTCTACGTAAGTACACTTGCTTCCGTTCTTCGGCAAACAGCATAAGAGAGCCCACCCACGGAATAACAAGTACCGCCGGTTCAGAGACAGTGCCGTATGCAGCTGCAATCCGGAGAGCTCCTCGCCTCTGTACCAGTGCGAGACGCCCCTGTATCTGTGCGAGATTCCTTCGGTAAGACCCCTTGCTAAGAGCCACAGCCCAGACTTCGGAGCCGTACAAGAGCACTGACTCCATTGCACTCATGAGTAGCCCTCTTTTACTCGAGGTTAGGCCCCGTGTTGGCCTTTTGGGGACTGAGAGCTGATACTCTCGCAGCAGCCTTATCCGCTGATGCTCGAAACTGCTAAAAGAAGCACATTTTCCAGCCAATCATCATATCGCCTGTTCGACAGTACGTCCGGCAACTAGTACTGCTACGTCATCTGCGTAGCCAATCAAACGCGACTCCCTCGGTAAATACAACCTCAAAAACTCTTCGTACGAGACATTCCATAGGTCCGGGGCAAAAATTCACCGGCCCCCAAATGTGTCACAGACGAGCTTTCGGTCTTTGAGGTAGTGCTTCAATATCCGCGTCAGATATTTCGACACTCTGAAATATTCCAGAGCACCGAGAATATCTTCCCATCAAGCAGAATTGAAGGCATTCCTCACGTCAAGTGTAATGAACAGTATTTTCCGCCTCGATTCGCTGGTCCGCGTTCGACACCTCTGCTAGTGCACCGATCGTAAATCGGCCAGCCCTGAAGCCGTACTGCTGAGGAGATTCTCAGGCGCTCGGGTAGCCTCCCCAAATCGATCTTTGATGAGCCTCTCGAGCACTTTCCCAGCGCCGTTCAACATACATAGGGCCCGATATGAAGATGGTTGCTCCGGATTCCCTTTCCCTTCCTGACCAGCACGAGCCTCACCTCTTTCCAGCAATTTGGGAACACGCCCTACTGCAGGCAGGCGTTGAATGTGCTGAGCAACATGTCACGGTTAAGTTGATGTGTAAGCTGCACTACTTTTGCTGGGATACCATCTGGCCCCGTGGCCTTCGTTCTTAATGATTTCACGGCCCCTTCCAGCTCGATGGCACTAAAAAGTTGGTATTCTCCAGGACTTTCTCTGTCTGAAACATTGGGACGAACGGGATGCACAGGGAAAAACATGAAAAGGATAGGCATGATCCAAAGGATCCGCATGAAAAGCGTGTAACCCAGGCCCCACGGGTCCCTCTTGATGTTTTCAACGAGCTTGTGCCAGCAGCGAGCCTTGCTCTCGTTAATCATCCTACGGAGGAGTTTTCTAGACGACCTGTATCTTGGGCTTCGCGGCGAAGTCTGTGACATTCTTTTCGCATTTCATCGATTTCTGCTGACCATCAGTACACAGTAGGCTTATCGTGTCGTGGCCGTCACCTAGGCATAGAAGTTGCAACACCTACAAACAATCCCTCACCGGTATACGTATCTCAGTTTGGCCGGTAATCTATTTCTTAGAAAAGAATACACAACGGAAATGAGATCAAAAGACTATAAAAGACGGCTGCATCCACAAAATCGTATGCTATTATCATATTAACGCCACAGTGCTTGTGTATCTTAGCCCTTAAGATTCTAATACGTGTCTTTGGAGATATCCAGAGCAATAAAGTAAAATCATTAACTATAAGCACTTGTGTTTCGATTCAAAGGAAGTTTTACGCAACAAATAAATATTGTTTTGTATATTTTTTTATCCCATCTCTCGGTGCATTACAAAACTGGCGAAGTCGGTAGGATTATTAAATGATTAAAAAGTAACAATCCAAAAGTGAAACGAACCAAACCTTTGAATATTAGTGTCGCGAATTAGTGGGCGGAAATCATTAAATAAAAGTGATTCTAATTGTCAAATTGTAGACACTAGGTGAGCAAGTCATAACACTCAACCAAATTGTACAGAGACCGGTATAATACGTAGTCGAGATTTGCAAGACTTTAAACAAAACAAGTGTGTGAGTAGACTAGTCTAAGGCTAGGCACTAGACTTCGGCACTGATCCTTCCATGTCATATACCCACAAACACACAGAAAGAGCTTACTCTTTGATATTAGGTAAAGTAAATAAATAGAAATGATCAAATAAATAATTAAATATAAAATATTTAATTTACGTGAATTGTGCTGCGCTGATTCTGACCACCTCTGCTTCCTCCAACACGAATCTCCACCTCAGCTTGGTTTCGGGACTTCAATGAATTCCGCTGCGCTACCTCTGACCACCTCTGCTTCCTCCAACACGAATCTCAACCTCAACTTGATTTCGGGACTTCACTTGGTTCTGCTGCGCTGGTTCTGAACACCTCTGCTTCCTCTAGCACGAATCTCCACCTCAGCTTGGCTTCGGGACTTGAATGAATTCCACTGCGCTATCTCTGATCAACTCTGCTGGCTGCTTAATATCTTGTTGGCATCGATCTTAATCAAAATGTTCTCTTGGGCTTTGTGATTCAAAGATTATGTGACTCAAGGACTTCTGGGGCTAAATACTTCAAATAGCTGCTAATACTTCCTGATTCTCTTTATTATCCTCAATAATTAAACTCACAATTTATATCCTTTATTTTTCATCACTTGATACTGGATTTCTATACTTTATTTTCCATCACTTGATACTGGATTTCTATACTTTATTTTCCATCACTTGTTACTGGATTTCTATACTTTATTTTTCCATCACTTGATACTGGGCTTCTATACTTTATTTTTCCATCTTTCATCCTTGATTCACAATTTCTAATCTTCTTATAGCGATATGTATATAACAAACAAGTGAATCATATCAATGGAAAATTTCTTCCCAAATAACTTCTAAGAAATATTTTTGTGTTTTTTTTTACTACTGGGAATATTTTTTTCGGAGACTTTTTTTCTGACATTTTTGTTACTGACATTTTTTTAATATTTTTTTATTTATATTTTTGTTTGTTACTAATATTATTTAACTAAATATTACTTAATACCTAAATCTAGTCATAAATGTTTTTATTTTAATTTTATTCGTAGCTCTATTTTATCTCGTATGATTTTCTTTTAACTTTAGAATATGGGTACAAATTAAAAACTCAACCAAAACAATTTATTGTTATATTCAAAATTAATTGTTATTTTATTTATTTATTCATTTATTTATTTATATATTATTTTAGTTTGGTTTTATGTCGCCTACACATCGGAATACGTAACAATTTCATCAAATAAAAAAGAATCCAAAAGATATCAAAAAGACCGCCTTCTCAACGACCCATGGACACTGTGAATATTTCAGAATGCCCTTCGGTTTGAAAAATGCCCCAGCTACTTTCCAGCGGCTAATGAACGAAGTTCTAGCTGAAGCCATCAATAAAATTTGTGTAGTCTATTTAGATGATATACTCATCTTCGGAACTTCTTCAGAAGAACATATAAAAAACGTCGAAAAAGTATTTAAATTACTTCAGAACGCAAATCTGAAAATACAAATCGATAAAAGTAACTTCCTATATAGAGAAACCACCACATGTAGTTGGAAAAGACGGAATTAAACCAAACCCCAAAAAGATTGAAAAAATATTAAATATCCTTATCCCTACCACGAAGATAGAAATTAAATCTTTCTTAAGATTAACCGGATACTATAGAAAATTTATAAAGAATTATTCGAAAATTGCAGTACCTCTGACAAAATATTAAAAGAAAGAAGCAAAGATAGATATCAAAAATCCCGAGTACATAGAAGCCTACGAAAAACTAAAACGAATTTTAACAACTAACCCCGTATTACAACACTCTGATTTGCATAATCGCATGCGGCCATAAACGAAAATTATGCAGGGATAAAAAGAAAATGGTATTATCCTAACCTAAAGAAGTATATAAACTGATATTTAAACCTATGTGAAATATGTATGTATGTATGTGATAACGAATGTGATAAATTAATCATAAAAGAATACTTGCAACCGAAGAAAATTCGTCATTTATATCATTTTACTAAAGCGAACACCCTATCGGTAACTCCGATATTGAACGTGTACACTCGACTATTTTAGACAAAATACGTACCATAAGCAGTAGCGAAGATACTATTTCAGAAAAAATATATGAAGTCATTGAGTTTTACAACAGACAAATACACTTAACAACAAAACAACGACCAATAGATGTTGAAAGAAATCTAGTAGACAAAAATCAGATTTCTAAATCAATGAAAGCTAGAAAAGAAAATAGAGCGTCTGAACGAAAACAAAGAAACTTATTCAGAAAAAAGATCGAACCCCTGAAGAAATGTACGAAAATGCATTAAAGAATGAAAAACTGGAATTTATTGAATTAAATGTATTAATAAATCAAAAGAATGATCAAGAAATTGTTTTTATGATCAAATTACCCACATCAATTATTAATATAACCACGTATTCAGTAGAATCTTTGCCCAATTTAGAAAATAAACAACTATCATTTCAACCAAGAACTATTGTGAAAATAAAAGATCAAATATATGAATACAATAACGAAAAATATGTAAAGTGTTTAAAATTAAAGTTCGTTTTGGTGTTGCCGCAGGCCGAAATTAACTCTGGGTAGCTTGGGTCCGCCGGGCCTTGCTTCGTGGGTCTCGAGGACGCGTTTCGGCTGCTTACAGCCATCTTCAGCTCGTTCTGAAGGGGCTTTCAACTTATTGTCTACCTGCATACAGAGACACAAACTCCAGGACTTTTTGTTTGAAATTGTCGTTTATCACGTTGATAATGTGTAGCCGCATCACTATTTGATGGATGATCAAAATTCAACAGATCCGTAAACACGGAGTCAAGGCCCCATACTTCATCCTCCAGTTCACGTGTTGGCGCCCATAATCCATCGATGGACTGTATTTTCACAGCATTTCCTATTGCAGGCACAACTTTTTAGACACGTTATCTCAAGAGCTTCACTTTTTCACTGTCAATACACGCCACAGTACGTAGTTTATTTGAGAAATCAATTAAATTGTCGCGTATGAGTAGCAAAATGTTATGAATTATTGGTGGAAACGTGAAAGCAGCTTTCGCTGGCTGGTTTTTGTGGAGGATGTTTTCTTGCTTGGCGTCAAGGCCGAAATACAATGCTGCGTGACGGCGATACGAGAGCGCGATGCGATTCTCGCTTGTCATCGCGCATCGCATTCAATTTACAATGCACGCGATGCGAGGAAGAATAATGTTCATATGACAACTGTCAAATTGGCGACGTTTCAAATAAAATTTGATTAAAATTGTTTTTGATTTTTTAAAAATTTGAATTTTCTTTTGTTTGGCAAATAATAGCCTCAACAAGAATGCACGAAATTTTCATTCAAAACTCATTCAGAATAACCGTAGTACTTGAAAAGTAATAAAGGCGTTTGAATTTCAAATTTTATTTACGCGCCATCAAGCATCTGACAAACGTCACGCACCTCGTGGCGAGGAATTTTCGTTTTTCCGAATATTTCTCGGTTCGCAATCATTGTACGATGTCGTATACAAATGCATGTTACGAAAACTGCTTGACTTTTGCTGCGAGACTCTCGTCGCACTCTCGTCACGCTCTCGCATCGTCGTCTCGCAGTATTGTATTTCAGCCTTCATAGCGTGCAAAAAACTCTCCACTATCCGTAAGAACTTTACACTTTCCGTGGAATGCTAATCGCGTCATCTACTCAGAGCGTTACAATAAATACTCATAGTTATCAGGCAATAGGTAATAGTTTAATCTGCTGTGTTCTTCTTTTTTCATTTTTTCACGAGACCCGAAAAAGAAAGCTGAATCCGCCCGCAAATCCTCCAAGTCACATTTCCCCCCATAGAAAGAAAAACTCCCCACACAACGCATGGTGTGTTGTAGTGTGTTTTACCTCGCAAGTGTGTCACTCTGCCGGCATTGTCACACTTGCGTGGTTAAAGGTTTTAATTTAGAACTCTCCAAAGTGGCATGCTGTCAGAATTGCCACACTTGAGGGTGCATTTCATCAGTCATGGTTTCACCACTCAACATCCACTTTAGCAAAGTTCCATCCTATAGTTGAAGGTTGGGTTGCTACACGTCGAGAAACACGCGCACCAATTTCGAAAGCAATATACTGGTGATCGCTCGAAGAGTAGTCCTCCAGTACTCTCCAGTTGTGTATACTAGGAACTAAGGACTGCGAAGCAAATGTCACGTCCGGGATGGTTCCCAAGCAGCCTCGCCGTCGAAAGGTTGGTGTGCTCCTAAAGTTCATGACGACCAGTTCCCTCCTAGCCGCGATTTCTAGGATTGGTTTTCCTCTTGGATCTGGATGAGGCATTCCCCATTCTACCGCCTTGGCATTAAAGTCACCGCCCGCAAAGATTCGGCCTTTCGCACTCGAGACAACTTCCTCCAGTTCTCCGAGCCTGTTCTGAAAGAATGAAATTGGCTAATTTAGCGCGAGATAGACGCTTATAAATGTTATTTCTGCACACACAATTAGCAAAAAGCCTGCACCCGGATGGCGGCCGTGCCGGATTGGTCGCAATGCCATCCAGCAGCAGGTCGACTTTTTTCTCCCTCGCAACCTGGTCGAGTAAGTCTCGTGTCGTGGAGCTACGGTATAGGTTGATCTGCAAAACTTGGACCATGTCTTCGCTTTTCTCTTTCTATGTGCCTATTTGAACTCCAGCCACCTACCACTTCCTGGAATATGAGCCAAATCTTCAGGCTTCAGTCCCTTAGCTTTGCACAAGACTCAGCTAGGTTTGCTTAGGCACCCCTCGCCTTATGTCCGGGAGTGCCACACTTGTAGCACTGGTTGCTTCGATCTGGCCCCTTGTAGTTCCAGGAACTGTGTCCGTAGCTGAGGCACTTATAGCATCGAGCTAGGACTGCCCTCCGGCGTATTCTGCACACGACTCAACCGATTTTAATCTTCTCCTTGGCCAGGAGTTGCACAGCGTCATTTTCTGCGATGTCTACTATTGCCACCCTTTGCCCTCTAGGATTGCTTAGCCTTACTCTAAAACTGTCTGTCGTAGGAGTTTGTCTAATAGACTCTTCTACTTCCTTGGCATCCGCAACACAGTTCTTATTTCCAAGGAGGCCATCGGGTGTAATGTTGAGATAACGATTTTAGATCCAAGGAGGTCCTTGACGGCACTCTCGAACTGACCTTTTTCGGTGGACTCCGCCCCGAGTTCTACGAGGAGGCCGCCTGTTTTGGTCGCTCTTATCTTGCGTATGCAGACGCCGGGTTTTCCGCGTTCCACAATTTGCCTGATTTCCTTGAAGACCTCGGCGTAAGTCCTCCCGTCTGCAGGCTTGATTAGCAGAGCATCCCTATGCTGCTTGCGCGTGATCTTTTTAGGCATCGCTTTGAGTTTTGTGTCGTCGTGCTTTTCGGGCGTCTGTTCGATCAAATATTTTCTTCGCAGCCTTCTGTTGCGATTTCGAGCGCACCAATTGGAAATTAGCATCTTTCTACTCCCCTTGACTATTGTTTGTTGCCACGAGCCCCTTTACCCTTTTTGTGCGATCAGGTTTTAGTGGACTACATGGCGGCCTTTTGCCCTTCACACGGAGAGTTATATTTTCGGCGAAGGGGGTTTTGCTTTCAGATTTTTTCTTGAGCTCTTCCAACTCGCTCTCTGCCCGTAGCCACCTCCGGCGGTAGTGCTGGATTCTGTCAACTGGGTTGGCTCCAATAAGGTTAATACTAACTTGCGGGCGTCCCCCGTCTTTTGTTTTCTTGCTGGATATTGGCTATTTTCGACTTCCAAAGATGTTACAGTGGAGACAAGGTGACAGCTCTTGATGTGAAACACCCACTCTTATTTGTTCTTACTAGTGTCCGTCCTAAAATTAGATTACGCAGTGCCGGTGTTTTTGTTGGCTCAATTAGGTAGGATCTTTGGTCGCCAGGATCACCGCAAAATGTAGCCCAAACAATGCTCTCGGATGATTCTGGTACGTCAGTATCGGCACTTACGACCACTTTCTGTGTTGAAATGTTGTTGTAGTGATCTTCCATTAGAATATCGACATTCCGCCATTTCAAGACCCGTCTGGAATGTGAACCCATGTGGTCTTAAGAAATCCATTTCCAGGATGCAGTCGTCTATTATATTGGCGACGAGAAACTCATGTCGAAGCAGTAAATCCCCAAATCTTACTTGGAGTCTGATCTCGCCGTATACCGGTGCTGTTTCACCCGTTGCTGTTCGTGTCAAAAGTGGTTTGCCTTTGGAGAGTAAACGTCCGCTCACCAGATTTGGTCATAATGGTGCAATGTTCACCGTCGACTTGTCCACGAACACATAAGTCTGTCTCCCTTCGATGTAGCTTGGACACTATGATGGTGGTGCTGGGGACATCATTGTCTTTTATGCATTCCCCGACCCATAGTTTGAGGAGCCTTATTGCCAGGCTCTGGTTTTGGGCTTAGTCACCTTATAGCGGTACATGCTGGGCAATAGCATAATTTCCTTCGCAGCTTGCAGTGTCGTTGTAGATGCCCTCATTCACCACAACTCCAACATAAAGGCGAACCATTCACCTATGTCTCTTCGCTCATGCCAACGCGCTCACATCTACATTCTTCAGTTGTAATTTCCTGAATCCTGTCTGTGTTACGAGCGATTGTTATGGCGGCTTCGAAATTTAAACAATACGCCAGTGCGCCTGTTTAAATGTGCGTTTACTGAGCGTTTTTCGGCTAGGCGGATAGCTTGCTTCCCTGTCCTGAAACGCGCTAATAAATGCTTCTGATGTCACATCGTCTCGATTATCTGGCTCGTATGCTGTGCAAGTGTAAAAAAAGTGTAAAAAAGTTTTAATTTCCTGGGCTAATTGCCGTAGGGTTTCGTCGTTTCTCGGCATCCGGTTCCGTAGCTGCGACCTGAAGATCTGCTTCAGGTGATTATCTCCATATCTAATGTCGAGTGCGTTCATGATAGCGATGGAGCTTGACTGCGACTCAAAAGGGATATTTTGAAATATTTCGGCAGATGAACGTCTCATGGCAAGAATTAATGCTGTTGCTCGCTCCTGCTCATTCTGGTAACTTGTTTGAGCGCCAGCTTTGAACTGGGGTTTTGTAAATGCTGCAAGTAATTTGTTCATCGAAAGTTGGAGCTTTTACATTCCGTGTTGATATATTAGCTGTACTCGCTATCGGGGTCAGGTTACTCGCTATCGTGGCCGGGCTACTCGCTATCGTTACTTTGGCTTGCTTTAATTCTCCCTTTATTCTTTCAATCTCTTCCCGCACCGTTTCCACTTTTCTCATGATTTCTTCCATGTTTTCCATCCTTTTCTCGGAATCTTTAATGAAGGTTAAACTTTTGGCTTAGCTCACCTAAATCTGATCTTAAGTCAGCTGCTTGCTGGTCCCGTGTCTGGTTCAGGTCGGTAGATTGCCAGTCGAACTTCTCATTTAACTCGGTTGCCTTGTTTCCTTCACTGTAAATGTTCCAGTTTTCCAATTCTTTGATTTTACGCGGCTTTTTTCTCACGAGTTGACCTTAATTTAAAAGTTGACAAAAGTGTTCACAAGAGTTCGCGATTTTCTTTAAGTGTTCGATTGTCTTTACTTCACTATTGCAAGAATAATCCCACTTCCGACACCAGTGTTGCCCTTTTCCAGGTGCGCGACCTTTGTTTTTGCTGCGCAAACTTTACATTTCTTGGAATTGAACTAATTAATTTCAATTTGTCCGATAACTTCATTGAGTTCCCCTAATAAACTTCACAAACACTCTACTTAATTAACTTAATTATCTCCACTCAGTTATTAATTCACCGATTTCACTGTTAATTTATCACTTTTACCAAAATCACTCTGAACGTTTTTGATCCCCGTACAATATCATTCTGTATTTCATTTTACTATCGCACTACTGTTAACGCGGAGTGTCGCTTTGCACTTAATCAACAATATTTCTTTATCGCCGCCTGCTGTAGTCGCTTATATACACGAACCAACCAATCTTCCCATATTTTCTACGTGGATCATTCTCGAGTTTACGCGTTTAGTCATTTGCACATGTATTGTCGTACTCAATGCTCGCAATATGTTTCCGTCATGGCTTTTTCCCTTCGAGAATGATTCATTAAAATAGAACATATCAAAATTAACGCTTGCATTTATGTTTAATAAATTTTATTTTGTCATTAGTAAAAATTAATGAAAAAAAATCATAGTTTTTCTTTCATTAATTTTTGAATTTATTTGCAAAATTGTTGCACCGCTTATTGTAATGAAATGAAAGCGTGTAAATAATTTCAATATCATTTAGTTGGGATTCGTTGTTTGAATTCGTATTGTTGCATTAATGGCATTGTTCGTCTCTTGGCGATTTTCATTCAGATATTATGAATCACTAGCGAAAAGGATATGCATATTGCTTGACGAATTGCCAAAAGATGTTAAGATAATGATGTAAGATTATAAGATGATAAGATGTAAGATTCATTAAAGTTGGTCGTATATCAAATCGGCAGAAAATGAAGGGAAAATTAACCATAAGCTTTAATGTGAGGTAGCCTTGGTTTGTCTTTTAGAAATTATTTTCAAAGCTACATGTAGATGGATCTCAAATGCATATAGACACTCAGCACATTTTCAATTTAAAACACGGAAAATTAAATCACAAAAAAAACCGAAAATTCAACTTCAGAAAGTTGTTTCATATAAGGAAATCACCTGAAGGCTCAATTCATTCTTATCTAACGTGTATGTTATCCTTATTCTTATCTAACGTGTGTGTTATACTTGTACTTTTGCGCTATTCATATATATATATATATATACATATGCTCCACCGAGCAGATATTTTCGTAAATTTGGTCCCTGTTTGGGTTAATATTATTTACGATGTGGACAAAATGGTCAAAGGTAACTAAACACAACAAAAAGCTGAAGACACAGAAGACGATGTTGTTGCTTTTGATGTTGGTTATATAATTCATATATTTTGCCTGAAATAAAATGATCTTAAAATTTATACCGCAGACGGAAATGCTTCAATAGTTCAGAGCAATATAGGAAAAATGTTCAAGTATATGCACGTTTACACCGAAAATTGCCGAATTAAAGTCTGCGCAAAAGTGTGAAGTAGTATTGTTTCGAACAATGTTGCGGATGGCTACTGAGGGCCTGAAACGTAATTAGAAGGAATTAGAAAATATGGTTAATGAGGGTAGTTCATATCAATTCTGCGGTAGATACCTCGGTATGTATCTCAATTAGTATCTACACTATATTGAACATGCCAAAATTATGCTCAGAAAAACACGGAAAGTGGTTATGTCCTTCAACAACTCCGCTTGCCGATTTATTGATCAAAAGGTTAAAGTTATGTTACAAAACCCTGGTTAGACCACTTTTGAGATATGGATCTCAAGTAGTTGGTTTTTGCTCGGAAAAGGATTGTTAGCAGCTCATTAGATAATTCATTATTCAACTAAAAAACATTTACCAGATATCTTACATTTCAAGTGCTATCACAGCATCTGCATTACTTAAGCATTCGGATGAAGAGTCAATGCTTCCTTTATAAATTTCTATTCTTAGCGGTGTGCTTCTTCTGTTAAGAAAATCGGAAACTAGCGGTTTCGCTCGATTTGAATATGTTTTGAGAAGTTCCTCGTCGATGTCAACCTGCAGAAACAAACATAATTTTATATAATTGCTGAAATGTAATTTTGTAATATCTATGAAATATTGTATTTTTCAATATTCTTTGTAAATTATGGATATTCAAAAAGCACCTAAGCTTACAAGAATATGTTGATTTTATTTTTATGTTCATAACACAATACAAAATTTTGTCTGACTATGCTTAGAAAAATAGAAGTCCATAATATAACACTAAGTTAACACTAAGAGTCTTGTAATGATTTGATAAATCAAGGACCTGGCTTTTACACGCGAAGTTGATATTGATCCCTTTAAAATTGTTCTTATTTGAAACTCTTTTGAAGTATAGCATGTGAATCAGAGAAACCTGTTTTCGCTGCATAAGGTTTTTCAAAGATACCAATATTACGATTTGAGTACCACAATGAAGTAAAAAGTACCACAATGGAGACTACTAGTATCCTTTTACAGAGATAGTACAGCAGCAAGAAATTATATAATAGTTGAGTAATTATATAATATTAATTATAAAATATTCTCAACTATTATTATAATTTAAAATTATAATAATAGTTGAGAATATTTTGACTTTTTACAACACCTTTCTGCCAATTTTATGTTGTACTCAGTTAATATGCTTCATCACAATATTTTTTCATCGTATTTTATTAATTCCATTACTGATTTTTTTTTTGGTCAGGAGCGAGGAATGGTTTCGTTTGGAACTACACTCATTAGTATATAACACCCATTGAATCATTGTCATCCTTTCAACCCAGGGTCATTGCTTTGGAGGACGCTGTTTCGAATACAGAGAGCCCTGTGCTCGTCGGAGGTGACTTGAACGCTACAGCAATCAAATTGGGCATGCCTCAATTAGATGCTCGGGGCAAACGTATGCTGGGAATGGCAGCCATAACTGGTTTCGTCATATTGAACACAGGTCACACACCATCTTCCTGCCGATGGGGCTGCGTTGGAACCACTCTTAATGTGACATTCGCTTCGGTTAAAAAATGGAGAGTACTAGAGGATTACTCGGCCTTGACGGTGCATCCCGATGACCAATCAACATCTTATAACCCACCTAGAAAATGTCTCCGCAGAAGCATCAATAGCAGCAAGGCCAGCCATTGGCAAAATCTGGTAGGCGACGTGAACAGGCACCTGGGTTACAAAATAATGATCCGGAAGCCCTATGCCCAAAGGTCGCCTCATTCATACGAGGCAGAAATGATGCGTCGACATTGTGCGGGTTTTTTTGCCCTATACAGCCTGAAATCGTTTTAACAGTCCACGATGAAGTACGAATGGAAATTCCACCTTTCACGAAAATGGAATTGTAGAAAGCAATCATGTCTATGAAGGCAAGAAATGCTCCAAGGCCAGATGGGATTCCAGCTGAGGGGCTACAGATGGTCTTTCACTTTTGCCCTGGCCTGTTCCTCAGCACGTTCAACTCATACCTGGGCGAAGAGGTGTTCCCAGAGTGCTGGAAGATGGCCAGGCTTGTGTTGATTAGCAAGAGAAAAAGGAAGCCCCAGTCGCCAGCTGCACACCGCCCCTTGTGTATGCTAGAAACAGTCGGAAAAGTTTTCGAAAAACTTGTTGGAAGACTCGCTGAAGTGATTTGTGCTGCCGGGGACCTATCTCCAAGGCTGAATGACTTCAGAACAGTTCGCTCCACCATCGATGCAATTGGAGAAGTGGTGAGCGCGTTCCAACGTGCGGAGGCATGCCGCATGTCCACACGATGGGTCGTCCTTCTGGTTACTATGGTTGTCCGAAATGCGTTTAACTGCGCTATATAGGTTGATAATCTGGAAGCACTTGAAAGGTATTTTCAAGAACAAGTATAACTGATGCGGTTTCTGACCGACGATCTACGACTCGAAGGAAGGTAGCTGAAAGATGATACTTACTGCAGATATCACTCAGGGCTCCATCCTTCGCCCGGTCCTGTGGAACATCTCTTATGACGGGCTGCTGCGACTTGAGTCACTGAGACTTGATCGGCTATGCGGACGATGTCGCGGTCATACGCAACTCAGACTAGATCCGAAGATGAGTTTCTCCCAACAAATCAGGGCAACAGCTGACAAGGCTGCAACATGTGTAATGTCACTCAATCGATTAGTCACCAACTTACCAGAGACAAGGAGCACTACGAATTGTATGCGCATATTGAACAGTCTCCGGGCCGACAGTGCTGGTGATCGCCAGAGTGATACTCATCTCCCTTTTTGGGAGAGACCTTATAATTATTTATTTAGATGTTAGTGCGTAGTCTCGAAGCATTGCGCCGCAGGGAGACTCAAGTACAAACACAGCCTTCACCTCTCTACCACAAAAAAAATTCATTTTTCAATAGAAAGCACGAAACCACATCGAAGATGGGCCACACTTCACTAAATTCCACTAACACTTCACTGAATTATCAATAACTTCTAATTTCACTTTAGATATACCATTTGTTCACACGGTTATTCACTTCTAAATTTTCCATAAATCGATAAATTCTACTCGCGTAGAATTAAATATCCCTTTTGTACTATTTAATTAGTCACTTTCGTCGACTTGCACTGTCTTTTCGCACTTCTTGGTGAATACTCCCCCGTCTCCACCTTCTGGACCCGCTTATTTACTTGTATCTAACCAATCCGGAACCTTCTCAGATTTTCTATGTAGATCAATCGCGAGTTCACGCTTTAAATCACTTGCATTGTTGTTAATGTTGTTAACATAATTGCTTGTTCCCGTTCGAGAATGATCCACGAATTTTCTTTTGCTATTTTGGTAACTATAGTGGTGCGTGAAATTATTTGAACGCGTAACAGTATTTTGTATACGAGTTGTATCGAATTTATATTTTTAATTAATTTTCGATACCCGTGAGTGGATTGAGTAGCTGATCCAATGTTATAGTTTGTAGAAGTTGAATTTTGATGGCAGTAGATATCATCGATTTCAATTTTGCTTGCTTCATGAAAATTTTTTTGCCATTTTGTTCAAAATGTTCAATTTATTCAGAAAGTTGGCAATTTTATTATCATTGACTTTTAAATATTCTATCTATAATTGATACTCTCGATACAAGCGTCAGTAGCAATTTTTAGAGCCTTAGAGGTATATCCCTCCCTTTGTTTTTCGCCCAATTCTATGCGTTGGCGATTTGTAAATATAAAAAATTGGTTATCATGCAGATTTAGTCTCAAATAAGCTACAGACCGTAAAATGGTAAGGAAATGCTTAGTTTTCCTCGTGAAAATTGAGGGTTTGGGATTCAAAGCAAATTGAGCGTCCTTCCTATGATAGAACGGCGCCAATTACATTATTTGAGATATCAGTGGTACGCAAATTGTTTGATATAAATTTCAATATGCAAGGCGATTTTAGTTTTTCGAAAAAGTTAAGACAATTTAGCATTCAACAAACTTATTTTTCTTTTCTTTATAAGGCATCCTATAATGGGATGAGCGTTTTTATCAAAATCACGAGAGAAATTTCCTATAAAAATTTGTTACACCGTGAACTTTTAACCGACAAAAATTTAATAATAAAAAAACTGGGTTTGCGTTGGACTAGACGGCGGAAGTGAAACTTTCTTTGGCCGTTCGCACACACACACACAGGGTATATAAATGAAATATAAGACATTTTTCCCTGTTATTCAATATATTTCTTTTCAATATATTATAATTGATTTCTGTATTTTATTATACACCTATATATTATCATTATAAGTAATTTCTTCTTATTCATTCTTTCATCAGTTCTTATTCATTCTTTCTGGTTGGTCATTAGAAATCGTACTTTATTCCAAGAAAGACACAATCGGCTTATGATAACTAAAGTAACTAACAAATATTCTAGATTCAAACTTTTCAAGATATTTACTAAATACAGCATCGATGGTTATTCGTATTTGGTCGTACTTTGATTCTTATCATTCGACATTACCAAGTCTAGTTTGTCTTTTCGAAAATTTATCAATGGCTCTTTGTTCATCGGCAGAATTGATGTTGAAATCGCCTTTCATCACCATTGGGATTTTCATCGAGCAGTGCGGAACCTTCTCTGGTATGAATTCATAGATTTTGGTGTATAAACTTTATGATCTGTTTCACAGTTTTACCAGTTGAGATGTTTAGCTCCACAACTATGAATTCTCGACCAGTTTGTGGAACGCATTTATTAATACAAATTTCTCCAATAGCAGACTGTGATGCAACAAGAGATTCTGATGTCCTTGAATGGACATCCATGTGAGAAGTTACTATATTATTATGGTCACTCTCATTGTGATAAAGTGCTACTCCCCCCCGCAGAAACATTTTCTCGATTATACTTTGCAATGCAATGAAAATTCGGAATTTCGATGTTTTGTCCATCTCTTACGTGTGTTTTCGATTATATTAATATTGTAGATTTTTTAAATACGCTGTCATTCAGATCGAGATCATGTACAATAAGACTGACTATTTATTGAATAAAAACTTATCACTTAGCACCATCATACCCATAGGTATACTACGCACCACCTTACAAGTCACGCTATACAATACGTGTTTAGAGTCTTAATGGGTAAGTGATTAACGCGATTGTCTCCCATCCCTGCCCTGTCCCTGGGTCCCTGCCTTCGATTCCCAACTGGGACGACTTTTTTAAAAACTTACTACCTGCCCTGTCCCTGAGTCCCTGCCTTCGATTCCCGACTGGGACGACTTTTTTAAAAACTTACTTCCAAGAGCGTCTCATAACGGGTCACGCGGTTTCTCGACTGACACCTCATCCCAATGTATGCAACGGCTTTATTTCACTTCAAAATAAGGGCGTCTGGCAGTCTTATTTGATTCGCGGTTAAAGACGCCACATCCAGTGCAGCACCTTCATAAAATCTGGCAGCAAGTTCTGAAAATCGGAAGCAGAAAGAAAACATCTCTGATTTATTTACAGCAGGATGGGAGAGAGGACAATCAGGAATTAGAATACAATCATTTCAAGTAATAATCAAAATTTTCTGAAATGAATTCGGAATTGGGAACATGCACACTTCATTCAAGAAAGAAAAAATAAGAAGCGTTTTGTGAAATAGATTTTTCGGGAGGGCACGATTTATGATATGTTGAAAGTCGATTGCCAACTCAAAGAAAGGCTTTCGTTGCTTGAACATGTGTTATGACGAAAATAAACAGAATGAGTTATGAGAATGGACGAATCAAAGGAGCGAAAAAGAAAATGAATCGAACCAACCCAATGATGCTGAAAAAGGATAAAAACCAGTAAGTAACGACGGCAGCAACGACAGCCAGAATTCATTTGCAGTTTTATCAGCCTTAAGAGTTTCATCAGGCTAGTTGTTATCAGCATTAAAGCGTTTTTGTTTTTATTTAACCAAATTGTTCTAATATATCACAGATGTTCTCCTAAATTCCGTATAGAACCAAACATAAACAACCACACACATAAATAACGGTACCGTGAAACTAGTTTTTGAGATTGGAACGAGGTGTGCGTTCGCCTCTTGTGTAAGCGGCTTTTATATTTATGATAGAAGCACGATAGAAGCTCTTTTCTGAAGTTTTTCAAACTAAGTATGGAAAAAAAGAAGGTAGAACTAAAAAAGGGTAAACAAATAAAAAAGAAATTCCAATCACCAATGTCGCCTGCAAAGAAATTAAAAACCACCGATCAACTCACATAGGTCCGTAATGTATGTATTACAGATTTCAATTTGGATTTTACGTGTTTCTCTAAATAAATAAATCTCCGCTAAGAAGCAGAGGTCTTGGTTATAAAATATGTGTTGAGGGCTCTTGTTTGAGTAAATCTATCGAATCGTCAAAAACAATAGACAGAAAATGTTAAGAAATCAAATTAAAAACGGTGTGCTTACCATGCGAGTTATTGGTTTACGATTTCAAGGATAAATATATTTTTTGCTCTGATTTAATATGAAAAATAGACATGGAAAAAAGAAGTAGAATTGAATGAAACAGCTGGAAATAAAGCTGACCATTTGACAGTTTCTAGAGATGGCACTTAGTGTTGTTGCTTCTGGTAAAATTCTTGGCCTTAGCGTTGAATCAACATACTGTAAATCCTGTGCAATCCAAAAAAGGTTTAGTGAGTTTGAATTTTCTATGAAACATACAGGCTATGAAGAAGGATTTTGCGGGAAATGGATACTGACTCGGCATTGGAAATTTTTAAAATATGAAAATATTCATTTAATGTCTTTTTTGCATATTGCATCGGCGAATTATCATAAAACTTATACCAACATAATCAATACCAAACCCTATGGAGATGACTTTACAATACATAAATTAGAGTGTGTTTTTCATGTAAGTAAGCGGAACTTTACTCGAAAAAGAAAGATAAAAGTATGTAAAGTATGTCAATTTCGGAGTCGCGAAGTGAGAGCGCCCCCAAAATAGTAAAATGAACGAGTGATTCCGTTGCCAGAGCAACTGAACTTCATCATGCAACAACGGTGCGTAAAGTGCAAACAGCACCACGCGAGTGGCGAGTGCAAATTTGCGAGACGAAAGCAAAAGAAAATATATATTTTGTGAACTGTTTTTTTTTTATTCACGGGCATCATATCGTAGATGTCAACGATAACAGGATGCTGACTAGAAACCAAACAAAGCCGACCCAAGCGCATTGCACTGATATTCCTCCAATTTACGTCGAACTCGGAGTGTCATTTGCATCCACCATATGAGGACGAACGAATAACGTAAATAATGGTAGTAGTAAAAATGAGTTACTACTTGCTATTACTCCGAAAATTCGGATGAATTTAAAAGGGACGAAGCTCTCAACACTACCCAAAGCAAATTCATACTTGGATATGTGTATCATCAAATTGCGATCCTCAATCGAAACCAAGAGATGATATCTTTTTCATTCCGATGAAAAATGAAAGCCACAGGTAAGATCACAAATCAATTGATTGGGCAATGTCTCAAAGCAAATTTTATGTTGACTACCAGAAGGAATAAGATAACCCCTTTTTTTAAATTCGCTCTGGTAGTATACCAGTGCATGATTGGCCCTGGCAACTACGGCACCGGCAAGCTTTTTCGATCCTGTGTTTGTAGTCTCTAGTTCTTGTTACAAGTCAGTTTGTATGTTCACTTGTGTATTTGTTTTGTATGGGTTTATGTGTAAGAATTGGGAGTGGGGAGATGTTATAATTCAAGATTTACTTCCGCTAAGAAAGCACCGAATTTGGTGAGTAAATTGCCATCATTTTTAAGGATTAAGCCTTTAATATTATTGTGGGTTTGAAAGAATTTTTATTTCACCCTTATCCCTTCAAACCTAGTGCATTGAAACAGTTAGTGATCTATTGTGTTATATAGTGTGCACAAGTCTGTTGTGCTTTTTTTAATTTGGTAGATACGGAGTTTATTGTATGCTCTATTCGTTAAAATCTGTTAATGGTTTTTATGTGTTTAGGGGATATTTGAACCAAGGTTTTCCACCGCTATTAAGGTGGTGTGTATCTTTCCAGATGCATGGGGAAAAGCTTGAACTTTTCTTCCTCATTCCTTTCCACTGTTCTTCAATTTCTTCCCTAATTAGGGCCACTATCTCTTCGAGTTCGTATTGGAGTTCCGTATATCTGTATCTCATTAGACCTTCTTTTGCTTGCAGATCTGCTATTTCTAGAGGTTCGATGCCCAAGTGTCCTAGGGTCCATATGAAACTAAAGATACTCTCCGGGTTTTGGTTGATGATACTCTATATTTCGAACGTTACTTTTCTTTCTTCTTGATTGTGTTCGAGGCTTTTAATTGCATTATTGGAATCAGTGAAAATTATTATTTTATTATGATCCTGAAAATTGCTATTCCTAAGTGCTTTTAGTATTGCGTTTAGATCAGCTTCTGTTGTTGTTGTACTTTTACGAAGACTCGAATTGTAGGTGACCTTACTGTTTTGGTTGATAAACCCTATACCAATGCCAAAGAGATTTTTGGTTGCATCAGTTACCAGTATCAAGGTTTTCAAGGCTAGTGTTTATCAGTGTGTGTTTTGAAAATGTTGTTGAGCTCTTGTCGGTTACAGGTTTGCAGATAGGGATAGTTCCCCGCAAAGGGTGTGTTGATACAATTCTTTGGTTTATTGGTGCGGTGCGTTGAGGGGGGATGGGCGGAGACTGTGATAATTGATTTGCTTCCCTTCTTCTTTGGCTGTAATTAGTTCTGCTCTATCCTATCTATTGTTTCTTACTTTAGATTAGATTATTACTTTATATTAGTTTCTTACTTTATATTAGTGTTATTCATACATTCTAATTTTAAGAGGTTCCCTATATGTTTCACACATGATACGTGTATCAATTTCCTTACCAACCATACCAAGTCTATGTATAATATAAGATTTTAACATCATTCTTTAAATGAACGTAGCAGTTAAGCAACACCTCTTAAAATCACCTGTACATTTGCTAATACATGATACACGGAATTGGTGTGGTTGGTACAACTAATGCTTCAT
The DNA here is from genome assembly GCA_954870665.1 of Stratiomys singularior. Classification (NCBI taxonomy): domain Eukaryota; kingdom Metazoa; phylum Arthropoda; class Insecta; order Diptera; family Stratiomyidae; genus Stratiomys; species Stratiomys singularior. Next base: position 82,638,924 of record OX940878.1, on the reverse strand, counting down.
GTATCGCATGTGATATATTCGTCAGCAAACCTATTAAGGCTTTTTGTGTCTTTAAGCTTTATAATTTATTCATTTCAATTTTGCTTAATAGTTTTCGTATATAATTAATTGTTCGTAAAGCGCATTTGAATTTTACTCTTCAACTAGGATTTAGGAGTGCCACCCTTCCGCTAATCGATCGTCAAAAATTATAGTGTACATATGATGTAATAGCACATGTAAATGTGCTGAACATATTGACAAGCCATTTGTAAGATATTTTTGCTAACATATCATGAAATTAACTTCATATTTCTGCTGAGCATAAATTTACAATTTATTTACTGACAGTTTTTTAGTCGACCACATATTCTATTGAGATTGAAATCGGAACCTCTTGTGTAAACTAAAGGATTCTTGTCTTCATATTGAGTTTCATCGTTTCCAGGTATAACATTCGGGTAGGATACTAGGATATAATAAATCATCGGGAAAGCAAGTCGGTTGACCGCAATTCGATATTTTCTTTACAATTTCATGGAAATTTACACTCTTGTCACGGGCCAATGCTAATTATCTAGATCATATCGGTTTTCTCACATAATGACATCTGTTAATCGATACATTTAGGTTAATACCAAAGTGAGTAATTTGTACTAATTTTAATTGCATTTTATTTAAGGCTTAGGTTAAGCTATTTATATAAAAGAAAAACAAATTAGAAATAACGGACAGTTCTAATCAGAAAACGGAACAGCGTGTCGATTTGTTAAGAACTCCCTACTAATCATAGTAACTGCCGTCTAATGGACAAGTTTAAACAGTCCTCGCGAATCTATGAAATCTTTGAAATTTCACGTAACTTATTGTTTACTCATTTTTAGATATTAAAGTAAACTAATCGGCGAATACATTCATCTTCATTCTTTAGGTATTTTTTTCCACTAGATTTGACAAATTCAATTTTTCATCAAATTGAGATTGAACAAGAATTTAGGCCAATAAAATTCTTTACTAGTAATGGGCATTACCAATCTAAAAGGTTACGTTTCGGATTGAAAGTATCATAACACACTTTCCAAAGGATGTAAACAACAGCACCAAGTGGTTTAAGTCACAAAGCTTTTTTGTATATCAACGAATCAATAGTCTTTGGATGTAGCGTTAAACGCCATAATGATAATCTCTGCAAAATTCTAAAACGATTACGGCAGTACAATATGAAATTAAATACAGGTGAATGAATGACATTCAATAACCAGTGAGCCACCGGCACTCCAGTATCCAAATTTGCTCATACTTACTACAGACACATCTAACTATACTCAAAAAAGATTCTCAACGAGAAATAGGAAATGGCCTATCCCTTTCATGTGCAAGCAAATCATTAAGAAAGCATGGCATTTACAAACCTGTCGTCCGAATAAAATTATATACATTATTAGGATGCCATACATTAGGATATTCACTTCTTTAGACTTACCTATACCTATTTCTTTTCAAACACAAGAATCCTTCTTTGAAACATGAAGAAACTATTGAAATATCTCAGCAGATACAACATTCATGAGCTCTTATTATTAAGCATCGATGAAATATTACGGTTCGTAGAAAAAGAAAGGTTTAAGAATCTATTTAACGCTGCAGCAAGTGTAGTGACTACCGACCTGAAGATGGTGCCACCATCTTTTCCCGCAGTCGAAAGGTCAGCTGACTGGTCGAAAGGTCAGCTGATCACCGACCTGGCGACCACTTCAGGTCAGACGAGATGTTTGCTATTTCCGGGGTGAGTGGTGAAACAAGCGATGATTGAATCGCACGCGGTAAAGAAAATCCAAGTAAAAAAATATTTGATCCGATCGCTTTGAGTAGACGGAAGGCCAACCAGTGCGCGATAGAATGGTCAACAAAATCGATAAGGGAGACAAAGTATTCAACCATTCGCAGGTTTCCAAAGAGATCACATCGTCGCCATCGTCCCCAGCTTCAAAGACATCCGTCGACGAGGCAGCCCGGTTGTCGGCTACGAAATTTTCAATCACCACAGCCGGAATTTGAATTTTACTCTTCAACTAGGATTTAGGAGTGCCACCCTTCCGCTAATCGATCGTCAAAAATTATAGTGTACATATGATGTAATAGCACATGTAAATGTGCTGAACATATTGACAAGCCATTTGTAAGATATTTTTGCTAACATATCATGAAATTAACTTCATATTTCTGCTGAGCATAAATTTACAATTTATTTACTGACAGTTTTTTAGTCGACCACATATTCTATTGAGATTGAAATCGGAACCTCTTGTGTAAACTAAAGGATTCTTGTCTTCATATTGAGTTTCATCGTTTCCAGGTATAACATTCGGGTAGGATACTAGGATATAATAAATCATCGGGAAAGCAAGTCGGTTGACCGCAATTCGATATTTTCTTTACAATTTCATGGAAATTTACACTCTTGTCACGGGCCAATGCTAATTATCTAGATCATATCGGTTTTCTCACATAATGACATCTGTTAATCGATACATTTAGGTTAATACCAAAGTGAGTAATTTGTACTAATTTTAATTGCATTTTATTTAAGGCTTAGGTTAAGCTATTTATATAAAAGAAAAACAAATTAGAAATAACGGACAGTTCTAATCAGAAAACGGAACAGCGTGTCGATTTGTTAAGAACTCCCTACTAATCATAGTAACTGCCGTCTAATGGACAAGTTTAAACAGTCCTCGCGAATCTATGAAATCTTTGAAATTTCACGTAACTTATTGTTTACTCATTTTTAGATATTAAAGTAAACTAATCGGCGAATACATTCATCTTCATTCTTTAGGTATTTTTTTCCACTAGATTTGACAAATTCAATTTTTCATCAAATTGAGATTGAACAAGAATTTAGGCCAATAAAATTCTTTACTAGTAATGGGCATTACCAATCTAAAAGGTTACGTTTCGGATTGAAAGTATCATAACACACTTTCCAAAGGATGTAAACAACAGCACCAAGTGGTTTAAGTCACAAAGCTTTTTTGTATATCAACGAATCAATAGTCTTTGGATGTAGCGTTAAACGCCATAATGATAATCTCTGCAAAATTCTAAAACGATTACGGCAGTACAATATGAAATTAAATACAGGTGAATGAATGACATTCAATAACCAGTGAGCCACCGGCACTCCAGTATCCAAATTTGCTCATACTTACTACAGACACATCTAACTATACTCAAAAAAGATTCTCAACGAGAAATAGGAAATGGCCTATCCCTTTCATGTGCAAGCAAATCATTAAGAAAGCATGGCATTTACAAACCTGTCGTCCGAATAAAATTATATACATTATTAGGATGCCATACATTAGGATATTCACTTCTTTAGACTTACCTATACCTATTTCTTTTCAAACACAAGAATCCTTCTTTGAAACATGAAGAAACTATTGAAATATCTCAGCAGATACAACATTCATGAGCTCTTATTATTAAGCATCGATGAAATATTACGGTTCGTAGAAAAAGAAAGGTTTAAGAATCTATTTAACGCTGCAGCAAGTGTAGTGACTACCGACCTGAAGATGGTGCCACCATCTTTTCCCGCAGTCGAAAGGTCAGCTGACTGGTCGAAAGGTCAGCTGATCACCGACCTGGCGACCACTTCAGGTCAGACGAGATGTTTGCTATTTCCGGGGTGAGTGGTGAAACAAGCGATGATTGAATCGCACGCGGTAAAGAAAATCCAAGTAAAAAAATATTTGATCCGATCGCTTTGAGTAGACGGAAGGCCAACCAGTGCGCGATAGAATGGTCAACAAAATCGATAAGGGAGACAAAGTATTCAACCATTCGCAGGTTTCCAAAGAGATCACATCGTCGCCATCGTCCCCAGCTTCAAAGACATCCGTCGACGAGGCAGCCCGGTTGTCGGCTACGAAATTTTCAATCACCACAGCCGCAGGAACACTTCATCTTCAGAGCGCTGTGGCTCCACCGACCGCCTCCCAATCGCCATAATCGCAACGATGATCGACAATATCAGGCGGTGGACCAAAACAACAGGAACGACTAAGGCATACTCGATTTGAACAACGGTATGACTCTCAGACGATATTCCAACATTCGACAATACAACAAGAAGCCGGATTTTGTAATTCGATTGCAAACAATTATAATGTAAACGGCCCTTCGATTGCACACACCTATTCTTTAGCGCTAATCGAGTCTTCAGCAATATGCAACCATCAACATCGACCCAAGGCAAGTTTGATTTCACAAAAAAAAAAAAACAAAAAAATGCAGTAAAAATATTATAGTCCAAAATTTTGCTTTCAAAAATTTTTTATAAAACAAATAAGTCATAATATAAAGATCTATAGGGTCTTCTCGTCTTTTAATATTATTTTAGCTTTTTGACTAAAAAAATAAAATTTTAACTATTAAATTAATACAGTTAATATCTCGTCCAACCATTCATACAAGCCTACAATTAAAAGACTAATGATTATGCTACCTTTGCACAGTTAAAAATACTGCGGTCATTTAAAAATCAGTAGGCAGGTTAAACTTTAAATCAATTGCAGAAAGACATGTTCTTGTTAAACCGGCGAATACTAATAAATTTGCCGAATTCCTCAATTTAAATTAACAATCAAGGTTATTGAATACAATAAATATATATACTAATTTTATCATTATTATTTTAAACAAATTATTACATTAAAATAAAATTCAATTTAAAAGAAAAAGGTAAAAAAAAAACCCTAGAAATATTATGTATTATAATATATATATAATATTGGAGGGACTTGGTGTGAGTTGCGCAACTTAACCAGACTTTCTTCAAATTTAAATTAACCGTAGCATTAACAGTGGCATGCTAATTTATTGCAAAAGTTTCGAATGCTCTGTACATTTTGAACAAAGTATGATACATGATTTTTTTTTTCAAGCGTAAGAATTATTTAGTCTCATCAAACGAAATATCATTATCGAGATTTCTTACTGTGAGAGATTTTAACAAATGGAGGATATATAGTTTCTAAGTAGAGTAATAAAGTAAATAATTTAATGTTTTTACGTATCTCTTTTAATTTTAAATTGTTGGCTTCGCAATCTACTTCTATTATTTATTTACAGTTCGTTTCATTGAATATTTGCGGTAAATAACGATTTTGTAGATGTGGATATTAAATTCAATTTCATTTGAAGTTCTCGAGTCCGTTTACGATCAAAAATAACAATTTAAAAAAAAAATCAAAGAGTTACCGAATCAGTCTGAATTATTTAAAAATGTAAAGAAAGGAAATATTAAAAAAACATGAAGTACTAGAAATAACAATTCTTTTCTTTCATCAGCCTTATTTTAAGGGAGGAAGGTGGCGCAAGGTAAGTGTTTAATGATGTAGGGATCACCAGTGTCTTCTTCTGTCGGGTTCCGCGGTGCCATAGTTTTGTTCCGGGTTTAAATTGTAGTCGTGTCGCGGGACTACTTGTTCGGTTTTCGATTCTTTCGCGTGCGTCGAAACGTAAAGTAGTTTATTTTTGGGCACCGCGGTAAATCGGTTCGTGAATGCGCGTGCGTCATCGGAAGTATTTTGAGTTTGAATGATTGGATAGTACGACGTAAAGTAGAGTATCGTAAATTTGAAATGACGCGTAATAAATCGGGCTTTTCGGTGGCTGGTTCAAATGGAACCAAGAGCGGAAGTTCACTTGGGTCCGACCCACGTCCGCCATCCTCGCCGCACTGGGCTAGCTCGCCAGCAGCCACCACGCGAGTGAACTTCCGAGTGGCCGAGTTGTTGACCCTCAGGGTACGACTCGTTGCCACGTCTCAGGGACTACATGTCCAAGTGTCGGTGCGAGGCCGACTTCAGTCCTTAGTCGTCGCCGTGACGACTTGGGATTCAAAATCCATTACAATAGCGCCCAACGTGGGGCCCTCAAACCGTTAGTTTTCGGTCAGTTTCTGACCTAGCATGATCAATACGATCCGGATGTACTCCGAATGAGGACGCCCACACACGGAGTTGTGAAAATTTGTGTCTAACACCAATGAGTCGCTTCACGCTTCACGCGAGGACGGTTAGGCTCTTGATGAGAATGGCCACTAGTGGGGTCATACTCCGCTAGTTGGACTCTCAAGAGTACTAACCCTCTCCTTATCTTAGTGTATCGGGGAAACTTTCGTTTTTTTCATGCGTGATAAGGGATGCGTGGATCCGCGTAATGGCGATCATGGCTGGAATTACGAAACGCTGAATGCCATGGGCGTCGCGTTTTCGTCCGCCTTGATCGTTGTTATAGTCGGGTTTACTCATTTGCCTCGTAGTTGTAACGTAGATTAATCAATAACGCGAGAATCTTGTAATGGTACAACACGAAACACTGGCTGATCCTGCATTAGTCATGGCACCCCTGAGCGCTTACTTACGCTTACGACTGAGGAATTTGGTTTGATGGAAGGAAAGAATTAATCATTGTTGAAACATATATATATACATTTTCGCAATTATATTTTTCTTCTTACATTCATAACCACATTTTCATAATTAAACCACAATTACACTATTTACTATTACTCTTTCTTACACTTATACCTTACACTAATTATATATTATTATATATTAATATATTACCGTATTACACTATCATTGAATCATTATGGCCGTGAGACGCAGTCCCTCGGCGCTAGATCTATTACTGGAGACACCACAATGCACGATTTGCTGCAATGAGTTCCTCGCCGCTGATTCGGTGATGCTGACCCTCTGTGGCCATGAATTCCACCCAGGCTACATCACCGGCTGGGTCAAACAGTCCAGGGCTTGTCCCTTATGCCGGCGTACCATCAAGCCCGAGGAACTCACGCAGAAGAGAGACAGTCTTCGGCCGCAAAATCCCGGAATTATAGCCCCTCCAAACCATCAGGGAGCCATACCAAGGGAGGTACATTATCAGTTGCGATCGAGAGGCCACCCCAGGTCACCCCCTATTCCGACGCTAGCTACCCGGCCGAGTAGATCCGCCGATAAAAACACCTCCGGCGAGGCGGCCATCTTTCAAACGAGAGCGACCCATCCTACCCCGACCCCAACAAATTCCCCAGCGGATGCGGACCCCACAAACACTGTAAATTCCGAGATGCAGCAGGTTCTGAGGCTCCTACAAGATCTGAATGGTAGGATCGATCGACTGGAGGAAACCCCGAGAGTGCCCAGGATTCAAGATTCCCACAACTGGGATAACGCTCCGTCGCACATGACAGGCGCGGTCCCACACCCCCAGAGGACGTACCCTGAAAGTAACGTGCGAACAGTTGTGCGGGACCCACCACCCCGAATCATAGAGAGTTGGCATCTGAAATTTAGCGGATTCCCTTCGAGCACTCCAGTTGATCGGTTCTTGTATCAATTGCAATCGCTAACAGAGCGGACCTTGGAAGGGGACTACGCGGCCTTGATGAAACACATCCACCTGTTGTTGACCGGGGACGCAGCGGATTGGTTCTGGGGCTATGACCAGACCGTCCGAAGGCTGGAATGGAGATCCTTTTGTGCAGCGCTAAAAAGCCAATTTGATGATGGCCTCACAGAACGAGACATCAGGGAACAGTTACGGAGGCGACGACAGGGGGCACATGAGCCGTTTGATATCTTCTATAGTCATGCGATGCGGATCGCGGCACGACTCCGTACACCTATGCTGGAGGAGGACCTATTGGAGACGATTCGTGATAACCTCCGGATCGAGCTCCGAAATAGCTTGCTGCATGTCCCTATCTACACCATCCACGCCCTGCGCACACACGCTAGGAAGCAGGAGCGATTAGACGCCCAGCGGGGAGTCTTCCATCCAATCCAACGTTCCGCAGGCACCGACACTCGCCCTGTCAACACATCAGAAGTGACTTCTCCATGGGACGCAGTCATCGAACCACCCTCGACTACCCCCCAGTTTCAACCTCAGCTGGAAATTCCGCAGGCCGATACGGACACGCTTGCCGCATTAGCAGTGGTGAAACCCGCGGTCTGTTGGAACTGTCGAAAGTCTGGTCACAGGTTTACGACATGTCCAATGGAACCGACGGTTTTCTGCTATCGCTGCGGTAAGGCGGAGACGTATGCTCCGGATTGCCAAGATTGCAAGGCCAGAAAAAACTGGCAGCCGAGTGCTCAGACCACCCAGAAGCACTCGAGGACACCCCAATAACCAGTCTTACGAACGATGAACGACCCCGCAATGCTATACTGCCATCGACACCGCCCATCCAAATTTTGACCCCGACAACGACTGCTTCACCGTCAGATACCCCTAAATCCGAAGAGCCGCAAACTATTCCACCCCACAAGCGGCCATACCACGTCCGACTGCGGGAATACCAACTAGCCCGCGAGAGAATCTTCGCCGAAGAATTTGGCCCGAAGTTACCGCATCGACCCGGAAGATCCACCTTACGCATGAGGACCTACTGGAAGAGGGTCCGACAGTCCCGAAAGTTTCTGCGAAAGGCGCAGATATTAGAACTGGCCTCGCATGATGTCCGTCCCTATGCTTCGGTCGAAATCCTTGACAAGCAAAGGATAGGCTTAGTTGACACTGGTGCCAGTGTCAGCTGCATATCGTCTGACTTCGCCAAGGAAGTCCTGGAGAGGCATAGAGATCGACTTCAGCGCTTCACATCCCATCTTAACACTGCGGACGGAACTCGACATTCCATCCTGGGCAAGCTCACTGCCGACGTCACCTTCAAGGGCGTGAGCAAAGCACTGGAATTTTACATCGTGCCCCAGCTGACCCAAAATTTATATCTGGGAGTCGATTTCGTCCGTCAGTTCAACCTGGCCCCGAACCTATTTGGCTCGACCCTACTTGGGACTGTCGCGACCTTAAGCGACCCAACACCTGCATCGCTTCCCTTCCAACATGACTTAGATAGCGCACAGCAACGACGGTTGGACGCGGCTATATCAGCTTTTCCATCCTACGAAAGTGAAGGTCTCGGCAGGACCGGCTTAGTATCTCACATTATCGATGTGGGAGATGCTAAGCCGATCAAGCAAAGGCACTTCGCCATATCGCCCGCGAAGGAAAAGCTGCTATACGCTGAAGTCGACCGAATGCTATCTCTAGGCGTCATAGAAGAGTCCCAGAGCGCATGGGCGTCACCGGTAACCTTGGTCGTTAAACCCAACAAGGTTCGGTTATGTTTGGACGCTCGACGGGTGAATGCAGTCACCATTAAAGATGCGTACCCTCTCCCTCTGATCGATGGTATCTTAAGTCGACTGCCGAGAGCGCACTTCATTACCAGTCTCGACCTGAAGGACGCTTTCTGGCAAATTCCCCTAGACCCTGGCTCGAAGGATAAGACCGCCTTCACCGTGCCCGGCCGGCCTCTGTATCAATTCGTCACCATGCCCTTCGGACTTTGCAACGCACCGCAGACCATGACGCGGTTGATGGATAAGGTCATATCATCACACCTACGCCATCAAGTGTTTGTGTATTTGGACGACTTACTGCTGATTTCCGAGACCTTGGAAGACCATCTAGTCCTACTGCAGGAAGTCGCCCTACACATCAGAAAGGCGGGCCTTACCATCAACGTGCGTAAAAGCAAGTTCGTGATGACGGAGGTTCGGTATCTGGGGCATATTATCGGGTCCGGCACCATCAAGACCGACCCGGAGAAGACCCGAGCCATCGAGGAGTTCCCGCTGCCCAAGACCACCAAACAGCTGCGACGCTTCTTAGGCGTGTGCGGATGGTACCGAAGGTTCGTCCGAAACTATACGACGTTGTCATCGCTACTGACAGACATGCTGCAGAAAGGCCATAAGTTTCTCTGGACTGAGTCCAGCTTGCAGGCATTTGAAGAGCTCAAGAAAAGCTTAACCACCGCTCCCGTGCTTCACAGCCCCGACTTCACCAAGCCCTTCTCCATCCATTGTGACGCGAGTCAACATGGAGTAGGGGCCGTTCTGGTACAGCTCACTGAAGCCGGTGAGGAAGCGCCCATAGCCTTCATGTCACACAAGTTGAACTCAGCCCAGCGAAACTACACCGTCTCTGAGCAGGAATGTCTGGCAGCAGTGATGGCAATAAAGAAGTTTCGGGCGTACGTAGAAGGCCATCCGTTCGAAATTATTACTGACCACGCCTCCTTGAAGTGGCTCATGAGCCAGTCCGACCTACATGGCCGACTCGCCCGATGGGCCCTAAAATTACAGGGCTTTGACTTCACCATCCGGCACCGCAATGGTGCTCAAAATGTGGTCCCAGACACGCTGTCCCGAATGTTCGCACCAGAAGGAGCGGAACTGGCGCGGGACGATGATAACACCTTGGAAATAGATCTGACCAGTCCACACTTCCAGTCGGACAGCTACAAGAAGCTGAGGCAAACCATTGATACCCAGCAAGCACAGCTGCCCGATCTGAAGGTGTTGGACGGGTTTATATACAGACGGATGGAATACCCAAGTGAAGATCCAATGTCCGAACAGGACGAGTGGAAATTGTGGATACCGGAAGAAATGACCGGGGAGCTAATCGCTCGCGCTCATGACCACCCTTTGAGCGCGCATGGTGGCTACGGCCGCACCATCCGGCGATTAAAGACATACTTCTTCTGGCCTAAAATGTCATCTCAGGTCAGGGAGTATGTCCGTGCTTGCGACACCTGCAAGAGCACGAAGCTCCGAACCAGACTACTCGTCCTCCCATGGGACAACTCCAGATCCCAGAGCGCGTGTTCCAGCGTCTGTATATCGACCTAATCGGTCCATACCCACGTACCACCTCAGGGTATATTGGTGCTATCGTCGTTCTCGACCAGCTCTCCAAATTTCCACTGGTCGAACCCATCCGGAAGTTCACTGCACCACCAATAGTGGACTTCCTCGAGCGGCGTGTCTTCCACGTATTCGGAGTGCCGGAATACGTGCTATCCGACAATGGGGTCCAGTTTAGGTCCAGGCAGTTTCAAGGATTACTGGAGAAGTATGGCGTCACCCAACAGCTCACCGCCCTCTACTCTCCACAAGCAAATGCTTCGGAACGCCTGAACCGGACACTACTGGCTGCTATTCGCGCCTATATCCATCCGAACCAGAAGGACTGGGATCGCAAGTTGTCCGCTATCACTTGTGCCTTGCGTTCCTCGTACCACTCTGCCACGGGTTTCGCACCTTACTTTGCCGCGTTCGGGCAACATATGATCTGCCACGGTGGATCATATAAGTTGCTCCGGCAATTAAAATGTTTGGGCGAACCCGTCGTCGCCGTAGAGCCCCACGAAAAACTCCGGGCTCTGCACGATCAGATTCGGCAAAACCTGCAGGACGCAAGACGTAGGAATGAAGCGCAATACAACCTGCGATCTCGTCCTTCTGTGTTCCAAGTCGGAGACGAAATCTTCCGGCGAAACTTTAAGCCCAGTAGTGCCGCGAACCATTAGAAGTCAAAACTGGACCACAAATTCGTGAAGTGCCGAGTTGGAAAGGTGTTGGGACCCACTCGGTACCTCATCACAGACCTGAACGGTCAGACCGTTGGAGTATACCACCCTAGGGACCTCCGTAGGTGAAGCAAAGTCAGGCCTTCATCATCATCACCATCATCATCTGTTCCGCACGAATAACACAGCGGCAAATCTTCAGTCTCTCCATGCTGTAAACAGCATCGTAGAGACTGCCCTGTAGTGACTACCGACCTGAAGATGGTGCCACCATCTTTTCCCGCAGTCGAAAGGTCAGCTGACTGGTCGAAAGGTCAGCTGACTGGTCGAAAGGTCAGCTGATCACCGACCTGGCGACCACTTCAGGTCAGACGAGATGTTTGCTATTTCCGGGGTGAGTGGTGAAACAAGCGATGATTGAATCGCACGCGGTAAAGAAAATCCAAGTAAAAAAATATTTGATCCGATCGCTTTGAGTAGACGGAAGGCCAACCAGTGCGCGATAGAATGGTCAACAAAATCGATAAGGGAGACAAAGTATTCAACCATTCGCAGGTTTCCAAAGAGATCACATCGTCGCCATCGTCCCCAGCTTCAAAGACATCCGTCGACGAGGCAGCCCGGTTGTCGGCTACGAAATTTTCAATCACCACAGCCGCAGGAACACTTCATCTTCAGAGCGCTGTGGCTCCACCGACCGCCTCCCAATCGCCATAATCGCAACGATGATCGACAATATCAGGCGGTGGACCAAAACAACAGGAACGACTAAGGCATACTCGATTTGAACAACGGTATGACTCTCAGACGATATTCCAACATTCGACAATACAACAAGAAGCCGGATTTTGTAATTCGATTGCAAACAATTATAATGTAAACGGCCCTTCGATTGCACACACCTATTCTTTAGCGCTAATCGAGTCTTCAGCAATATGCAACCATCAACATCAACCCAAGGCAAGTTTGATTTCACAAAAAAAAAACAAAAAAATGCAGTAAAAATATTATAGTCCAAAATTTTGCTTTCAAAAATTCTTTATAAAACAAATAAGTCATAATATAAAGATCTATAGGGTCTTCTCGTCTTTTAATATTATTTTAGCTTTTTGACTAAAAAAATAAAATTTTAACTATTAAATTAATACAGTTAATATCTCATCCAACCATTGATACAAGCCTACAATTAAAAGACTAATGATTATGCTACCTTTGCACAGTTAAAAATACTGCGGTCATTTAAAAATCAGTGGGCAGGTTAAACTTTAAATCAATTGCAGAAAGACATGTTCTTGTTAAACCGGCGAATACTAATAAATTTGCCGAATTCCTCAATTTAAATTAACAATCAAGGTTATTGAATACAATAAATATATATACTAATTTTATCATTATTATTTTAAACAAATTATTACATTAAAATAAAATTCAATTTAAAAGAAAAAGGTAAAAAAAAAAAACCCCTAGAAATATTATGTATTATAATATATATATAATATTGGAGGGACTTGGTGTGAGTTGCGCAACTTAACCAGACTTTCTTCAAATTTAAATTAACCGTAGCATTAACAGTGGCATGCTAATTTATTGCAAAAGTTTCGAATGCTCCGTACATTTTGAACAAAGTATGATACATGATTTTTTTTTTCAAGCGTAAGAATTATTTAGTCTCATCAAACGAAATATCATTATCAAGATTTCTTACTGTGAGAGATTTTAACAAATGGAGGATATATAGTTTCTAAGTAGAGTAATAAAGTAAATAATTTAATGTTTTTACGTATCTCTTTTAATTTTAAATTGTTGGCTTCGCAATCTACTTCTATTATTTATTTACAGTTCGTTTCATTGAATATTTGCGGTAAATAACGATTTTGTAGATGTGGATCCGTTTACGATCAAAAATAACAATTTAAAAAAAAATCAAAGAGTTACCGAATCAGTCTGAATTATTTAAAAATGTAAAGAAAGGAAATATTAAAAAAACATGAAGTACTAGAAATAACAATTCTTTTCTTTCATCAACCTTATTTTAAGGGAGGAAGGTGGCGCAAGGTAAGTGTTTAATGATGTAGGGATCACCAGTGTCTTCTTCTGTCGGGTTCCGCGGTGCCATAGTTTTGTTCCGGGTTTAAATTGTAGTCGTGTCGCGGGACTACTTGTTCGGTTTTCGATTCTTTCGCGTGCGTCGAAACGTAAAGTAGTTTATTTTTGGGCACCGCGGTAAATCGGTTCGTGAATGCGCGTGCGTCATCGGAAGTATTTTGAGTTTGAATGATTGGATAGTACGACGTAAAGTAGAGTATCGTAAATTTGAAATGACGCGTAATAAATCGGGCTTTTCGGTGGCTGGTTCAAATGGAACTAAGAGCGGAAGTTCACTTGGGTCCGACCCACGTCCGCCATCCTCGCCGCACTGGGCTAGCTCGCCAGCAGCCACCACGCGAGTGAACTTCCGAGTGGCCGAGTTGTTGACCCTCAGGGTACGACTCGTTGCCACGTCTCAGGGACTACACGTCCAAGTGTCGGTGCGAGGCCGACTTCAGTCCTTAGTCGTCGCCGTGACGACTTGGGATTCAAAATCCATTACACAAGCTAAAAGTACATAAACAGGATTCAAAATAATGATATACATGCCACCCACGAAAACAACTATAAAATCGAAATTATTAAAATTATTGAAGAGTACCATAAATTGGTTCAAGGAGGATATTTAAAGATTCACAAAACTTTGTTGAAGTTGTATCAGCCACACTGCTAAACATGACAGGATTGTATTCATTTGTTGAATTGGACCAGACGCTCTGCATTGCAGTGAAGTAAGATGTTAGTTATTGGTATGGTATTCAAAACATAAAAATGCTTATTTTGTAGAACAAAAAGCAGCCCACTACAAAAAGAAAGTAAAAATTTGATATTTTAATATTTTTTATCTTTTTTAATCAGTATGTTTTTTAAACCCAATTCTGCAATAATATCCAATGAATTAAATATTTTTAAGTTTGCATCCTTTTCTTAAAATGTGTCATTTATTAAATTGGTTAACAATTTAAATACAGGCGTGATTTCATAAATAAATTAAATTAACCTAGTTATAATGAACAATTTCACGTAAAGTACACTTTTCTCAGAAAATGCTGTGTATTCGTTTTGCTAAGCCTTTTAACTTGTTCAAGGTACAACGATGAACAAAAGTTTCCATACTCAACCGTAAAACCTCAGATATTCTATATGCCGGATTCCACGGATAGAGAATTAAAAAACATTCATCATATCCAAATCTAGATACGCGTAATATTCCTAAAGCCGCGGCTTCTTGCACAACTTGTCGATTCGTTGCGTATAAAATGCTTACAAACAGCTTCCGATAAAAACTAATATCACTATTGACAGGGAATGGTTTTAAAATTGCCGAAACACAATTTAGGATGCATGAAACTTTCTTATCATGCTGATTACTTTTACTCAGTTGACTTGTGTACTCTTTCAAAATAGGAAGTAGCTTTCCATCCAGCACATTTTGCAAAGTCCATTTCACTCCATTTCGTTTGCAAAGCAATGCGAACGCAAAACTCACATTTCGCAATTGATCGGAGCGTATTTTGTTAATTAAATATTCAACTACTTCTTCCCGAGATGGCTTCACGTGTTCATATTTATAATAGAGTCGCAATATGTGATACATCTCGCGGTACTTTAAATCCTTATTTTCTACATTATATTCTTGGCTGTTTAAAATAGCCTGTATTGTGTAAACTAAAGGATCCTTGTCTTCATATTGAGTTTCATCGTTTCCAGGTATAACATTCGGGTAGGATACTAGGATATAATAAATCATCGGGAAAGCAAGTCGGTTGTAGTAATAAAGACTTTTGTAGATTATCAGTCGTGCAGGATTTACTGACATGTTCTGAGTGTCGATTAAACCTAAGTACATTAAAAATAAGTTAATCAAAGGTTTCAACTTAACATTGTCTGATTTCAAAACGAATATCCGTTGTTCTAATGTGAACAACAATTTTTTTTCTATTCGATTCATATATTTTTCGAGAGACTTTATTAGTAATATAACTTTTTGATGAGATGTCGTCATGACAATTGTAGGTGGAGTGAAATCTTTGTCGATACCTTCTTCGGTATCTTCAATCACTTCACAAATGGTATCACATACCACGTTCGTATACCTGGAAAATCGTCTTGCAATTTGCTTTGCATACTTGAGACAGTCGGTTTGATTTCTAGCCTCTATTAAATATTTCTCTATTATTTTTCGTAATAACCAATTTTTTTTTGTCGCCGTCTTAATTGGTAATTTATGTACACATGAGCGGTATTTGTCAGATTTATATTTCCTTATACATTTTTCTAACAGTGATGGTAATTTATTACAATAATTTGAGATCCCGGAGGACATTCTCTGCAAAGGAATTGGCGTTGGGTTGAGAGAATTTTCTGATTGTTTAAAGAAGGGGGAGGCTGGTGAACAGTCTGCATTATTTTCATCAACTCGTTCCAACGGTATTGGCTTTGGATTAGCTTCATCTTCGCTAGCAGTACTGTCTGGAGATTTGGGGCTTTCATATTGAGGGGAAAAGCGAACGTTCTTTTCTTGTTCAGAGCAATATTCTAAACCAAATCCATAAAAATCATTTTCATCACTTCCAAGAGCAGGATTAAAGCATATTTGATTACCAGAATGCAAATTAGAAAAAATATGATCACCGTTTTCTTTTTGCAAACCTTGTACTGCAAAACCTCTCAAGTTAATTTTGGAGGAACAGGTAGAGATTTCAGGGCAAATCTTTTCTGGAATGTTCATCATTAGCGTATTAGTTTGCCTCTTTGTTGAATTTTTAATTTGGTCAGGAAATTTTTCATCCCGTGACAGATTCACGAATTTTTTTGAGGCTAATTTGTTTCCGATTTTCAATTCTTTAGGTTGTGCTTTATTGTACATTTTTTCGGTGTACGCTGAAATGAGTGAACTTATCAAAGTTTTGTTCCCGTTTGTATCTAAGTTTTTTCCTTCGCTGACGGCATTAACTCCCTTTTTTTTTGTATTGGGACCTGGACTGCGCATCAATCTAATTTTTTCACTTTTTTGTAATACATTCCTGTTTTTTGATTTCAATGTACTTTTCTTTCGTTTCTTTTGAAGTTGGGAACCACACAATTTTTTATAAACAGACTCTTTTGACATGCCTGCGTTCATGCTTATCATAGAGTCATTTGACATGCCTTTGCTTTCCAAGTTGGTTTCTGCAGCATTGTCTTTGCGAACAGTGTGAAATGCACAAACTTGATTAGAAATATGAAAAAGTTGATTTTTCGTGATAGGAACCGTTTCTCGATTACGTATTGGTGATATTACATGAGTTTTTCGTTCCAACAACTCCATTTCTTCTTTTATGGTTGCCAATACTGAGTCTCCATGCATCAGATCGTTGTTTGCAGACGAGTCTACTTGATTACTTTTTAAATATTTTTCTGGAGATGCAACATCTATGGTTTGCCCATCACAGGTATTATATATTTTTCTAATACAGTTGGAGTCAGTTTTGTCAATCGTGACATCCTGAAAATCGTCGCAGTTTACCACAATCCGGCATGACTTATCGTCGGGGTGAACCCCATAAGGAGTATCTGGAAGCAAGAACAATTTGTTTGAAATAGTGGCCATAACAAACTGTGAAATGTTTATTTTACATCAAGTATTGTATGTATTATTAAGTATGTATATATATAGTGTAATAGGGTAGAAAGTATAATACGCATACTTGGTGTTCAATTCTTTGGTATATAAATAAAGTAAATATATATATTTCCGTTTACTTGACATTTTTAATTACACACTTTATATATATATATCCTGATATATATACTGATATGTATATTTTGATATATATATATATATATATATATATCATCACATTCAGCTTGTTCAACCATATTTCTAAGTTATGGTGCAGCTATTCTCATGCAAGATGTGCCGGCTATTTTCTGTATATCATAGTCGATTTGGTCGTCCGTCATTCTAGCCAAGTCATTCTAGTCAGTTCTATCAAAAATCAATCATCAAAAATCAAGGATATCCGAACAAATTTAAACGCAATAATTTAGTACTTTGTCGGATATCCTTGATTTTTGATGACAGCAGCGCATCTCCTTGGTAGGCTCTCGACCCAGGTCATACAACATTCCCTCGGAATCGCGTACCAAGCTTTTTGAATTTCGGTCCACAAATCGGCCATATTTTGAGGTTTTACTATGTGAATATGCTCCTTGACATCGTTCCACAAATTCTCAATGGGATTGAGATCAGGTGATTGGGCTTGTCACTTGAGAACATCGATTCGGTTCTCTTCCAAGCATCCCTTCACTGTGCGCGAAGTGTGTTTTGGGTCATTATCATGCATAAAACACCATCTAAGGGGCATGTTATCATCAGCAAATGGCATCATTGTGTTAACAATGATGTTTTTGTAAACATGCTGATCCATTCTTGTGTCAATTTTATGTATGGGGCCAACGCCGTACCAGAGAAGGCAGCCCACACCACCGAAAGTGTACTTTCGATGGTGCTGCATGTTCGAAGGACGCCATACGTACCGCTTACCGTCAGATCCGAACCGACAAAACTTTGACTCGTCACTCCAAAGCACATTTTTCCAAAAAATCAACGCTTTTTGCAGGTGCTCACGGGCAAACGCAATTCAAGATTTTAGATCTTTTTTTGACACAAGCGGCTTGTGCTGAGCTATGCATCCACGCAATTTTTTTTCATTGAGCCATCGTCTTATTGTCCTTGAGGATACGTCAATGCCAAATTCCGACGAAATATCCCTTTTTATAACGGTTGAACTGTTAAAAGGGTTCTTGATTGCGGCTCTATAAATCAAACAGTCCTCTTTAATTGTGGTTTTTCGAGCTCTCGGTCGCTGTTTTACATTTTTGGAGTTCCCATATTGTTGCATATGGTTTAATGCGTTGTAAACCATCTTTCGGGAACATCTTAAAGCACTTGAAATTTGCATAACGGTGTCCACTGCTCTTCATTTGATGAGCTACCTGCCGCTGAGCCTCTGTGCACAATGTACCTTTTGCCATTTCTAAACACACATTTTATGTGAACAAGAATCATGAATGAACTAAAAAAATTGCAAATATTACCAATCAATTCGATTTAACAGGAACTAAACACCGTAATTAGGGATATTTCAAGTTGTGCTAAACTCGTGTCCAGCTTAGATCACGTACCACTTGCAATTAAATCAGAATCGAGACGAAACGGAACAAAGGAAACAAACGAAATTAACGTGACATAATCATCACATCGTGGGTAAAACAAAAGAAGAAGAAATTGAATCAAAAACGTAAAATAATAGAAGATATTTGCACTTGAAAGTCACAGATAACGAGTGTGCTAAACTCGTGGCTACCACTGTATATATATATATATATATATATATATACAGTGGTGGCCACGAGTTTATATTTATATATATACAGTGGTGGTCATTAAAATAGAGCCACGACGTTACATACGGTTCTTGTATGAATTTTAGAACAGATCTATACACTTACTCTTCCGCCATCTATGATATGAATTGTACAATAAGTTTAGTACAAAATGCTATGACTATTTCCTTTAAAGTGCATTTCCATTATTTCGCGGAAACGCACTTTCTGGAAACGTGTCAATTTTGCCTGGCCAGATTAATAGAGCCATTGAGTTTATTTCGAGTGTTATTGTTTAAAGGAAATTATTGTCAGCCTTTTTGCAATTGTACAATTAGGTAATAGTGATTATTATAAAAAATATCAAATTTAGGATATATCCCTGTCGAATTTTAGTGAAAATGGGATGCGGAATGCATTGTTCTTTAGAGGAAAGAACAAAAATTTTAACATTACGGGGCGAAGGCAAATCTCAACGTGAAATAGCTAGAATTGTAGGCTGTTCAAAGAAAATGGTTGAAAATGCATTTAAACCTAAGCAAACTGTGGAAAATCGTGGAGCAAACAAAAAAACGACTTCCCAAACTGATCGACTCATTGCTCACACCTCAAAAAGAGATCCGTTTAAGTCGTCTAAAAGCATTAAGAGTGAATTAAATCTTGACGTAAGTGCACGTACTGTTCGCAGAAGACTTCAAGAGCATAGTTTAAATGGAAGAGTTGCCAGAAAAGTCCCTCTTTTTTCTAAAAGAAATATTAAAAACCGGCTTAAGTTTGCTTCTGACCATATCAACTGGGATGGTGTTGATGGCCTAAGACGGTGGAGGAATATCTTATGGACGGATGAAACGAAAATAAATTTATTTGGTTCTGATGGTCGAAATAACGTTAGAAGACCTCCGAACAAAGAATTCCTCCCACAATACACAAAAAAAAAAAAAACGTAAATCATGGAGGAGGGAACATAAAACTATGGGGACCATTTTCTTGGTACGGAATCGGACCAATTTATTGGATAAAAGAAAATATGGATCAAGATGAATATATTAATATACTCGAAAATACTATGCCATTAAAATGGACATTCCAACAAAACAATGATCCGAAACATACATCTCGGAGGGAAAAAAAGTTTTTCGCGGATCATAAGTTGTCGGTTTTACCGTGGCCTTCTCAATCGCCCGATCTCAATCCGATTGAGAATCTATGGCAACAATTAAAAAGTGCTGTTGGCAATTACAACGTAAGCAAGAAAGCACAATTATGGGAGGTTGTTCAAAAGAAATGGGCGTCCATCGCCACCAAACGGTGTCAGCAGTTAGTTGATTCTATGCCCCAACGCTGCAGAGCCCCGTAGTCAAAAGTAAGGGTCAAGCTACTAAATATTGATCAAATATAAATAATTGAAACCGAAATATGTGATTTAATATTTGATTTTGTAGAAATCATAATGAAATATGTAATGGCTCTATTTCAATGACCATAGAAATTTACTTACTATTGCTTATTATATTATTTTTCTTTTTTTAATGAGTAGCTTTTGATACTATCTTTGTGTTATATTTACATACTTCGAATATATATTTTATTGCTGGCTATTTTTTTCTTTTATGCAAGCTATGTCAATTCCCACCGAACATTTTATTATGTTATAACCAATGGCTCTATTTTAAGGACCACCACTGTATATATATATATTTACATATATATATTAAATATATATATATATATATATATATATATATATATATATATATATATATATATATATATATATATCAAAATCATTTATATATCTATATATATCATCACATTCAGCTTGTTCAACCATATTTCCAAGTTATGGTGCAGCTATTCTCATCCAAGATGTGCCGGCTAATTTCTGTATATCATAGTCGATTTGGTCGTCCGTCATTCTAGCCAAGTGACCGGCCCATCGCCATTTCAAGGATATCTCTCTATTTATCAGATCCGTTTTCGTATCCACGATAGCCTCTTGCGATTCCATGGGTCTTTGGGCAACCTGGAGTTGCCTCGTTATCCCTCTTGTTAGCGCCCATGTTTCAGTACCGTATAGCAGGACAGGTAGGATACATTGGTCGAGGGTTTTCTTTTCCAATTACATCTTCATTTTAGACTTGAATATAATCGAGTTCTTCCCGAAAGAACTCCATGCCATCCTGATTCGTCGATTGATTTCTGGTAGTAGTGAACTATCATTTGTAGTTTGGATTTATGTATGAGCTGACAAAGGTAAACATATTCTTCGACTATTTCTATTGTAGTGTATTAGTAGTATTGTAGTTCAGTATTGTATGTCCTTGAGTACTTATATAATTGGTGAACATGATCTTGGTTTTGTTTAGGTTCATTTTCAAGCCTACTTTTCTGCTGGCCGCGTTGAGTTCATTCAGCTGTTTTTGTAATTCCTCTTGGCTATTGGCTATCAGGACTGTCATCTGCGAATCTCAAGTTTAAACAATTTGCAAATGAAAAAAAAAACACGATACTGTCGTTGTTACATGAATTTAATTCAACACGCATTCCAGGCGAGATACAAACTGAGAGAGCTAATTTAACGAAAACAACATTTTTAACGAAAACAACATTTTATTCATTGGCAGATATTACATAATTTGTCTTAATCCTAACAAGAATAGTGCTTAAAATATCTTAACTCTAACAGTCTTTACTTATTCTAGAGTTTTATTTGTTGGTTGTGTATTTATTAAAGTTTGCAGTTTATGATTAATTATCTGAAATTGGAAGGAAAGCCAAACAAAACCTCCCCAAACTGGTGTCTGTGGTGAAGAAATAAATAAATAAATTCTATCTACAAAACAATTTTCCTTCAATGAGGACTTAGTGGATGGGTGTTTGGTGTGTATTGAGATGTGGAGTAAGATTTGTTGTACCAGGATATTCGTTTCGCTTGATCAAAGATTCTTCCTTGATCAGCGAGTAGGCGGAGGGATTGAGGTATTTGGTGGCGAACAGTCAACTGGAGTGTGAGGTCAGGGTCTGTGTTTATGATTTGTGTGATGAGAGGGTTTGGATGATAGGTCGCTTTTTCAAGAAACCGTAGGAGTTGGTCCATGAGGATTGCGTCTATTCTACGAAGTTGCGCGGTTTCATACAGGGTTTGGTTTGATATATGTTTCTGGGGGTCATCTTCCTGCTTGAAAATTCCGCAGCAGTGGTGGAGAATTTGTCTCTCTTTGCGGCGAATCCTTTCCATCTGAGATGGGGGTAGATCACACCAGAAGGCAAAACCGAAGGTGATTAGTGGTCGGATGAGGGATTTATAGCATAGGAGCTTCACCTTTTTGGGGAGCGCGGTGCGTACGTGCATGAGCGTGGACAGGGCTTTAAATGCGTACGTGGCTATTTGTAGGACCGTTGTGATGTGGGTGTTTGGGGAGAGTTTTTGATTGATAAGGATGCCCAGGTAGGTTACTTGTGGTTTGGTTGGAATTTTCTCTCCGTTTAGGAGTAATTGGACTTGGATCGGGCTTTCTTGGTTAGTCGAGCTTTGCCATATATGACTATAGTCTCGCACTTGGAGGGATTAGGGATCAGCTTCCATTTAATGAAATAATTGTAGAGGGTGTTGAGGTAGTGATTGAGGCGTTGCTGGCATTGAGGAATGCTCAGTGCTGAGTGATATATAATTATATCATCGGCATATTGTAGAATGTGGATAGGTGATAGCGACTGTAGGGGAGTTGGAATATCGGCAGTATAAATGGAAAAGAGGGTGGCTGAGATGACTGAACCTTGTGGGATTCCTGCTGGCATTGATAACCAGGAAGAGCGAGCGTTCGGGAGTTTTACTTGGAATTTCCTGTCAGTGAGGAAGGACGAAATTAGTTTGCTGAGGTGCGGGTGGAAGTTGAAGATGCTGACAAGTTTGGAGACGAGACCTTTTTGCCAGACGGAGTCGAAGGCTTTCTGAATGTCTAGGAGGCAGGCAACTGTAGGGAGGTTTTTATTTGCACTAATCTGGATGTGCGTTTTCAGGGTAAGTAGAGCATGATCTACTGAATGTGCGGGTCGGTTGGCGAACTGAAAGTTTCGGATTATGTTGAAATAAGAGCAGTGTTGATCAATGTACGTTTTGATAACGGTTTCAAAGATCTTGCTTGTTGTGGAGAGCAATGAAATGGGTCGGAAGCTGGATGTCTCTAGTGGATTTTTGCCTTTTTTAAGGATCGGTGTAATTGTGGCGTTTCGCCAAGCAAGCGGGAAGTATGCATTGAGGATGCAGTGGTTGAATAGTCTGGAGAGAAAAGGGCTTATTGATTTAGCGGACTTTTTGAGGAAAATGATCGAGATTTGATCGGGACCTGTTGATTTTTTGTTTTTGCGAGAGCGGATAATGTTATGGATTTGTGTGGGTGTGGTGAAGTGCATGGGTTCACAGTCAGGTATGAAGTTAATGGGTTTTGCGAGGGGGTGGTTGAAAAGGGAGATGTGAGGGTTCGTGCGTTGATGAAAAGTGGGGTTGGATTGTAGGGAGTCAATGGTGGCCTTGATTGCACAGTCCATGTTAGGATCTGATAAGTGATCAGAGGTGAGATGTGTGGTGAGGAAATGATCGGCTAGCATTTCGGCTTTTCGTGCGGGCGATACGTTTTGGGGGAGTATATGTGTATGGTGGTGGGAGGGTTTAGAGAGTTGGGGGCATGATTTTCGGAGTTCTTGAAAGGTGTTTTGATTAAGTTGTATGTTAGATAGGCGTAAAGTGAGATGTTGATGGTAGAGGTCCTGGATACTGGAACAGATATGGTAGTCTAACTGTCGGATTTGGTCGCGAGTATAGGTATTGTTAGGGTTAAATGGGTTGCGGAACAGACGTCTTCGAAGGGTTCTCTTGAGTCGAATATCGTCGATGAGTTCAGGGGGTAGTGTTAGTAGGGAATTGTAATTGAGGATTCTTTTTGGAATGAATTCCTCAGTGATTTCGTAGATAAGGGTAGTGTATGCGGATATAGTTTCGTCTATTGATTGGTTCGAGATGGAATTGGTATCAGGTGGGATGATGGGTTTAAGTTTGTTCGAGAGGTGTCGGTTTAGTTTCTTCCATTTAACATTGTGGAAGTCGAGGACATAAGGAGGGTTTTCTGTAAGTGGATGTTCGTGGAGTTTGATTTCTAGGACTACGGCATCGTGGTCGCTAATGCCCGATATCGTGGGAAGGAAGGGATGTGTGGTTGGATGGGGTTTGATTGGGAGATCGTCGCTTACTAAGAACAGGTCAAGGTATGATGCTCCTTGTGGATAGGTTGGGCTGATAGGTGTTTGTAGGGAGACTTGAAAAGGTATT
The DNA here is from genome assembly GCA_954870665.1 of Stratiomys singularior. Classification (NCBI taxonomy): domain Eukaryota; kingdom Metazoa; phylum Arthropoda; class Insecta; order Diptera; family Stratiomyidae; genus Stratiomys; species Stratiomys singularior. The sequence continues at coordinate 82,614,697 of OX940878.1, read as the reverse complement.
GAGTTCCTGGAATACCAGCGGTGAAGTGTGGTACCGTTGGGGTTGGTGCTGCGATTTAGCCATAAGGGATGTCTCGCGTTGAAGTCGCCTCCTATAATAATGTGAGATTTCTTATTCTCAGTCATGGGGTGGTTCTTTATGAAAGTTAAAAGGTGATTGAGTTCAGCTTCGTCGAGTTGTGACTCGGGACAGTAAATTGATGAACAGAAGAGTACGGTGTTTCGGGTTTCGATGGCAATTGTGGTGGATTCGAAGGTAGATTCGTCCCGGCAGGGTGGGAAGAGCTGGGTGGATTTAAATTTCGAGTGGACGAGGATTGCAGTGCCGCCTGCACCGTGAGAGTCTCGGCGATCAATTCGAAAGAGGTTGAATGAGGGGAAGTGTGGTCTGTGCCGTGGTGAGGTTTTGGTTTCACATAGGAGGACGATATGTGGTTGGTGGGATTGAAGGAAGATTTCGAGTTCATGACGGCGTGCTCTACTGACAATTGAGTTGATGTTGAGCTCCATTATCTTAACATCCATCAAGGGACGCGATAAATGAGCACATCAATATTTTCTTTTCAAGTAGCTTGGTGGTTGAGTTGTAGGCGGGGAGGAATTGATGCATTTTCGCAGCAAGTCCAGTAATGTTCATCCCGAAAAGGGAAGATATTTCTGTTTGAAATAATGAAGGTGGCGAAGTTTTGGATGGGAGGTTAGTTTTGAGAGCTGCTGCGTAAGAGACTCCTGATTGGGTGGGGTTGTTAGTGATTGAGGGTTTCATGTGGGTTTGTGAGGTATTTTTCGGGATGGCTACAGGATGGGACTGTCTGAATTTGACAAAAGCAGGACAGTTGCGGTAGTTGGCAGGGTGTTCATCGGAGCGGCAGTTAGCGCATTTTGGCTTCTGTTCGGGGAGTTTCTGACAGTTGCCGGGCCCGTGGGACAGGCTGCATTTGACGCATCTGAAGGTTAGATGGCAGTTGTTAGCAGCATGGCCAATTCGCTGGCAGTTTTTACACTGCAGAATCGACTTGTTCTTAATGGCTTCGAACTTTACGATTGTATGTAGGATGGCTCTAACCTTGCTGAGTGTAGCTAGGTTGAAATTCGGACCGAAAGTGATTAGCCAGAGGTCTAATGTTCTGTTTTGGCGTTTAGTCGTAGCCGTTTGAAAGGGTTTGATTGAGACGATGTCTTGAATTCCTTGATTATTGAGGTCTTTACGGGTTTCGTCTTCCGTGTAGGAACTGTGTAGACTTCGTATGACAAGGCTTTTTGATCCGATGGGGTGTAGGTGAAAAATTGTTTCTTGTTCTCGGCAAGAAACTTTTTTGTAGCCTCAAACTCGGCGGGAGTGTTGACGATAATTTGGGTAGAGGAAGGGGTCGTTTTTTTGAGAAGGTACTTATTAGGGAGTTTATTTAAGAAATTGCTTTGAATTGTTTTAATAGAGTCATTGTCTTCAACTGTAACAATAGGGGGAAGTTTTGGTTGACTTACCTTTTTGTTTGATTGTGCTGCTGCTGGTTGCTGTTTGCATGGTTGTTTGACTGCGTTTGTGGTGGTAGGGGTGCTTGTCCGCTCTGTCTGCGGCTGGGATGCTGGTTGAGTTTTCACGATGCTGCCTGAACGTGGTGCCTCGGTGGTGTTTCGCTACCATCTGCTGCAGTAGTGCCGTCATGTTGTTGAGTTTCTCCATCAGCTCGTCGATTTTTTTCCTGAGAGTATGGTTCTCCTCCTCAAGCTGCTTCAAACGATCGCCTGATGTGGTCGCTATCTCCATCTCCTCCTGTTCACTGTAGTCTGCGTCCGGCTCGGTGTCGCGTTCGCTCTCTGATGATGAGTCGCTGCGTGCGTATTGGCGCTTGTCGGTCGCTTCACTTGTCGGTGATGACGATCCGCTGTGCTGCTTCTTTCGCTTCGGCATATTTTCCTCTCCTTGGTGGCTGGCGATCCGTCCACTTCGGCACTGCTTTTGTGTGTTGTCGCACTCACAAATACTTCGATTTTTAAAATCGCGCACTGTTGCACTTTTGAGGTGTTTACCCGATCAAGACTGGCGATCAACTGAGAGAGAGCTAATTTTACAACAGTCACATCTCGCCAGTCTAAATATCTCGCCGACCTTGAACGGACTTGTTCAACCAATTATGTTGAAAATTACAGAATGAAACTTATCACAGTATTTTATTATATTTTTATAGAAAAAGAGACGAATTATTTTTTATTTATTACTAAAAAAATACGATACATTAGATTTTTTTTTTGCTTTGGTTAATGACTAAAGTGTATTACAAATATAACACAGTATTGATGTTAAAATTAATTGCTAATGACTCCTCGCGTCTTCGTAGATCGGTAAGGGTGCTATCATATTTACAGTTCTATTGTCTACAGTTTCTGACTTCGTTTCTATCGCAACAACACGCACCACTCCATTATCACGGGGTGGACCATAACAATACGACCAAGTGACCAATATAGGGGTGTCACATTGTCCTCCTTCAGAATCACCATCGTGCCTACTTTAATGTTTTCTGATGATTTCGTCTGCCATTAAGTACGGACATTAAGCTGATACAGGTACTCCTTCGACCGCCTTTTCCAAAAGTGTTGTCGAATGAATTGTTGCCATGTTTATAAGCGATTTACTTTGAGATCCGTTGTCTTTTTCGGGTAAACTAGTTAAGTGATCTCCTATGAGGAAGTGTGTGGGACAGAGTGCATTCAAATCGTAAGCATCAGAGGAAAGAGGTGTAATAGGGCGGGAATTATGAGTTGCTTCTATTTCCGTTACACAAGTATATAATTCTTCGTACGTAAAAATTGTTTCTCGGACTGTTCGATAAAAATAATGTTTAAACTTTTACCTGATACTATCCAGTAATTTTTTCTAGTAGTGTAAAGTGTAGCTTGTATACCACTATGGAAATTATCTAAATGTGATTCTAATATAATTAAACGTGTCACGTGATGTCTCTTAGTCAATACAAAAGGATGCTTTTCGTTATACGATAAACCCGAATCTTTTAAACGACCACGTACTCTTTTCAAACCATCGTCATCCATAAATGGGTTTAATGATTTTAAAGTACAATTGTTATTGATCGCTATTGCTTTTGATAATATACTGTATTCAAATGGGAAGGTTTCTTGTTGACACAATTTTATGATTTGTTTCATTGCATTATTTAACTATTTCACACTTAAAGACCCGAAAATTTGTTATCTTAATGTTTCAAATTATGTAAAAACCTGACAGTATTGCTATAGTTCGCTTTAATTTTCTGAGTGACTAATATTTAGTCAATAGTATACTATAAAAACGAGGTTCTACAGTTACTTTTAAGGAGAATGTAGCTCACAGTTCTGGTAGTGGCATTTGCTCTGAGTGTACTTTTGGCTAGTGAAATTGATCATGACGCAGCCAACCAGAACCAATCGTACACATACTATTTTTAATGAACTCTGATGGAGACTGCCCTCGTGACAAAAAGTCGGCTGGATTATCTGGAGTCGGGACATGACGCCATGATGATACTGTTGTTTTATTCCTTATTTCCGAAACACGATTAGCAATGAAAGTCTTTAACAAATGCGGCTGACTTTGAATCCACTGCAATGTTATAGTGGAATATGAACATAAATAAATCTCATCAACATGTTTGCAAATTGCTTGAGTACAGATCTTAAGTAGTCGCGACAATAATAATGCACCGCATAATTCTAATTTTGGTAGAGAAATCGACTTTAATGGGGCGACTCTGTTTTTAGAGCAAAGTAATATGCATAAACTTTCGTTTTTATTGTTAATTGAACGGACACAGATGCAAGCACCATAAGCCTTTTCTGATGCATCACAAAATCAATGTAACTCGATTCTTATAGCATTCTCGATAATTACCTTTCTTTCAAACCGTATGTTATTTAGCAACTGTAGTTCATCATTAATGATTGTCCATTAAGAATGAATACTTGTTGACACGGTTTTATCCCACGTCAATTCACATTTCCATAATTCTTGCATCAGTAGTTTTGCTTGTGCTATGGCTGGGCCTAATAAACCAAATGGATCATATAATTTGGCTATTTGTGACAATATTTTTCGCTTTATCATGTTGGTATCTTCGTGTTTCACCGCCTGGTATTTTATAATGTCCTCTGATGCTTCCCAATAAACTACTAATGCCTTTTGAGCATAGATTTTGAAATGTAATTCTGTTTTTGAGTTTTCCGATAAATTATGGATTAACTTTAAATTAGTTGACGACCACTTTGGTAATGGAAAGCACGCACGATTTTTGATGTCGTTTTATTCATCTCGTAACTTTATAGTATCACTTATCGTGTCGGCACCAGTGAGTATATCGTCGACATAAGTCTCTTTTTATTATTTCCAATCCATATTTCGGATTCTCTATTTATGCATCTTTTGGTAACTGTATTAAACTTCGTATTGCTAAAGAGGATGCTGGAGTTGTTCCATAAGTAACTGTATTACAATGATAAATTTTTAAAATGTCAGTCTCATGTTCTCTAAGTATTACATGTTCATATTGTCTCTATGTCTACAGTTAAAACGTATTGATAGATACGAAAACGTGTGATAATTGGAAAAACGTCCTGTTGAAGTGCCGGTCCCATCTTTACACAATTATTTAATGATATTTCTGTGTCCGTTTTAGCAGATGCATCAAAGACTTCCCTAGGTTTTTTGTGTGTTCTTTCAGTGGCGAATGATGTGGCATAAAATATCCTATGTGAATTTCATTTTCTGCAATTTCTGACATGTGACCTAATTGAATGTACTCGCATATAATTTGATTATATTGTTCCTTTAATCCTAGACTATGAGATAATATCCGTTCTAACCCTAAAAATCGACGACGAGCTGAATGATATGAATCCCCTAACATTGATTTTTTTCGTTAAATGGGAGGCGCACAATAAATCTCCCTGAAGATTTGCGACGTGTTGTCTCTTTATAAAATTTTTCAACCTGAAATTCTTCTTCCGATAAATGTTTTTGATCAGGAATTTCTTCGATTTCCCAAAATTTATTGACAGCTCTATGAATTGCATCCATGGCTAGCATACATATATTTTTTTGCAGTTGATGATAATTTGAGCTAAACTTTCCTGCAATAATCCATACCAATTCCGTTTTTACCATATGTCCACCGTCTTTTTCTAATGCTATATGCTCTATACATAAAAGATCGTAAAATATTCCTACACCGAGTAGTGCGTCGATATCGCCTGGTTTATTTAATTCAGGACCTGCTAACTTCAAATTGTTTGAAATGTTTAAGTGTTTTTTTCTCTATAAATTGGCCTGGCAAATGATCACATACCTGTGGTAGTATGAGAAAATCTAACTACTCTAAAATTAGTGTATTTAGAATACAGAGTTGCGTGTACTGATTCTGTTATTCGCGTATCTAACAAAACACGTACTTTTAATTTTTGACCATTTTGACCTCGCGAGGATCCCATGACGTTAAATACCTTAGCTTTACCTACCATCGCGTTGCGTTTATTTTGTGAATATTATTTGACTTTGCGTGGTTTGATGAATTCACGTTATGATTCGTTACTTGTAAAACCTGACAACGTTCAACTATAAATTTCATTCATTCATCCATTGAAGGAACCGCTTTGCCTGTTATTGTTCTTTCTAAACCCTTAGTGATACTATAAATTAAGAGCGTGTCCCATGATTCTACGTTTTCTTTTAATGTCTTTAATCCTCTCATGTGAACTCAAACCTTGTCTATTAGTTTCCTAAGTTCGATTCCGCACTCTTTTGTCATTATGGGGAGTTCAATCAGTGACCTGACATGCGTTTGAACTATTAGCTTGGGATTGTTGAATCTTTCGATTAATAAATCCTAGCGATACGCTAGCAGCAAATAATGCAATTTACTTGAATCCGATAGAGTTTCGTCGTTGTGTATTACATCATTGAACGAGTCATAGAAACATAACCATTTTTTAAACGACCCATCGAAAGTTGTTAATTCTATTTTTGGCAAACGTACGGTTTTCTTCAATTGACTGAATAAATTATGAGTTGGACCTGGCAATGGCAATTGATTTGCGACGTCTTGACATAGAGGTGCTCCTGAAATTTTTAATATATTGTGGGCGCGACTCATTTCTTTAAAATATGTTTCAAAATCGATTAATTCGCTGTTCTCTGTAGGAATTAAATTGTCTATATGATTTTGAACGTTCTCAAACTCATCTCCTACCGATTCAACCCTTTGCATGCGTAATTTTAATTCCATGATATTATTTGCTATATCTGAATTATCAAGAAAATGAATAAATCGTAAAAAAAATCGTAAAAACGTAAATTCGTTTGATTATTGTTCGCTCATTTCTTAATTGTGCGACTTGAGCTTCTACGTTCGCCATTTCGGTAATATCAAATTATATACTTATGCAACGCGTGAGTTGGAAGAAGAATTTTGGAATAGTAATAACTGGGATAGGAGGTTACTGTATCACCCTGATGTCTGCTTTATTGCTGCAGTTGATCGCCCTTGGCCAGCCTGGTTCTCCTTGCTGATGCCCTGAATACCGTGAATTGAATGGCTTCTGTCAGGAACTCGATGTCGTCTGTTTCTTCTCCATTATTGTTGGAATGCACTTTTTTATTTTCACAAATTGTCCGTATGTTGTAATAAACCACACCTCTCATAACTCGCGTTAGTGTTTCTTGTTCTGGTTTTTTCGATTAAGCCCTGCGTAGCTAATCGACACTATTAATTATGCACTTGTAACATAATTAATAAACACTTTCCGAATGCTTTACTCTATCCGGCTCGAAGGACCAAAAATGGATAATCTTGCGACTATCTGCTTGGTATAACACTAACTTTACCCTAAGGTCGAGAATTGTACACACTCGTTACTTTAGTGCTCATTATTTAAAAATGAAATTAAAACACGATACCGTCGTTGTTACATGAATTTAATTCAACACGCATTCCACGCGAGATACAATAGAGATAGCTTATGTTACAACAGTTACGTCTTAAATACGTTTTAAATAAATAAATGTACGTAAGTACATTATGACATCACAGTTGGGACTGCAATTCGTACGGTCTGTTTATGACTTTATTCATCATCCTTTACAGATGTTGTGTCCCGGGGTGCATTTTATTGAGGTCATATTTTTGTTTTTCAACTTATGTTTTCTGTTTTATTATTTCTTTTATTACAGGATTTATTTTTAAACGTTTACATGTGTTTCATTAATCCAAAATTTTCCGGACAACTTTCGAACGCTAAACAAGGGCTATCACTTGTTTGTTGCCACTGAGGAATGCTTTTTTGCCTTCTTGAGGCTTCTGCTGTTTGTAATGAAATCTTCCACCAGTCTTTCGTTATACGTCTTGATATCTTTAGCTATCATCTTCCTTACTGTTTTTCAGGTTTCTGTGTATTCAATCTGTTCTATGTTTGAGGATGCTTTCATTTCCCTTCACTTTCTGAGCGGCGCCTTGGTCTCATTTGATAGTTTCCGATGTCTATCGACTACTCGTGGTCCGCCTACTATTTGCCTACTATTTCGGCACATTTCAGAATAGTTTCGGTTAAGTTGTTTTCGTCCCGGTTTTGTTCTTTTATTTCTTCGTTTATTAGGGCTTGGTAACTCTCTATACTACACTTGATGTTCTCAGTGTTTAAGCTGGGTTTTAAGGCTTCCTGACCAGTTTGCGTCTGTTGAAATATTTATTAAATGAACAAAAATTATTCTATTGAAAGTATGACGAGTGGTCTAAGAATGTTGGGACTTAACGAAATTAAGAGCGTCTTTCTGATCTCAAGTGTGTGATGTGATGTTGATTCTTGCTCTGAACAGGCAATGATCGCTTCCCCTCTTAAATCTGTTGATTACAGAAACGTCTTTGACCGTTCTTTGGTGTTTGGTAAGTTTCAAATCAATTTCGTTTCAATATATGTATATATACACATGTATCTATATATATGTATACATACGTTTATACATATATACATACATGTTTATATATATATATATATATATATACATGTATATATATATATATAAACATGTATGTATGTATGTATAAACGTATGTATACATATATATAGATACATGTGTATATATACATACATTATATATTATTATATATATACATGTATATATATATATATATATATATATATATATATATATATATATATATATATATATATATATATATATATATATATATATATATATATATATATATATATATATATATATATATATATATATATATATATATATATACATGTATATATATATATATATATATATATATATATATATATATATATATATATATATATATATATATATATACATGTATATATATTATAATATATAATGTATGTATATATACACATGTATCTATATATATGTATACATACGTTTATACATACATACATACATGTTTATATATATATATATACATGTATATATATATATATATATATATATATATATATATATATATATATATATATATATATATATATATATATATATATATATATATATAAACATGTATGTATATATGTATAAACGTATGTATACATATATATAGATACATGTGTATATATACATATATTGAAACGAAATTGATTTGAAACTTACCAAACACCAAAGAACGGTCAAAGACGTTTCTGTAATCAACAGATTTAAGAGGGGAAGCGATCATTGCCTGTTCAGAGCAAGAATCAACATCACATCACACACTTGAGATCAGAAAGACGCTCTTAATTTCGTTAAGTCCCAACATTCTTAGACCACTCGTCATACTTTCAATAGAATAATTTTTGTTCATTTAATAAATATTTCAACAGACGCAAACTGGTCAGGAAGCCTTAAAACCCAGCTTAAACACTGAGAACATCAAGTGTAGTATAGAGAGTTACCAAGCCCTAATAAACGAAGAAATAAAAGAACAAAACCGGGACGAAAACAACTTAACCGAAACTATTCTGAAATGTGCCGAAATAGTAGGCAAATAGTAGGCGGACCACGAGTAGTCGATAGACATCGGAAACTATCAAATGAGACCAAGGCGCCGCTCAGAAAGTGAAGGGAAATGAAAGCATCCTCAAACATAGAACAGATTGAATACACAGAAACCTGAAAAACAGTAAGGAAGATGATAGCTAAAGATATCAAGACGTATAACGAAAGACTGGTGGAAGATTTCATTACAAACAGCAGAAGCCTCAAGAAGGCAAAAAAGCATTCCTCAGTGGCAACAAACAAGTGATAGCCCTTGTTTAGCGTTCGAAAGTTGTCCGGAAAATTTTGGATTAATGAAACACATGTAAACGTTTAAAAATAAATCCTGTAATAAAAGAAATAATAAAACAGAAAACATAAGTTGAAAAACAAAAATATGACCTCAATAAAATGCACCCCGGGACACAACATCTGTAAAGGATGATGAATAAAGTCATAAACAGACCGTACGAATTGCAGTCCCAACTGTGATGTCATAATGTACTTACGTACATTTATTTATTTAAAACGTATTTAAGACGTAACTGTTGTAACATAAGCTATCTCTATTGTATCTCGCGTGGAATGCGTGTTGAATTAAATTCATGTAACAACGACGGTATCGTGTTTTAATTTCATTTTTAAATAATGAGCACTAAAGTAACGAGTGTGTACAATTCTCGACCTTAGGGTAAAGTTAGTGTTATACCAAGCAGATAGTCGCAAGATTATCCATTTTTGGTCCTTCGAGCCGGATAGAGTAAAGCATTCGGAAAGTGTTTATTAATTATGTTACAAGTGCATAATTAATAGTGTCGATTAGCTACGCAGGGCTTAATCGAAAAAACCAGAACAAGAAACACTAACGCGAGTTATGAGAGGTGTGGTTTATTACAACATACGGACAATTTGTGAAAATAAAAAAGTGCATTCCAACAATAATGGAGAAGAAACAGACGACATCGAGTTCCTGACAGAAGCCATTCAATTCACGGTATTCAGGGCATCAGCAAGGAGAACCAGGCTGGCCAAGGGCGATCAACTGCAGCAATAAAGCAGACATCAGGGTGATACAGTAACCTCCTATCCCAGTTATTACTATTCCAAAATTCTTCTTCCAACTCACGCGTTGCATAAGTATATAATTTGATATTACCGAAATGGCGAACGTAGAAGCTCAAGTCGCACAATTAAGAAATGAGCGAACAATAATCAAACGAATTTACGTTTTTACGATTTTTTTTACGATTTATTCATTTTCTTGATAATTCAGATATAGCAAATAATATCATGGAATTAAAATTACGCATGCAAAGGGTTGAATCGGTAGGAGATGAGTTTGAGAACGTTCAAAATCATATAGACAATTTAATTCCTACAGAGAACAGCGAATTAATCGATTTTGAAACATATTTTAAAGAAATGAGTCGCGCCCACAATATATTAAAAATTTCAGGAGCACCTCTATGTCAAGACGTCGCAAATCAATTGCCATTGCCAGGTCCAACTCATAATTTATTCAGTCAATTGAAGAAAACCGTACGTTTGCCAAAATAGAATTAACAACTTTCGATGGGTCGTTTAAAAAATGGTTATGTTTCTATGACTCGTTCAATGATGTAATACACAACGACGAAACTCTATCGGATTCAAGTAAATTGCATTATTTGCTGCTAGCGTATCGCTAGGATTTATTAACCGAAAGATTCAACAATCCCAAGCTAATAGTTCAAACGCATGTCAGGTCACTGATTGAACTCCCCATAATGACAAAAGAGTGCGGAATCGAACTTAGGAAACTAATAGACAAGGTTTGAGTTCACATGAGAGGATTAAAGACATTAAAAGAAAACGTAGAATCATGGGACACGCTCTTAATTTATAGTATCACTAAGGGTTTAGAAAGAACAATAACAGGCAAAGCGGTTCCTTCAATGGATGAATGAATGAAATTTATAGTTGAACGTTGTCAGGTTTTACAAGTAACGAATCATAACGTGAATTCATCAAACCACGCAAAGTCAAATAATATTCACAAAATAAACGCAACGCGATGGTAGGTAAAGCTAAGGTATTTAACGTCATGGGATCCTCGCGAGGTCAAAATGGTCAAAAATTAAAAGTACGTGTTTTGTTAGATACGCGAATAACAGAATCAGTACACGCAACTCTGTATTCTAAATACACTAATTTTAGAGTAGTTAGATTTTCTCATACTACCACAGGTATGTGATCATTTGCCAGGCCAATTTATAGAGAAAAAAACACTTAAACATTTCAAACAATTTGAAGTTAGCAGGTCCTGAATTAAATAAACCAGGCGATATCGACGCACTACTCGGTGTAGGAATATTTTACGATCTTTTATGTATAGAGCATATAGCATTAGAAAAAGACGGTGGACATATGGTAAAAACGGAATTGGTATGGATTATTGCAGGAAAGTTTAGCTCAAATTATCATCAACTGCAAAAAAATATATGTATGCTAGCCATGGATGCAATTCATAGAGCTGTCAATAAATTTTGGGAAATCGAAGAAATTCTGATCAAAAACATTTATCGGAAGAAGAATTTCAGGTTGAAAAATTTTATAAAGAGACAACACGTCGCAAATCTTCAGGGAGATTTATTGTGCGTCTCCCATTTAACGAAAAAAATCAATGTTAGGGGATTCATATCATTCAGCTCGTCGTCGATTTTTAGGGTTAGAACGGATATTATCTCATAGTCTAGGATTAAAGGAACAATATAATCAAATTATATGCGAGTACATTCAATTAGGTCACATGTCAGAATTGCAGAAAATGAAATTCACATAGGATATTTTATGCCACATCATTCGCCACTGAAATAACACACAAAAAACCTAGGGAAGTCTTTGATGCATCTGCTAAAACGGACACAGAAATATCATTAAATAATTGTGTAAAGATGGGACCGGCACTTCAACAGGACGTTTTTCCAATTATCACACGTTTCGTATCTATCAATACGTTTTAACTGTAGACATAGAGACAATGTACAGACAAATTTTGGTTGACGGACAAGACTGACAATATGAACATGTAATACTTAGAGAACATGAGACTGACATTTTAAAAATTTATCATTGTAATACAGTTACTTAT